>OX451740.1:14166088-14715730 GCA_948472305.1 Vicia faba
AGAAAAGAAAAATGACAGTTAAGTTGATATAGGTAAGATAGAGATGTTAGTGAGGCTTTGAATCTATTCTGTTCTTATTCCTATTTCTTAAATTAGATTTTACTCCGCTTGCATGCCATTTCAAAGGCTCATAAAAAAGGACAAAACATACACCTTCATAAGAATATTTAGTGTCAATTGTCTCAGCTTCTGTTTTTTTTTTTTTCCTTAAAAATTCCTTTCACATAAGATAATTCTATCTGAAATATGTCGAACACTAACCGTGATTATTTTTTTAAAGTTGGAATTCGAACTTTTGTTTCCTACTTTGTAATAGTGTAACCTCTTTTTGCAATAATCAACGATACATTTGTTTTATTTTTTTTAAAAATAATAAGAAAAATATAAGGAAAGTGTGTTACATGCATTCTCTAAAGTTATATTTCGGAATGGAGTATTAGAGTAAGTTCATGTTGAGTCTCCACCCACCAGTTTGCTTCTTTTTTTCCCAACCTTTAAAAGATTCTCTTACAATTTTCTCTAAATGTCATGGTCAAGATTCAAGTTCTTAATTATTTTATAATTAATTTCTCCAATTGGAAATTAAGGAACCTAATTTCCTTGTTTTCTCATTACATCTTGTCTAACATTTTAGGTTTAAGAATCAGTTATGCCAATTTTTTTAAAGTTTAGATCAGATTGCTAGTTAAATCAATAAGTTATCGGTTCAAACGTTAATCTAACAAATTTTAATATTAGGTCATATGTGTCACAACAAATGAATACATGTGTTAAGTATTTTTGTGATTGTGAATTGAAAAATTTATTATTATATTAAATTTTATATTTGAGAGCATAAACAATTTGCTAGTGTTTTATAAGGTGAAAATAGTCTTTTTGGACGTGTAAGAGTTTTGTGAAGAGTCAACACTTATGAATATTTAATACCACATGCACCTCATTCTCATTTGCCTTATACTTCTGATCTGTGGCACTTTTATTATTAAAAAAACCAGGTTTTGTCACACGTCTACATACACCTTCCATGTTCTAATATATGTTATGTTTGTCTATTGATCTTCATTGTCCGGTGTTCTGGTCATATTACAAAGTTCAATCAGTTGTGGTTCAACCCAAAGAACTGGTCTTATTACAAATTTCACTTTAATTCAACTTAAGGAAAAGTGATTTGATATCATCAACGACTAAAGAGTCTGCAGACCGATTGATCCAATGATCACCAAATAATGCTAACTATCCTGACGTCAGATCGAAGACGTCATTTTCTTAGTTGTAACACGCATGAAGCTTCTAGACTTGTGAGACATATGATAGACATGTCCTAAATGGACATCTGATCATAATAAATTATAGAAACAGAATTGTTAGATCACATAACCAATTATCTGTAAGAACAATATTTGGTTTTATATATGGCCTTAAGTTTTGATGATAACAACAAAAAATTTCTTAGAGAAAAATTTGTACCCTAATAGTTTTGTCTAGTGTGAAGCTGTTTGCTAACAGGTTCTGACTCTAAAAAAATAACGCGTGACATCATCGATTTTTAAACTCAACACACTCTGACTCTGAGGAGATACAAAGTGTGCTTTATAAGAAATGTCAAGTATGGAACGCTCATAAACAACGCTTCTAAAGAATATTCATCAAAATAGCTTATGACTGTGACTCTAATAAAGGAGCTTCTGAAGTTTGTCAAGCTCTGATTTTCTGCACTCCACAAGGTTTTGAAGACTCTAAAGACATGTGTTGAAGACTCTGAAGACAGGTTCTGAAGACTCTAATGTAGTTTTTGATCCTTCTAAACATACTTTATCAACACGCATTCTGTAGCCTCGAAAGATTAGAAAATAAGATCAAAAAGTTTTACGTGAGAAAATAGTACATAGTACAAGATCAAACATTCCTTCCAATATACTTATTTTGTGGAGAAAGGATTGTACAATTGTATCAATTTGTCTCCCACTACTGCTGACTATTATGCAAGGTTACAACTGCATTTGTGGAATTCCATCTTCACCCTCCAATGGATCTTTCTTTGCCTATATAAAGAAGACTTGGAAAAATGGATAATAACTTTTAAAATCTTGAACGAAAACGCTGCAACTCTATGAGAAACAAAAGGCAACTAGCAAGGAACTTTTGTTCATAAACTTTATCATACACTTTTGTGTTAATCATTGTATTTCATTTGTGTAATATGCTTTATAAAAATATCTTTGTAAACACACCATTGTATCTCAACCTTTGATTTGTTATTCCTTGAGAGACTAGATTATTGTCATAATTCTCAAGAAGACATTGACAATAGGTCTTTGTGATTGTAATTAATTTTGGTTGTAGTGAATTAAGTCCTTGTGAGAAGGTGAAATCCCTTGGTGGGTGGACGAGAGGTAACTTCATAACAGCGAACCAGAATAAAAATATTGTGTTCATTATTTTTAATTTAAGTTATTTGTCTCTTGTCTTGGGTGGCGAAAGTTTTCAATCTAGAAACCCAATTCAAACTCCCATTTCTTATGTTTCCTTAACCTTCAATTGGAATCAAAGCTTCAGTTTTGGTATTGATTGTTTATCAAACACTTCACCATGTCAGATAAAGATCCATATTCTTTTTAAAACTCAATGGCACAAGTCCTTCCACCGGCTGCACCTAATGTTAATGAAAGAGATCACCATAGTTTCAAACCTCCAGTTTTTAATGAAGAAGAGTTTGATTATTGGAAAGACATAATTGGAAGTTTATTTCTTGGCCATGATGTAGGTCTATAGGATAAGGTAGTTTATGTCTACATAAATCCTGTTGATGTTAGTGGTAACAAGTTAGAAAGAAGAGTGATGACTGAGCAACAAAATAAATACTACATAATTCATCACAAAGCTAGAATCATTCTTTTGAGTGTTATATCATACACTGAGTATCAAAAGATCACAAATATAGACACAACAAACTCTATATTTGATTCCTAAAGAATGCCTTATGAAGAAAATGCTCAAGTGAAAGAAACCAAGGCGTTTACCTTGATACAAAAGTATGAAGCCTTCAAAATGGAGGATGATAAAATAGTTGAGAACGTGTTCTAAAGGTTTCAGACTCTAGTTGCAGGACTGAAGGTTCTGAAAAAAGGTTACTCTATTGTAGATCATGTCAAGAAGATTATCAAAATCTTACCCAAGAGATAGAGGCCTATGGAAACTGCGTTGAAATTGTGTAAAGATCTAAATATGACTTCTCTTGAGGAACTAATTAGTTCTTTGAGAAGTCACGAGATAGAGCTTTAAGAGGATGAGCCTCAAAGGAAAGGAAAATTTATGGCTTTGAAATCTATGGGAAACTCTGAAAAGACTAAAGTCTTTTAAGCTGAAGAGGAAGAGGAATCTGAAGAATAAGATGAGTTGTCTCTTCTTTTTAGAAGAGTTAATCAACTCTGGAAGAAAATAAAATGCAAGTTAAGAGGATCAAGAAGGACAAGTTGTTGCTTCGAATCTACTTTTGGATATAAAAAGTCAGGTGCTAGCAAATACATTACGTGCTTTGAGTGCAAGGAGCCAGGCCACTACAAAAGTGAATGTCCCAAGCTCAAAAAAGACAAACCCGAGAATAAAGTATTCAGAGGGGAGAATAAAGGGCTTATGGATACCTGGGATGATTCTGACTCATCAGAAGATGACCCTGAGGAAAAGCAAGCAAACATGGTGTTGATGGCAAGCATAAAGGCATCTGATGAAAAGACTCGATGAGAATCATAATCTGAGTCAGACTCAGAAGAGGTATCTCCTGATCTATCTCGTTCTGAATTAGCATCTTGTTTATCTAAAATTCTGGAAAAGTATCAGAAGCTTTAGAAAAAATACAAGGATATGAACCAAGTCCATGTATCTGATTCTAAAGCACATAGTAAGCTTAAGAAATAATTCTCAAATTTAAATGAATAAAATTTTATTCTTAAGAATGACAATTGTGCCCTTAAAAGCAAGAGTTCAAAACTTGAGGAAGAAATTCTTTCATAAGCTACTATAGATTCTGAGAATATCAAAAAGAAATATGACAAATATTTTCATACGTTTCTGGTTAAAAACATAGATAGAAGTAAAATGGATTCAATGATCTGTGGAGTTAGCATAAATGGAAGAAGAGGTATTGGTTATGTGCCCAAATAAAAACTTATTTCAAAACCAACGGCAAAAATAAAAGCTCTTTATTCCTAGTTCTCCTATGCATATACACAACATGATTATTCTGAACAGAAACCCAAGTTCGCTAAGATATCTGGGAGAACTAACAAGAAAGGATCCAAAAAGATGTAGGTACCTAAGGATAAGATAATATATGTTGCATATCTCCTTAGCAGCCAAGTTAAAACACTAGTCATATTACATGGACTCTGGGTGCTCGTGACACATGACAGGAAGAAGACATATGTCCCAAAGCCTGGAACTTAATCCTGGTGGCTTCGTGGGTCTCAGAGGACATTAGAAAGGGAAGATCATAGGCTCCGAAACAATTGGTAATGGTTCTCTCCCTTCTATTACTAATGTTTTTTCTTTTTGATAGATTAATGCATAATCTATTGTCCATAAGTCAATTAAGTGACAATAGTTATAATATAATCTTTGATCAAAAGTCCTGTAGAGCTATTAGTCAGACGGGTGGATCCATTATTTTTAATGGAAATAGGAAGAATAAAATTTATAAAATTAGACTTTCTGATTTAAAGAATCAAAATGTTAAATTCTTATGTTTGTTAATGATCAGGAATGTATATGGCTTACATGATTGGGCCATGTTAGCATGAAAAGAATTTCTCTACTAAATAGCTTAGTTTAGTCAGAGGCCTTCCAAATAAATTTCTCTTCAGATTCTCTTTGCGAAGCATGTTAGAAAGGCAAGTTTTCGAAAACCTCTTTCAAAGTAAAGAATGTTGTTTCTACCTCTAGGCCTTTGGAACTCTTGCACATTGACCTTTTTGGACCAGTGAAAACTGCTTCTGTCAGTAGCAATAAATATATACTAGTCATTGTTTATGACTACGATAGATGAGCATGGTTTAAATTTATAAGACATGAGGATGAGTCACATTTTTTGTTATCTACCTTCGGCACACAAGTGCAAAATGAGAAAGATTTCAAAATTGTTAAAGTCAGAAGTGATCATGGTGGCGAATTTGAAAATAAACATTTTGAAATACTTTTTGATGAAAAATGGAATCTCTCATGATTTCTCCTTCCCTAGAACTCCACAGCAAAGTGGAGTTGTAGAGAGGAAGAATAGGACATTACAAGAAACGGTCAGAACCATGATCAATGAGACTAGCATGGCTAAGCACTTCTAGGCTAAGGCAGTTAACACAACGTGTTATATTCAGAACAGGATCTCAATTAGATATATTCTAGGTAAGATTCCTTATGAATTGTGGAAGAATAAAAAACCCAACATTTCATATTTTCATCCTTTTGGATGTGATTGTTTTATGTTGAACACTATATACAATCTGAACAAGTTTGACTCTAAATCATAAAAATGTTTAATGTTAGAATATTATGAACGCTCAAAAGGCTATAGAGTATATAACACTGAAACATGAATTGTTGAGGAATCAATTCGTGTTAGATTTGTTGACAAGTTTGACCCTAAAAATTCAAAGCTAGTTGAAAAGTTTGCAGATCTCGAGATTACCTATCCAAACTCTGAAGGTAAAGAATATGTAGCTAAAGAATCTAAGACTACAGACTCTGAAGCCATTCTATCATAAGTTATTGAAGCTCAGACTCCTCTGAGGAAGCATAGACAAAAATCTTCACATTCTGAAGAATTGATTCTAGGTGATAAGACTAAACTAGTAGGAACCACATCCTCATTCAAACCTTATGAAGAGACACTTATGGGTTTGGTGTCCCTCGTAGAACCTAAGTCTGTTGATGAAGCACTTCTTGACACATAATGGACTCTGATAATGCAAGAATAACACAATAAGTTCTCCAAAAATCATGTGCGGGATCTTGTGCCTATACCCAAAGGAACTCATGTTATTGGAACAAAATGGGATTTCAGAAACAAGCTCAATGAGAAAGGAGAAGTGGTAAGAAACAAGGTTATACTGGTGGCACGAGTTTATTGTCAGCAAGAGGGGATTAACTATATTGATGTGGCTAGAATCCGTATCAGGACATCCTTTCCCGGGGTTATAAAGGACACTATCAAAGTCCCCATAGATGGGGTATCCTTTGTATCACTACTATGGAAGAAACATATGGTGTTCTTGAATATTTTTCTAGTAGTAAAAAGAAGGAGGAGGAAGAATCGTATCACTCATATTCTGGGGGAGAGGATTTCTTCGGGGAGGAGGATTCTGGTGGTGATGATTTTGAGGAGTTTCTTGATTCAGATAAAGTATCTACTATAAATTTGATAGAGACTGGAGAGCAAGTTAAAGACTCACAGGCTAAGGAAGTTGAGGTAACAGGGTTAGCTGATCAGGAAGTTTCACATTCTAAGGTTCTTTTGGAGCAGTCTAGCAAAAAGAATTATGCAGCTTCACCTGGAATAGTGAATGTTGTACCCCAAAATTTGCCCTCGCATTTTTTCCTCAAGCAATCACAGCTTCAGGCGTTTCCTGATTTCTCATATTGGCTCAAGAATCGGTCAAACAGACTTTTTTCTCGTCAGTCAGACGCAATTAGGGTTTTACTGATTTTCAGGGCTCTAGAATGTTTCAAACAATTGGTTTAGGGTTTTGATTGATTTTGGCTCAACTTCGATCAGGCGAAAGTTTCTTTGGCATTTAATCAGGAATTAGGGTTTTCATGCGCGGTTCTTCAGAAAGATTTAATTCTACGATGCTTTGCAAGTTATTCCGAGATTTAGTTTGAATTCGCATTGTTTGACTTAATCAGTAAAAGAATGCATTTGGATTGAATTCACGTTTGTTTGATTGAACCAGTCAAAGGATACATTCAGTTTGGATTTGCAGTGTTTGGTAAAAAATCAGTAAAAAGGGGAATGCGACTGATCAGTTATTGTGTTTGACTGTGCTTTGCTTTGGATGTTGGAAGCGCCAAGTTTATTATTTTGATCAACGCAGAATCAATGTTTAGTTAATTATTTATTATTCTAAAGATTAAATAGCTGGAATTTAATTTTTAGTTATTTTAATTTAAAGAACTATAAATAATAAATAAATAATTGAAAAAGGAGGAAAAATAATTAATTGGATAAAGAAACTTTTATTGATTTTTAAATTAATTGTACAATTATTTTGTTGTTTACAACAACGATTTTACATTTATTTAAATTTAAATAAAAATAAAACTATCCTATTTCTTCTAAGTATCCCTAAGTCTCCAATTCTTCATTCTTCATTTGATACCCCTCTCCACTCAATTTTTTATCTGCAAAAGAAAGGAAGAAAAGTCAAATAGCAGATAAATAAATAACGAGACAGATAAAATTACAGTTCATCATTAAGGGCAACTGATTGGGATCAGTTAACCCTCTCTGCAAATCACGGGATTTCTCCCGGTTCACAAAGAGGGACGAATATTTATTTGCTAAAAATGAATGCACAAAAGTCAAAATTGCACAATTCAAAAATTGTCAAACTGCATAGTTCAAAAGCAAACAGCAAGTCCAAACTAAAAGTTCAAACTAAAAAATCCAAATTCAAACTTTCTGTCAAAAATCCCAAACTATCCAAAAGGCTACCCAAGCTGTCAAAAAGAAGATATCAAAGATACAAAAAGTACAGGAAGCTATCAAAGAAGAAGATTTGGAAAGATATCAAAAGCACAAAATCTGAAAGAAAAGAGACAAATATGCAGAGGAAAATTAATATGCAAGCAAGCTATTTCTTTTCATCATTTCCCAAAAAAGGTGGCCCTTTCAGAACAAAGTACAATGTAAACATATTTTTATATTTTTACTGTACTGGAGAGAGAAGAAGAGAAAAAGAAAGCAGGCTTAGGCTTGAGGCATGAAGGTAATATAAAACAAACTGAAGACAGTACAGTAAGGGGAGGGAGATGAGAAAGATATCAAACAGAGATAACCAACTGTCAAAACCCTCCAGATACAAAAACCTGCATATGCCAAAATCTGCCTGTTATCAAACCAAAAACACATAACCATCAGTAATGTCCAAACCTGCATGAACCAAAGGCCATAACTAATGCAAGCATAAAAAACCTGCAAAGCCATATCAAACTGCAACATAAAGCCAGAACTGATAAACAAAAACCCTCAGATGCCTTAAAGCCAAAACAAAACTTGTAAGCTCTAAAAAACCATCATCAAGCCTTACCTGCCTAAACACAAACAACAGAAAACCAGTTCACCACAACCCAACCTGCCTAAACTGTCAAAAGGCCCAACCAATACCCTGTCAAACCTTCTTAAGCTTTGAATCTGTAATACCAATCTAATCCACAAAACTGAAGCCAGCAATCAAGAACCAAAAACTTACCAAAGGCCAAGAGCCAGTTTAAAACAATACCAGCCTGTGCCTACCATTCAAGAAGAGAATGAAACAGTATGCCAAAACCATGAACCAGTAAAAAAGTTTCCATCAACCTTAAACCATTTCAAAACCATAAGACCTGCTGTCCAGCCTAACATAAACCAAAAAGCATAAACCATGGCCTAAAGAACCATAACCTGTTGAAACCTCAACCAACATGCCCAAAAACCAGTAGAACCATTACCATTTCAAAACCTCATGGCCAAACCAAAAAAACAGTTCAAGGCTATAACCTGCAAAACCAGTTGAAATATTGGCCTAAAACCAAGAACCTACTGTATCGAGCCAAAAAACCAGAACCACGCCAAATATGTCCATAACCACATAAGACCTCAGGAACCATCATCACGGGCTAATACAATAAGGCAACAGGCAAGGAGAAGAAGAAGAAAAAGGCATCACAAGGTACAGTCAAAGAAAAGTATGCAAAGCCAAGGTTAACAGTAAGCAAGAAGAAGAGAAATCAACAAAGTTTTCAGTTTTTACTCATCATCAAACAAAAGTAGAACGAAGTACCAGGCAACCGGAGCAAAGCTCATAGCATCACTGTCTACCTCGCCGTCCGGCCTCCTACGCACGTCCAACCTTCCTCCTCCGTCTCCGCCTCCAGGTAGTGATTTTTTCCCTCTTTTACTTTCATAATACCTCCAACAAACATAATAATATGAATAAGAATCAAATAGATAAAAAACCATGAACATGCAGTAATCAACAAACCCTAACGAAATCGAAAAACAATCATACTGTGAATCCATCGCCGTAGCTTTTAGTTGGAGGGAAGAAGAAGATTGGAAGCTGGTGGCCTTTGGGACGAGAGAAAAAGCTCAGGCGAGGATCAATAACACGTGAAGAAGATGAATCAATCGGAGAAGACGAACGAAGCAAACAAACGGCGCTTCAGTGTACACAAACCCTAAGCTAGCTTCAACTGAACAATTCTCACAAACCCTAAAGAACATGTCTCAAGTAAATGGGCCACAACCGTTTCTGGGGCACCTAAAGCCCAACACATTCATTTAACACTTATCTGCTCTTTTATCATTTTAATTCCTTTACATAACTTAATTTTCTTTTGTTCTCTTCTTAATAAAAACTTAAACTAACACATTTTTCTTTACAATAACCTTTTATTATTAATAAAATACATTTTTTTTAATACATAGTTAATTAAAATACATTTTTGTTATATATACATAACTTAATTCTTTAAACATTTAATTAAAATATTCTCTTTGTACATGAATATATAATTTTTCTTAAGATTAATACTTAGTTTGTGCATAACCAAGACAAAATACTTTTTTTAATAAACATAATTTAATTAAGATTAAAACATTTTTCTTTTCTTTTAGTAAATAAATATTTTGTACATATCAAAGAAAATACAAGATTACAAAAGATTAATTAAATAAACATTTAATTTTTCCATTAAGTTAAAACAATACTTAAATAATACACATTAAAATTCACATTTTCGCACCTGTAAATAATCACATACACGTACACTTACATACACGTACACTTACACAATATACTTACATTGGATACATTATACATTTGCTTATTTTGTATATTCGTTACATTTACATTTGATCGCAAATTCGATTTGGTTGTAACTTATTGGACACTACATCCCTAAAGTCTCATCCCCATTTGTAAATTTGTACCCCCACTCCCGGATACTTATTTTGTAATAGCGTAGACTTTACATTTCCGCAATTTACCGCTTTCAAATTATACCATGGTTAGACCTAGGGTTTGCATGTACATGAAACCAAACGGTAGATAACCTAATACAAGACAAATACATGAAATCAATACACAATCACACTTGCACCCTCTAGGGTAATTCCACATGTTGCCTTCCAAAATGGGCCATGCTTGCACGTCGAGTTTCTTTGGCAAAACAAATTCAAATGATCATAAGTCCCTTCAAAGCAAATTGCCAAAGACACTTGGCATCATTGCATTCATGGTCCATACGATGACCCGCGCCCGTCCCGTTAAACATCCTAAACGCAAGATTGTCCACCAAATTCAATGGTGGAACAAAATTGTTAAAAAGGGTTGAAAACATAGAGAAAACCTTTTGAGTACAATAGGGGTAGACAAAACTCTTAGTTACTTGAGATCAACTTGCAAAAACACTTGCCTTCTTTTCAAAAACCACACTTCATACACACTTTCAAACAAACTCTCAAAAACATTTGAAACATCTTTTCGAAAAGATACACACCTTTGTAAAACATTCGAGTAAAGAATTGTTACAAGGGTAGCCTAAGACAAGGCATCTTCTTCCAAAACATTTTCAAAACACACACACCACATTTTCAAGCAATCGAAAATCAAGGCAAGTGATCTAAAAACCAAGTAACTAAGAGCCCATGGATAACCATGGATGAAAAGGGTGCTAATACCTTCCCTTTTCATAATATACCCCCCGAACCCACGAAATATCACAAAAGGTTTTTGCTGTGCTTTTTTAACCTTTCCTTTAGGATAAAATAAAAAGTCGGTGGTGACTCTTGCTCAACCGAACAAGTGCGAATACAAACGCAAAACTCACAGTCAGTTCTCCCACCGTATCACAGAACTGGCGACTCTGCTGGGGATAAACTTAAAAGTGGGGTTACCTTAGGGTTTAGATCACCTTTACTTTCTTGCTTTGATTGACTTGATTGCTTTATCTTTTGGGTTCTTGTTTGGGTTTGTTGTAAATCCTACACCCGGATTTGGGGCACCTTCTTAGGTAAATAGCAAAAAAACTGTGAGGGAACTGTGCGGGGTATACCGACATGGTTGAAGTAGTAAGCTATGTTAGTGTGACATATTTGTAAGTACCGGTAACCCTTGAGTAGTCAAGGAGAGTACGGGGCCGCTGAGTGATGTCGTGAAGCACTAACGAACTCTTAGAACCTTAATTGACCATCTTAGCCTTTTTAGGGGTAGTGAGATGACCGACTTTGGTGCAGTCCGAAGTTGGTAGATACTCGATACTACACTCCTTTGAGGGTTGTTTTCTTGGAATATTTTGGTCGCCAGTAAGTGGCTAAACCGAAACAATGAACACAGAACACAATCCAATGATATTGAGCTCCTTAGAACCCGGTTTCTATTTTAGGACAGGATGAGCCAACTAACTTCAAGAGGGTACTTACTTAAACCCCATGCAAGCCTAAACCTAAGGACTTGTTTGCTTTGTGTGAATATGATTGTCTGTATATACACTCACTTGCTTTTCGCATACATGTACATAACATCATGACATCATACCATAGCATTTTCAATAACCATTTCAAGGATCTCAAAGGTTCTTTTGATGCAGGGTTACGTTGAACCAGACGTCTACCAAGGGGCAAGAGGTTTCTCCTCTAACCAATGCCAATCAAAGATCAAGTACAACAACTTGAATCAGTGGCTATGACCCACTCGACATGGTGAGTTTGATTCTCGTGGAAAGACATCCACCGATACAAAGTTCTCCAGTCAAAGTTCAAGTGCAACAACTTGAATCAGTGGCGATGACCCACTTGACATGGTGAGATTGATTCTAGTGGAAAGACATCCACCGGTGCAAAGTTTTCCAATCCAAGAGAAAAGTTCAACCTCTAACATTTTCTTGTGTTTACCCCAAGAGATCCTTGAAAACATTGCATATATATCATACATATCATTGCATAACAGGTTTCTACCATGCAGGTTTTCTTATCTTCTTACTGTTTATTTCAGTAAGATGGATATGGAACAAACGGTGAAAGATCTTCAAGCTCAAAATGCTCAATTCCAACAAATGCTGCTGGCTATGGGTAAAGGGCAAGAGGATCTGACAGCTCTTCTTCTCAAAGACAAGAAGAAATCCAAGAAGGCAGCCCGCATCCTGAACTTGAGGAGAAGGCCTAAGACCCAAGACCTTACAACTCCATCCAACACAGTAGTTAGTCTTGAAGAAGACCACAATGAGGAGATTGTTGAAGAGGAAGCTGATTACTCCGAAGAACAATATCCTCTTACTGATGACAAGTACAAAGAGTTGGAGGATCGCCTCAATGCTATGGAGATCCAACAAATACCTGGCTTGGATTTAGGAGACATGGGTTTGGTTCCTGGATTGGTCATCCCTCCAAAGTTCAAAGTCCTTACCTTTGCTATGTATGATGGTGTCTCTTGCCCTAAGATGCATCTGAAGTCTTATGCCCGCAAGATTCAACCATACACAGCTGACAGGAGACTCTGGATCCATTTCTTCCAAGAAAGTTTGGTATAGGCTCAACTCGAGTGGTTCTATCAATTGGAGAGTTCTCGCATCCACACCTGGGAAGATCTAGCCAGGGCTTTTTACGAACAGTATCAGTACAATGCTGATCTTGCACCAACTCGTGTGCAGTTGCAGAACATGACCATGGGTTCCGACGAGAACTTCAAGGGATATGCCCAAAAGTGGAGAGATTTGGCTGGTAGGGTGCAACCTCCTTTAACTGATAGGGAGCTGATTGACATCTTCATGGGAACTTTGACGGGGCCTTTCTTCAAGCACTTAATTGGAAGCTCCTCAGCTGGGTTCACCGAGCTAATACTGACCGGCGAAAGGGTCGAAGCTGGCATCAAAAGTGGAAAGATCCAAGGAGCTACAACCTCCGATACTCAGATAATTCCCTACAACGGAAAGAAAGAGTCCAATGCTGCGAACAGTCAAAAGGGTCGTCATGACCAACATGTAGGGGCAGTCGTGATCTCTAACCCTACACTTGCTCAGCAAAGACAGGGGCATCAGCATAAGGAAGTCGCACCTAAGAGGCAGTTCACCAAGATCAACATGTCATTGTATCAGGCACTGCAACACTTGTTGGAAAGGGACATGATTACATTGAGGGCTCCTCTCCGGAACCCAAATACTTCTGCTCCAACCTATCATCCCAATAAAAGGTGTGCATACCACTCTGATAGCCCGGGGCATGACACCGACAACTGTTGGCCTCTGAAGAACAAGATCCAAGACATGATCGATGCCAAGGAGATTGAGTTTGGTCCCCCAGAGACCCCAGCATGATCACTCCTCCTATGCCAAATTATTGAGATTGTGTTTGTTTCATTCTGAATTTTCAAAGTTGTAATTTCTTTTGTTGTCAAACAATTATCTGTTGATGTTAAACTCTGTTTTCATTAATGCATTGCATATGTTTGTCTTGAATTCATCCATGCGTTTCACTACTCTTATGCTTTTCTTTATGATATTTAACTCTTGATAAAAAGCTGCAAGCCTTTAGAGGGAGGATGACGAAACAATACCATGATCTTATACAGTATGCTTTTGAACAGACCTTGCTGATGATGTACAGGCATTTCTTTCAATTCCCAAACACTGGAGTTATAAGGAAGATAATCCCTAGTCAACCCCTTCGAGCCAAAGAAGTAGGAGTTTTCTGTTCTAAACAATCAAAACCTTTGATATAAACCCGGGGCAGGGTAGTATCTCAGTTAATTCAAGAGAAAACGCGCATTGAAGTCGCAAACTCTCAGTTCGTAACACAACGAACGACGTCGAAAAGGAGAGCATTCCTTTGGAATCAAAAAGACAAGGGTGGTTCCCTATCACATAGGCAGTCAATCTCGCAAAAAGAGAAAAGCCCACCAAGCCAAAACCTATAAAGGAGGCTTAAGAAAGCTGGGGCATCCCGCTGACTGTAATCTCGAAAAATGGGAACAGTCAGGCAAAAGTTAGGGATAACAAATCAAAATCAAAATAGTGAGGTCATTACAAAATCCTCAACAACATGAAAAATGTTGAAAAAGAAAAAAGGAGATGATGATTGTCTCCCCAAATTCAACTGGTGAACCATCGCCCAAAAGTCGTTCCGAACTCAAAACAGAGTATGACGCACAATTAACTGAGCTTAGGTTGGAGAACATCACGAAGAGCGGGTGGGTACAAATATACTTTGAGCCTTTATCCTTTGTTTCTTAAACCGTGAACCAAGCCACGTTACAACCCTTTAAAAGTCCTAATTGAAGCATGGGTTAGTTCGGAAGCGTACTGTTACAAAAGGTATCCTGACTCCTGTAAGGCTTTGCTCTAAATCTTGTGTTGATCTGTCTTATAAAAAGTTTTCTGCTAAAAATGCATTTTTCAAAACTTCGAGACAAACATAAACTTTGCATTGATTGAATATCACTGTCTGCATTTGGCTTTTTGTTTGACAGCGAAGAAATTCATACAGCGAATGTTAGGAGGAACGAAAACTCTCTCAGTGAGTTAAAATCACTTCAAAAGGATAACACTTCCAACGACAAATATCCTATCAACAAGGGGCATGACATGTCACCATCCTATTAACCTGGGGCAGTCCAGTCAAGGTTCCAACAGATCTTTCGAAGTTCAGTTAACCTGGGGCAGTCCAGTCAAGATTTCAAGAAATCTCTCAATCTGCAGAGTAATCTGATTCAAGACTCCTTCATCACCACTTGGGGCATTCGAATGTCAAAAGTGTTCAACAATTTCCTTATCACCTCAAAAGACATGATATAGTTCAAGATGTGACCCAGAGATGGCGACATTCTATAACTCATTCAGACTTCAGACATGATATAGTTCAAGATGTGACCCAAGATTTGGTGACATTCTATAACTCATTCAGACTTCCTTCAAGATATAGTTCAAGATGTGACTCAAGATTTGGCGACATTCTATAACTCATTCAGATTTTCATTCCAGATATAGTTCAAGATGTGACCCAGATTTGGCAACATTCTATAACTTATTCAAGATTTCCTTCTAGATATAGTTCAAGATGTGACCCAAGATTTGGCGACATTCTATAACTCATTCAGACTTCCTTCAAGATATAGTTCAAGATGTGACCCAAGATTTGGCGACATTCTGTAACTCATTCAAATTTCCTTCCAGAAATAGTTCAGATGTGACCCTGATTCGGCGACATTCCGCAACTTATTCAAGATTTCCTTCTAGATATAGTTCAAGATGTGACCCAAGATTTGGCGACATTCTATAACTTATTCAGATTTGTTTCTAGAGATAGTTCAAGATGTGACCCAGAGATGGCGACGTTCAGTAACTTATTCCAGACCAACACCTGCAGCAATCGGAGGACTCTCGCAATCCCCAGCCAGAGAACCTTCCAGAAGCTAACTCCACTCGGAGTCAAGTTTCATTATCCTCAGCGAAGCTAAAACTTCCAGTTATCAATCCCCTAGCAGATTGGAGACTCTCATTCTCAGTTCCCCACAGAATATTCGAATATTCTCCGGTGAAGATCTCCTCAAGACAGGAATTCCCCAGTAGATTGGCATACAACCCAAGCTTCTGATTTCCCCAACAGTGGTCCCAAGACTTCTCATTTTTCAACAATCAAGAGATTCTTGCCCTCCACAGCAGCAGCCAAGGAATTGTTCTCCCCGGCAGCAGTCAAGATTCTTTTATCTTCAACCATCCAGGATTCATTTATCCTCAGCAGGATAGCTTATCAGCTTACATGCGCATTCATCACATTCATGTCATAAACATTGATGTCACATACATTGCATCATGCATCATAACATTGCATACAACTAACCCTTTACCTTTTTAGGTAAGATCAGTCGACAGACACAGATCATCTTCCGAGAATCATCCAGAAATAGTTCAGATGTGACCCGGACACGACGACATTCTGATACTTATTCCAGATCCATCCAGATGCAGTTTTTCACGAACGCATCGTCAGGAAGCCCTACACCGGTTCCTCTTCAAGACTTCTGAAAATAGTTTATGGATTCTTCCCAACAACAGATGTTAATCTATCGCTTGTTCAGATGCAACTTTTGAAAACAGTTTACGGACGCTTCCCAACAACGGATGTTGCTCTATTGCTTATTCAACTTCAAGATTTCTGAAAACAGTTCACGGGTTCTCCAAGTAACGGATGTTAACCTATCGCTTGTTCAGACTCTTCTCAAGACTTCTGAAAACAGTTTATGGATTCTTCCCAACAACGGATGTTAATCTATCGCTTGTTCATATGCAATTTTTGAAAACAGTTTACGGACGCTTCCCAACAACGGATGTTGCTCTATTGCTTATTCAACTTCAAGACTTCTGAAAACAGTTCACGGGTTCTCCAGTAACGGACGTTAACCTATCACTTGTTCAGACTCTTCTCAACTTTTGAAAACAGTTTACGGACGCTTCCCAACAACGGATGTGGCTCTATTGCTTATTCAATCTCAACTTCAAAAATAGTTTACGGATTCTCCAAACGTGGATGTCAATCTATTGCTTGCTCGGACCCCCAGTTCAGAGATGTTCCAAAACAGGGATGCCTTTCTGATACTCGTCCACTCACCATTAACATACAGTTCAACATTTCCAAATGGCATCTTTAAGCCCATTTCCAGATGGCATCTATAAGCCCATCCTCCTACCAGCAGTCACCAAATGGAATCTTTAAGCCCATTTCCAGATGGCATCTCTAAGCCCATCCCCCGACAAGATTCTATCGCATTAGATGGCATCTTTAAGCCCATCACCAGATGGCATCTTTAAGCCCATTCACCTCTACCATCACATCGCCGAGTGCAAATTTTCTGGGCACTTTAGTGTCCAATCTTCTTTTACCTTCAAGTCGCGAAAGGCAAACTTGCCAATCTAACTCTTCAGGTTCAAGAAGATTGAACAGGGGCAACTGTTGTACCCCAAAATTTGCCCTCGCATTTTTTCCTCAAGCAATCACAGCTTCAGGCGTTTCCTGATTTCTCATATTGGCTCAAGAATCGGTCAAACAGACTTTTTTCTCGTCAGTCAGACGCAATTAGGGTTTTACTGATTTTCAGGGCTCTAGAATGTTTCAAACAATTGGTTTAGGGTTTTGATTGATTTTGGCTCAACTTCGATCAGGCGAAAGTTTCTTTGGCATTTAATCAGGAATTAGGGTTTTCATGCGCGGTTCTTTAGAAAGATTTAATTCTACGATGCTTTGCAAGTTATTCCGAGATTTAGTTTGAATTCGCATTGTTTGACTTAATCAGTAAAAGAATGCATTTGGATTGAATTCACGTTTGTTTGATTGAACCAGTCAAAGGATACATTCAGTTTGGATTTGCAGTGTTTGGTAAAAAATCAGTAAAAAGGGGAATGCGACTGATCAGTTATTGTGTTTGACTGTGCTTTGCTTTGGATGTTGGAAGCGCCAAGTTTATTATTTTGATCAACGCAGAATCAATGTTTAGTTAATTATTTATTATTCTAAAGATTAAATAGCTGGAATTTAATTTTTAGTTATTTTAATTTAAAGAACTATAAATAATAAATAAATAATTGAAAAAGGAGGAAAAATAATTAATTGGATAAAGAAACTTTTATTGATTTTTAAATTAATTGTACAATTGTTTTGTTGTTTACAACAACGATTTTACATTTATTTAAATTTAAATAAAAATAAAACTATCCTATTTCTTCTAAGTATCCCTAAGTCTCCAATTCTTCATTCTTCATTTGATACCCCTCTCCACTCAATTTTTTATCTGCAAAAGAAAGGAAGAAAAGTCAAATAGCAGATAAATAAATAACGAGACAGATAAAATTACAGTTCGTCGTTAAGGGCAACTGATTGGGATCAGTTAACCCTCTCTGCAAATCACGGGATTTCTCCCGGTTCACAAAGAGGGACGAATATTTATTTGCTAAAAATGAATGCACAAAAGTCAAAATTGCACAATTCAAAAATTGTCAAACTGCATAGTTCAAAAGCAAACAGCAAGTCCAAACTAAAAGTTCAAACTAAAAAATCCAAATTCAAACTTTCTGTCAAAAATCCCAAACTATTCAAAAGGCTACCCAAGCTGTCAAAAAGAAGATATCAAATATACAAAAAGTACAGGAAGCTATCAAAGAAGAAGATTTGGAAAGATATCAAAAGCACAAAATCTGGAAGAAAAGAGACAAATATGCAGAGGAAAATTAATATGCAAGCAAGCTATTTCTTTTCATCATTTCCCAAAAAAGGTGGCCCTTTCAGAACAAAGTACAATGTAAACATATTTTTATATTTTTACTGTACTGGAGAGAGAAGAAGAGAAAAAGAAAGCAGGCTTAGGCTTGAGGCATGAAGGTAATATAAAACAAACTGAAGACAGTACAGTAAGGGGAGGGAGATGAGAAAGATATCAAACAGAGATAACCAACTGTCAAAACCCTCCAGATACAAAAACCTGCATATGCCAAAATCTGCCTGTTATCAAACCAAAAACACATAACCATCAGTAATGTCCAAACCTGCATGAACCAAAGGCCATAACTAATGCAAGCATAAAAAACCTGCAAAGCCATATCAAACTGCAACATAAAGCCAGAACTGATAAACAAAAACCCTCAGATGCCTTAA
Organism: Vicia faba; assembly: GCA_948472305.1. Lineage (NCBI taxonomy): Eukaryota > Viridiplantae > Streptophyta > Magnoliopsida > Fabales > Fabaceae > Vicia > Vicia faba. The sequence goes on from OX451740.1 coordinate 14,184,975, forward strand.
AGCCAAAACAAAACTTGTAAGCTCTAAAAAACCATCATCAAGCCTTACCTGCCTAAACACAAACAACAGAAAACCAGTTCACCACAACCCAACCTGCCTAAACTGTCAAAAGGCCCAACCAATACCCTGTCAAACCTTCTTAAGCTTTGAATCTGTAATACCAGTCTAAGCCACAAAACTGAAGCCGGCAATCAAGAACCAAAAACTTACCAAAGGCCAAGAGCCAGTTTAAAACAATACCAGCCTGTGCCTACCATTCAAGAAGAGAATGAAACAGTATGCCAAAACCATGAACCAGTAAAAAAGTTTCCATCAACCTTAAACCATTTCAAAACCATAAGACCTGTTGTCCAGCCTAACATAAACCAAAAAGCATAAACCATGGCCTAAAGAACCATAACCTGTTGAAACCTCAACCAACATGCCCAAAAACCAGTAGAACCATTACCATTTCAAAACCTCATGGCCAAACCAAAAAAACAGTTCAAGGCTATAACCTGCAAAACCAGTTGAAATATTGGCCTAAAACCAAGAACCTACTGTATCGAGCCAAAAAACCAGAACCACGCCAAATATGTCCATAACCACATAAGACCTCAGGAACCATCATCACAAGCTAGTACAATAAGGCAACAGGCAAGGAGAAGAAGAAGAAAAAGGCATCACAAGGTACAGTCAAAGAAAAGTATGCAAAGCCAAGGTTAACAGTAAGCAAGAAGAAGAGAAATCAACAAAGTTTTCAGTTTTTACTCGTCATCAAATAAAAGTAGAACGAAGTACCAGGCAACCGGAGCAAAGCTCACAACGTCATTGTCTACCTCGCCGTCCGGCCTCCTACGCACGTCCAACCTTCCTCCTCCGTCTCCGCCTCCAGGTAGCAATTTTTTCCCTCTTTTACTTTCATAATACCTCCAACAAACATAATAATGTGAATAAGAATCAAATAGATAAAAAATCACGAACATGCAGTAATCAACAAACCCTAACGAAATCGAAAAACAATCGTACCGTGAATCCATCGCCGTAGCTTTTAGTTGGAGGGAAGAAGAAGATTGGAAGCTGGTGGCCTTTGGGACGAGAGAAAAAGCTCAGGCGAGGATCAATAACACGCGAAGAAGATGAATCAATCGGAGAAGACGAACGAAGCAAACAAACAGCGCTTCAGTGTACACAAACCCTAAGCTAGCTTCAACTGAACAATTCTCACAAACCCTAAAGAACCTGTCTCAAGTAAATGGGCCACAACCGTTTCTGGGGCACCTAAAGCCCAACACATTCATTTAACACTTATCTGCTCTTTTATCATTTTAATTCCTTTACATAACTTAATTTTCTTTTGTTCTCTTCTTAATAAAAACTTAAACTAACACATTTTTCTTTACAATAACCTTTTATTATTAATAAAATACATTTTTTTTAATACATAGTTAATTAAAATACATTTTTGTTATATATACATAACTTAATTCTTTAAACATTTAATTAAAATATTCTCTTTGTACATGAATATATAATTTTTCTTAAGATTAATACTTAGTTTGTACATAACCAAGACAAAATACTTTTTTTAATAAACATAATTTAATTAAGATTAAAACATTTTTCTTTTCTTTTAGTAAATAAATATTTTGTACATATCAAAGAAAATACAAGATTACAAAATATTAATTAAATAAACATTTAATTTTTCCATTAAGTTAAAACAATACTTAAATAATACACATTAAAATTCACATTTTCGCACCTGTAAATAATCACATACACGTACACTTACATACACGTACACTTACACAATATACTTACATTGGATACATTATACATTTGCTTATTTTGTATATTCATTACATTTACATTTGATCGCAAATTCGATTTGGTTGTAACTTATTGGACACTACATCCTTAAAGTCTCATCCCCATTTGTAAATTTGTACCCCCACTCCCGGATACTTATTTTGTAATAGCGTAGACTTTACATTTCCGCAATTTACCGCTTTCAAATTATACCATGGTTAGACCTAGGGTTTGCATGTACATGAAACCAAACGCTAGATAACCTAATAGAAGACAAATACATGAAATCAATACACAATCACACTTGCACCCTCTAGGGTAATTCCACATGTTGCCTTCCAAAATGGGCCATGCTTGCACGTCGAGTTTCTTTGGCAAAACAAATTCAAATGATCATAAGTCCCTCGATGACGCTTTCGAAAGTTGCCTAAATGGAATGATCATAGTCCCTTCAAAGCAAATTGCCAAAGACACTTGGCATCATTGCATTCATGGTCCATACGATGACCCGCGCCCGTCCCGTTAAACATCCTAAACGCAAGATTGTCCACCAAATTCAATGGTGGAACAAAATTGTTAAAAAGGGTTGAAAACATAGAGAAAAACTTTTGAGTACAATAGGGGTAGACAAAACTCTTAGTTACTTGAGATCAACTTGCAAAAACACTTGCCTTCTTTTCAAAAACCACACTTCATACACACTTTCAAACAAACTCTCAAAAACATTTGAAACATCTTTTCGAAAAGATACACACCTTTGTAAAACATTCGAGTAAAGAATTGTTACAAGGGTAGCCTAAGACAAGGCATCTTCTTCCAAAACATTTTCAAAACACACACACCACATTTTCAAGCAATCGAAAATCAAGGCAAGTGATCTAAAAACCAAGTAACTAAGAGCCCATGGATAACCATGGATGAAAAGGGTGCTAATACCTTCCCTTTTCATAATCTACCCCCCGAACCCACGAAATATCTCAAAAGGTTTTTGCTGTGCTTTTTTAACCTTTCCTTTAGGATAAAATAAAAAGTCGGTGGCGACTCTTGCTCAACCGAACAAGTGCGAATACAAACGCAAAACTCACAGTCAGTTCTCCCACCGTATCACAGTGAACATACTTAAAAAGAAGGATGTGTCACACCAGGCATTTAATGTTTCAAATGATGGAGGTAGAAGTCTCGTGGAAGATGTGAAAGGGGCATCTGGAGAGAGAAAAAGTTATGTGAAATCTAGTTGCAATGGGACCGGAAGTGTTTTCAAGGGTACTAAGTCTTTTGTTGGGCCTAGCGTTTCAGGGGCAGACTTTGGTGGCCCATTATCTTTCGATAGTGCTTGTAGAAACATCTCTATATCAAATCCAAATATGAGGAAAATTAAATATGTTGAAGGGCTTGGGAAAAATTTGAGATATTACCCTCTTATTACGCTTGTATTGCACCGAGGAAAGCATACAGCAACTCAAACTTTTCCATTTTTTCAAAGAGGCGTAGTGAGGAGGCTGAAGACATTTCTAACGGTGAGTTCTCTACTGTCAATTTTCTTACTGACACTGAAGTTGTTAGATGCAATAATAGACTTTGTAAGAATCCGAATTCAGAAGTAGGGTGGAAAGTGTGGGATTCTATTACTAAATTGGGAGTTTCCAATAAAGTAGATAGAAGTGTTAATATCAAAATTGTTGAAGCAATGGAGATTAGAGACAAGGAGGGGTTGTTGAATAAGAAGATTGTTGTACCCCAAAATTTTCCCTCTCACTTATCAAGAATTTTCTCACAAGATCTCCTTGGGCTCAAGACTACACAAGGGTTTGATCAGCTCAAGACATCTCCTTAAGCACTGATGACCAAAATTAGGGTTTGAGTTTGAACAAGGATTTTTGAACTTCTAATTCTCCATATGACTTTCATGGATCATTATGGACCCCCAAGATTACTCATGTCAAGTTTCAAGTCTTGGATCACACTTTTGATCAGTCAATTGAACAGTTGACCTAAAAATCAGTTGTATTGGGGAAAAAGTCAACCATGGCCAATTTACAGTCAAACTTCATAATTTTTTATCCACATCAATATTTTAGACTCATATGTATCATTTGATCAAGTTTGGACCATAATTCCTCAAGAAATTTGATCAAATCTCCAAAAGGGCAAAATGGTCAAAATTAGGGTTTTTGACTGAGAAGGGGCAATTTCTGATTTTTGACCTAGAAAATGGTCAATTAGTTTGAAGCATGATTTCAAGAGTTCAATTTCATAATTTTTACCTAATGGCATGACCCAAAACATTGCTCAAGATCAATTGGATTGACAGTGAATTTTCAGTCAACTAATCAAAAGTCAATTGTACACTGAAAAGTCAAACTTTGACTTTTTGGTCAAAATCCAATGTCAAAGATCATAATTCATCAAAATATGTCAAAATATGAAACTTATTCATCAAGAAATCAAAAAGTCAAGATTTCATTTTGAAAAGTCAAAGTTTTCTAACTTAGAAATTTTTCTAAGTGTTAGAAAGTTAACATTTTTTCATAACTTTGTGTCAAATTTCCACCATGATGCTAGATGATTCAAGGAAAACTTACAACATGAAATTTGTAGATCTCAATGAGATCTAAAACATTGTAGGGCAGAACTTTTTCTAGAAATTCTTGGATTTCAAGTTATGAATTTATGAAGATATGTCCATGAAACTAAAAATACTTAGTGAAATTTTGAGTATTTTAGTCAGGATTTTGACCTAACTTCATGGAAACTTTTCACCTAGTTCAAAATTGATTCTTTAAAAATGTCCAACATGAAAGTTGTAGAGGATGTTCCAAGCTTTTCAAAATTTCCAAGAACTTGAAGAGATCATTTTTGAGGTAGGATGTTTGAAGACTTGAAGTTGGCATGATAAACTTGAATTATAAGTCATTTTTGTGATGAACTCATAATCAAATCTCATAACCTTATCATTCAATCTCACTTTTCAGGCCATGTTGCTTCTAAATCTCTCTATAATTAAGTAATTACACAGACCCTAAGTGTATTACACAAGGATTTGATGTTTTTTCCAAGTCTTGATACCATTTATGGTTGAAATTGCAAAAAGTAACATATCCATTCTTGTAAAGCAAGTTTTTTCACAATGTCAACCCTTTCTTGAGCCTCTCAATGACTCCATTTGCATACACTCAACCTAGAAACTCAGAAGAAGCATGTTCAAAGTGATTCAACCACTCTACATAGCTTGTACCATACATTGGGATTTTGATTTTCCACTTTGCTTCAAAAACAAGCAAAAATGCCATAACATGTGATCTTGGTAATCTGATCATCTCAAGTCTCCAAACATTTTCTTATATATCAAGACACTCTTATGCAAATGAGGGGACGATTTTATAAGCCCTTAAACCCTCTCAAACCCGAATTGGCCAAAAATCACCATTTTTAAGCTTTTGAAACCTTAACTTCGAAACTCATCACTCTTGCAACTATTGTCCAAACAAATCATCCAAACACTTCATATATATCATATAGAAACTATCTATACCCTTGTTTCCTCACTGTAACATCATTTTCATCATCCACCATTTTCAAAATCCACCATTGCAACTTGACTTGAGTAGACTAATCTAGACACTTTCAAGGAAAAGTAAAAGTTGTAACATACTCACTAAGGTTCCAGGAAGCTAAAGCAATCATCATATTTCTTCTGGAAGTCGTGTAAAGGCCATTGAATTTTTGCATCAAGAGGTAAGTTTTTCCAACTTTGAAATCTTGATACAAACATCATTTGCACTTACTTTCAAAATATAAAATGTAGATAACATGTCTATGAAGCTAACCATATCCTTAAATTTCATTTTAATTGACTGTGGGATGAGAATTTTGAAATTGAATTTTTTGGACATTTAGGTTTTCAATTTGGTACAGGTAGAAATTAGTGAGTTATAGTGGGAATAAATAAAAACTAATTACATATTTGAAATCCTTGCGAAATTCTAAGCAAGTTTCATTTTTACATTTTTTAATTTGGTTGAGAAATGAAGAAATTAGAATTTTTTGAAAAAAAATGGAAATATGTTGTTACAGTAACAGTAGATGCAGGGAAGAAGAAGAGAAAAATCAAATTTTGAAAACGATTTTATTTTATATTCAATGATTGTAGTTTTATCACCGGATGTAACAGCCACCCCATTGGTAAGCAGCGCGTGTTTCATGTCACTTTCACCTTAAGGGCGTGGGTTCCAACCATAGTGAACCCCCTTTTTGCATATTTTGTGATTTTGTGATTTCAGGAAGCAATATTCTCATATAATTTTACGCAAGCGCATGGTTGACTAGGAAACATGTCTGGCCTAGTGGTATTATTTTGAGCCAGCAACCTGAATGTCTTGAGTTCAAGCCTTGGCAGGACCAAAATTTTTATTTTTATCACTTGACTCATTTTACATTTTTAACAAACTTCAACAATTTATTTAACCCATCAAATTAACTCCTTTTGAACTAATATTTTTCATACTACTAATTTATTAGGTCTATTTTATGAATATATAAAAATCTTACCAAAAATATTTTTATTTTCATTATTCGTGATTTATTCAAAGTAACATCTTTTACGTTTTTTTTTCTTTATTAAAAACTAAAAAAAAATAAAAATCTTAACAAATTTCTTTTCTTGATTAAATTAATTTTTAACTTAGTTTTTTATTTGAATTTATTTTCTAATTAAATCAAATTAGAATTTATGAATTTTAATTAATTAAATTCTTTCCTTTTATTAGTTTAATTAAATCAAGACTTTTCATAAAAAAAAAAAAACAATTTTCTTTTCCTTTCACATTGTTTTTATATTCTTGCACATTTTATCTTGCAATATTCAATATGGTTGTAATAGTATAATTATAACTTTATTGCTTCCATCCCTCATTGGTAAATTTGTATACCCCCTCCCCAAATGTTGTAATAGCGTAGTAACTTTAAATTTCGCAATTTATCGCTTTTACATAATATGCTAGTAATTAGGATTTGTATAGAAAGAATAAAATAAATCAAATAGAAAACCCCAATCCAATACAAAAACAAGCATGAAAACAACACACTTGCACACAAGCACCCCTAGGGTAAAATCCATTTGGTTGCCTTACAAAATGGCCATATTACGCATGTAAGGTATCTTAGCAAATACGAGATCATAGTCCCTCGATGGCGCTATCGAAAGTTGCCTTACAAATGATCTTAGTCCCTGAAAAAAGAATGCTAAGATACCTTGCAATATTACTAATCATGGTTATATGATGACCCACGTCAGTCCCGTTTACATCCAAAGATAGAGTTGCTTATCAAATCAGTGGTAAGACAACAATGTCAAAGGAAAAGGAAATGAACAAGAAAGACATTTGAGTAGGTAGATTGCTCCTAATTACTTACTCCATTTCAAAACAAACATCCTTGATATTTTCAAAACAATCACATACACCTTCAAACATCTTACAAAAATTGAAAACATTTTCAAAAGATCAACATCTTTGTATACATTCTTACGAACGAGAATCATTACAAAGATTGCCTAAACAATGACTTCTTTACAAAATACTTTCAAAAACCATACAAAGCGCAATTTCAAACAAAAGCAAGTGATCTAGCAAGTAACTAAGAGCCCATAGAAAACCATGGATGAAAAGGATGCTAATATCTTCCCTTTTCATAATCTACCCCCCGAACTCAAGAAACAATCTCAAAGGTCTTTCCTGTGCTTTTTCATCTTTCCTTTTGGATAAAAGAAAAGTTGGTGGCGACTCTTGCTAACCGCAACATTTGCGATCAAACGCAAAACCTTAAAGTTAGTTCTCCCACTATATCACAAAGGCGATCTTAAACTTTTGGCCATGAATTTATTATCCTATAATATAAGAGGTGGTGGTATATCTTCTAAGAGGAAGAGGATTAGCTTCTTAATTCAATCTACTAAGGTTGATCTCAGTTTTTTACAAGAAACTAAGTTACCTTGTTTTGATGAATCGTGGCGTGTTCCTTTTGGGGTAACAAAGAGGTAGAATGGACGACTAGTAACTCTTGTGGTGCTTCGGGGGGATGGTTATTTTGTGGGGAAAGAACACTCTTTCTCTTAATTACAGTTTCAAAGGGCCTAGCTTTATGGGTATCAATGTTAATCTTGTTGGTGGGGTGTACAATTTCGTTAACATCTACGCTCCTTGTAGTGCGACAATGAGGAGAGTATTATGGAGGAGTCTTCGTGACAAGAAGCTTAATAATACAAATGAAATTTAGTACTTGGGAGGAGACTTTAACGAGGCGTGTTACAGAATAATAGGAGAGGTGAATCAATACAACAGTAGAAACATGGAGGAGTTTAGAGGTTTCATCGAGGACACGGGTGTGGTACGGTGGCAGAACCGACTGTTAATATTGGTTTGTGTTTTTTGTTTGCAAATGTTGCAGTAAGCAAGAGTCGCCACTGACTTTTCTTTTATCCAACAAAGGAAAGGGTGAAAAGAACAGAAAAAGACCTTTTTCGAGTTTCTGAGTAAGGGGGGTAGATTATGGAAAGGGAATGTGTTAGCACCCTTTCCATCCATGGTTTTCCATGGGCTCTTAGGTACTTGCTCATTTTCTAAAATTGTCTGTGTTTGTGTGTTTGAAAAGCTTTGAAAATTGCCTTAGTGCGGCGATTCACTTTATGGTAACTCTTGTATCAGTTCTCAAGAGTGTGATAAAGTGTTTTGAAAACTTTTGTTTGAAAAGTATTTGAAAGTGTGGTATGAAAATTTGTTTGAGAAATTACCTAACAGTTATCCACCTACTCAAAAAAAATATTGTTCTTTTCCTCTTATCCTTTATACCGTGTTATCCTACTATTAGTGAGTAGGTAACCCTAGTCGTTGGATGTTTGAGGGACTATCAAAAGGGACGTAATGGTCATTGAAGGCAACATGTAAGGATACCTTAGCATTTCAAAGGGACTATCATCATAAGATCATTTCTCGTAGGCAACTCAAGGGACATTTAGGGCCCAAGATCCTGTAAGCCCAATGCAAACGTGAGATCCAGTGTGGAACAAGCTGTGAGGTCCATCATGTGGCTGCTTCCCCAAGGCGTTAGATCTGGCGCTGCATGATCTGATGGTGATGAATTTGAGGCCTGTGATGAGCGTGTTGGGAATGGAAGTATTGGATCTACAAGAAAATTATGAGAAAAATAATATGCAGGAGGCAGGGGTCGAACCCCTGACCTCCCACACGTGCGCGCCTTAAACCCTTCCCCTTTTCCATCTGAGCCAGTTGATCATTCATTATACAAAACAAACATAACATAATATATTGAATAATGGTCAGTAATTATAATAAAATGTGTGTGCCATTCAAACTAGCCAACCAGATCTTGCCACGCAGTCATCTTCCCCAATGGCTGTCATTTTAGCCCAAAGACTTTTGCCTACGGACATGGCTGTAACTATAGGACCTGCATATTTCCAAAATCTCAACTAAGTAATATAAACTCAATCTAAATACATAGATAAACTGGGTTTGATCTCGTGAGTACAATGATACTCTTCTTTTGGCCTAATTTTGCCTGTACTGAAAAACCCTAAAACAAAGCTTCAAACCCTAGCAATGGAAGTTATCCATACAAGCATTAAAACAAACAATTAATTATGAAAACATGTTCTAAATGATTATACAAACATGAATATGTAGCTAGAATTAATTTATCATGCGTAAATTGTCAACATCGAATTCAAGAAAACAAGGGTAAATTGTGGTTCTTTATGTGTGGTTTTTGAAGGTGTTGAGGCGTGGTAATGGTCCAAATAGCTTCCAAACATGCCCAGGAATTGATTGCAAGCCTTATAATTCTTTGAATCTCCTTGTGGCTATGAATCCGATTGGCACTTTTTTTTCAAAAAAAATGAAGTTTTGTTCTCCCAATTCACACGGCTAATCCTTCTTCTTTTGCTCTTGGAATGTTATGGACATATAATAGAACGAATTAGGTTAACAAAAACAGATGCGATCTTGAAAAATTATGGAAAAGAGATTTGATTTGCTATGGATATTTTTTATTTCTAAATTAGGCCAAATCATGATCTTTTCCAATCCAATTAGTCCTTGCACGCATTATATGATTTTCCCATCAGATCTTAGACTCATTATATGGCCCTAAAACAAATCTTTGGATTTTATTTTATTATTTCAATCTTTTATTTGATTTATTTTGATTTAAATGAATAAAAAATCAAAATAAATAATAAAAATAATGAAATAATATATGAGTGAGATCATGGGTCGTGGGCCATGTTAGGAACAAGTTTCAAACAAGAAAACATGGGCCCATTTGGAAGAAAAAAAATCAATTTTGATCAATGTTGACTTCAGACACATTTCCAAAATTTGGGCAACTTTAGCAATGCATATCTCTCTCATTTTTTACCCTAAGAGGGTGTTCTTGGACTTTTTAGAAAGCTTAGGATGTCCTCTAAACAACCCTTTTTATTTCATCTCAATTGGTTCTTCCATGTTCATGTAAAGAGCTTTGACCCAAAAGGTGTTTTTGTTGACTTTTGAAATGACCTATAATGTCTGAGCTCATATCTTTTTATTGAGGAATTTCTTGACCTTGAGGGATGAAGAGAAGTTGTAGGTAATTGGATTCTCTTTAAAATGAGCCTTGGTTAGAAAATTTCTGATAAAGTATGAGAAAGTTATGCCTGGTCAAAGTTTGGTTGACTTTTCCTATAGAAACCCTAAATTGCCATTTTTTACTTTAATGAGTTGTGAGCATTTCTTGAGGAATCATGATAAACCCTTTATCAAAAGATGGATATTACTTCAAAATGTTTATGTTGACCAAAAATCTTGAAGTTTGACTGTATTTGGGCCACAGTTGACTTTTGACCTAGTATAGTTGATTTGCAGGCATCTGAGCAGTTGACTGAGCAAACTTATTGTGCAAGGCATGAAACTTGGCATGGATGATCTTGAGGGCATATTAGGACAATGGAGACCATTTTGGACCCTTGGAACACAACCATCTTGATGAGAAGTGAAACCCTAGTTTGAGGTTTATTGTCTTAAGAGGAGGATTTGTCTGGTCAATCTCTAGTCAACTTGAGCAATAGAGGACCTCTAGGAGTATGTCTTGTGTGAAAATGGGAGGGAAAAGTTTTGGGTACAACAATGGGTTTGATCGACGTTCTTTGTATTGGAGAGAAATTAACTTGGTACAAAGGTAATGGTAAGGCTATGAGTAGGCTTGATAGATTCTTATTTTCGTAGAAGTTGGTTGAGGATTGGTAAGTGATAGACCAAAGAGTCGGTAGTTGTGAATTCTAGGATCATATCCCAATTTGGTTAAAATTGGGTCAATTGGATTGGGACCCAAAGGCTTTTAGATTCAACAATGCTTGATTCAAACATGAAAACTTCAAATCTTTTGTGAAAGATGAGTGGTAAAATTTAAATGTGGAGGGAAGGATATATTTCATATTGTACGAGAATTTAAAGAGTATAAAGATTCGTCTAAGAGAGTGGAATCGTGAATTATTTGGGTGGATCCATTTAAAGGTTAGTGAGGAGGTGGAAAACCTTAAAGCCTTGGATAATTTGTTGGTGGAACATTTTGGAGAAGGCATGGAGGCTATCGTCCAAGACATGAGAAATGTGATGAGTGAGATATGTAATTTGTTAAATCTTAAATAAAGTATGCTTAGGTTAAAATCTAGACAACTTTGGTTGAAGGACGGGGACGAGAATACTAGGTTTTTTCATAATTCTTTGAAGGAAGGATATAGAAGGAATGCTATAACATTATTGGAGGGGGATAAAGGGAGGATATAAGGTGTGGATGATATCAATATGGCGGTAAAGAATTACTATGAGTTGATTTTTAAAGGAAATAATCTTAGAAGACCTTTACCTGAAGGCCTCGAGTTCAACATTCTAAGTGATCATGATAGAACATGGATTAAGAGACCATTTTCTGAGGAGGAAGTGAAGGAGGCAATGTGGTCGTGTGATGGAAACAAAAGTGTGGGCCCATATGGATATTCTCTCGAGTTTTTTAAAAAAAATTAGGAGATTCTCAAGGAGGGTGTCTTTAGATTTGTGGTGGATTTTTACGGTAGAGAAAAATTGACCAAGGCTTGCACTCCCTCTTTTTTAACTTTAGTACCAAAGACTAAAAATCCTTAATCCTTATCCGAGTATAGGCCCATTTGTCTAGTGGGAAGCTTACACAAAGTGCTCTCTAAACTCTCCTCTAAATTAAAAGAGATTTTGGGAAAGTTGGTGTCAGACAACCAATCCGCTTTTGTCCCTGGTAGAAATATTTTGGATTGTGTTCTTATGGTCAACGAGGTTTTGGATTTGGCTAAAATGGAGAAGAGAAGTGTTGGGCTTTTGAAAGTAGACTTCGAAAATGCTTACGATTGCGTTAGTTGGAATCTATTGAGGTTCTTACTAGTGAAAATGGGGTTTAGGGATAGATGGATAAAATGGATGGAAGGGTGTGTGTTCACTAGTAGTATGTCCATCATTATCAATGGAAGTACTACGAAGGATTTTAAGGTTGAGAGGGGCCTTCACCAAATAGATCCCATTTCTCCTTTCTTATTCGTTTTGGTGATGGAGGTTCTAACGTCCCTAATAAGGAAGGCTAGAGAGATAGGTTAGTTTCACGAATTTAAGATAAATGAAGAGAAGGAAGTGAGTTTGCTTCAATTTGCGGATGATACATTAATTATGGTGGATGGAGGTAGTGAAAACTTTTGGAGTATGAAAGTTATTCTTAGAGGTTTGGAAATGATGTCGGGTTTGAAGATGAATTTCCATAAAAGTAAGATTTATGGTTTAAATGTGGGTGATTGGCTTTTAAACATGGCTTCGGTCTTCCTTTCTTGCAAAGTTGATTCATTACCTTTCAAATATCTTGGAGTCAAAGTTGGAGATAGCACGAGGAGAATATCATTGTGTAGAGATTTGCTAAATCTTATGAAGGGTGGGTTGGCCGTTTGGAAAGGTAGACATCTCTCGTTAGCGGGGTGTGTCACTTTAATTAACTCAGTTTTGAATGAAATCCTAATATACTCTATATCCTTCTACAAAGTGCCTTCAAAAGTTATTTGTGATATCTGTACCATACAAAGCAACTTTATTTGGGGTGGTAGTGAGAACAAAAGAACCATACATTGGGTGAGTTGGGTGTTGTGTGTAAGTCGTGTGAAGAAGGTGGCCTAGGAGTAAAAAATGTGGAGATTATGAACATGGCTTTATTGAATAAATGGAACTCGAGGAATTTAAATGAGAATAATAGGGTTTGGAGTGGGATTTTAAGAATTCGTTATGGTGACCCGGTGACCAAAATCCTTGTTGGTGATAGTAGTGTTTTGCATAAAAGGGACTCTATTTGGTGGAGAGACCTCATCACCTCTAATTTTTCTGTTTTTCCGCACAGTAATACTTTTGCAGATGTTGTTTCATCTAATATCGACAATGGTGTCGGTACCTCCTTTTGGCACTTGAGATGGAACAGACAGCAACCTCTAAAGGAGGTTTTCTCTGAGCAATTCGAGCAGGCCGTGGACCAAAACTGTACACTGTCGGCTGCGGGTTCCTGGACAAATTTGGAATGATCTTGGAACTTGGCGGATAACATGTTGTGTGAGGAAGATCAATGTATTAAATTGTGGCAGGAATTTGTGGACTGTTTGTAGGAGCAGGTTATGGAGAAAAATTTGTTGGACAACTTTGAATGGACAAAGAATCCGAGCAGGAGCTTCATGGTAAACTCTTTTTTCGAGCTCTTTAATTCGTTTTATGTTGTTCCTCTTATTTCTGTGGATAAGATGAAGGCTATAAATCATGTTTGGAATACCAAAGTTCCTTCAAAGTTACATTTCTTTGGTTGGAGATTTTTGCATAATATAATGCCTACTAAGGACCAATTGTTTAAGCGCGGAATATTGACGGAAACAAGTGATTTGAGTTGTGTGTTTTGTTCGTTGAAGGGGGAATCCTTATCCCATCTATGTGGCTTATGTTCGTGTGTAGGAAATATATGGAGGAAGGTTTATTCTTGGATCGGAAATATTAAGGAAATAACATTGGGAGAGTTTGTTTGTTACTTTTATTTTTGCGAGAAAGTGAAGAGTACTCAAAGAAGGACCACAATTGCAGTTATTTGGTTGGCTACAGCTTGGAGAATTTGTGAAGCGCAATGTTATCATTTTCAAAGGTGGATCCTTTCGTTTTGATGAGTGTATGTCAGAGATAATTCTAAATGCTTGTAAATGGTTTTATTCTTCTTGTATTTTAGTTGATGGTTGTTGAAGGTTTGAGAAATACAAGAAAGGGGGGTTTGAATTGGGTTTCACCAAATAAAATCTTTTCGTTGGTGACTAACCAAATAAGCTTAGAACATAAAACAGTAAATGAACACAATGATTTTTATCCTGGTTCATTGTTAACTAAACTACTTTATTCCACCCTCACAAGGATGATTTCACCTTCAACAAGGACTTAATCCACTATAACCAAACTAATTACAGAATAACCCACAGCAAGTCTGATAAACCTTATTGGCACCCCCAATAAGTCTGTCAATCCTTACTGTAATTCCACTCAAGCCACAATAGGAGTCTTCTTGAGCTAAGACCTTCACTCATTTTCTCAAGGTAACATTCAATAATAGTTGAGTACTTTTAGTGTATTACAAATTTACTTCTTGTAAGCAGATTACACAGACTTTTCAGTACAATGAAGAACACCTAAGTGTTCTACTGCAAGATACGAGAAACAACTCCTTTCTTATTTACCTAAGTGTTCTTGCATAATGCTTTGGTGTAGTTTGCACAATACTCAAGGGCTACCGGTACTCACAAATGTGTCACACTAACGTAGCTATTGCTTAGACCATGTAGGTATACCCCGCACAGTTTCCACAATGTATTGCTACTTACCTATAAGGTATCCCAAATCCGGGTAGAGGATTAGAACAAACCCAAACAAGGAACCAAAATGTAAAGCAAACAAGTCAAACAATGAAAGCAAATAAAGTTGATCTAGCCCTAAGGTAACCCCACTTTTAAGTTTCTCCCCAGCAGAGTCGCCAGTTCTGTGATACAGTAGGAGAACTGACTTGGGTGTTTTGCATTTTATCGCAAATGTTGCGGTTAGCAAGAGTCGTCACTGACTTTTCTTTTATCCAAAAGGAAAGACTGAAAAGAACAGGAAAGACCTTTGAGATTATTTCTTGAGTTCGGGGGGTAGATTATGAAAAGGAAAGGTGTTAACACCCTTTTCATCCATAGTTATCTATAGGCTCTTAGTTGCTTGCTAGATCACTTGCTTTTGTTTGAAAATATGTTTTGTGGTGGTTTTGAAAGTATTTTGAAAAGGCGCCTTCGTTTAGGCAAACTTTGTAATAGTTCTCGTTCGTAAGAGCGTATACAAAGTGTTGGACTTTTGAAAATGTTTCATGTTTTGAAAGTTTGTTTTTGAAAGTGTTGGTGTTTGTTTTGAAAACAAGCAAGGATGTTTGCTTTGAAAATGAGCAAGCAACTAGGAACAATCTACCTACCTACTCAAAAGTCTTTGTTCATTTCTTCCTTTCCTTTAATATTACTATCTTACCACTGATTTGGTAAGAAGCCTTATCTTTGGATGTAAAGAGACGGGCGTGGGTCATCGTATAGTCATGATAGCAATGTTTGTGAGATGTCTTAGCATTTCTCTTTGAGGGACTAAGATCATTTTGAAAGGCAATATTTGTAGCATCATCGAGGGACTGTGATCTTGTATTTTGATTTATTTTTACTAAGACATCCCACATGCATAACATGGCCATTTTTGTAAGGCAACAAAGTGGAATTACCCTAAGGGTGTAAGTGTGCAAGTGTGTTTAATTTACATGCATTATTTATCTTGAATTAGGGTTTGCTACTTGTTGGTTTTAGTCTTTCCATACAAACCCTAATTACTAATATTTATATTAAAGCGGTAAATTGCGGAAATTAAAGTTACTACGCTATTACATCATTAGGGAAGGGGGTATACAAATTTACAAAATGGGGATTTGCAAGAAAATTAAATCTAATTATCTATTACAACCATATTGAATAATATACAAGAATTGAACAAATAACGTACAAGGATATAAATGAAAAGGGAAATGATTTTTATTTGTTTTTTAATGAAAGGGTTTAATCTTAATTAAAGAAGATGACTAATTAATTAAGCAAACTTAAACTAATTAAGAAAGAAATTAAGTTAAAAAGGATTTTTAGGGTTTTTTATGAAAAGGTTTTAGATTAATAATAATATAAAAATTAAATAATTAAAAGAAACCTAAATTTTAAGTTAATTTTAATTTAAAATAAAATAAAATAATAGTTAAACCTAAATCTAAATATTTATCATTTAAGAAAAAAGAAATTAATTTGTTTAAGAAAATGTTTTTTATCTTTTTTGTTTTATAAAGAAAATAAAATATATAAGTGTAAATGATAAATAAAAATAATTTTATATTTTTTATTAATAAAAATAAAAATAATAAAAATATAAAAAAAGAAAACTGAAAATAAAAATGAAATAAGAAAAAGAAAATAAATAAAAATGAAAATATATAAAAAAAAAAGGTTGGGTCAGCATGCAAAAGTAAACAGGGGGTTAGAAATCAGCAAAAAAAAAAATCCCACAGGGGGAGGCCCAGAGCTGGTGTTTGTAACAAAAAAAAAGGAAAATTTTGAAAAATTACACAAAAGGTAGCGTTGGGTGTTGAACCTCTGACCTTTAACACAAACACGCGCTACCTTTTCCACTGGGGCGGCTGTACATTCGTTAACTTGTATCAAACCATAAATATATATTACAAATCAAGTTCATGGCCTGAACTTCATCTTCAACCTCATGCCCAGCCAGACAACCTGTATCTTGCTCATTTCTCAATGAAAATTAAAATTGCAAACATGAAAATTGGTCCATTTTTTCTCACGAATCCAACCATGTAAATAATTAAAGCTATAAATCAAAGATGAATGAGAATTTCGTTGGCCCTAATTTGAACCCTAAATTTTCCAGAAATTTCAATCTTAAAATTCTCTAAGCTCAAGCCATATAAATGAAATCTATGGATATGTACAGTTTCAGGGCAATGATATCTACATTTTGTCTTTGAAAATGCAAGCCTGACAATGCCTAAATAAGAAGATAGAAGTTCAAAAAATATACCTCAAAACTGGAAATCGTGAAATGAGTTTGAGCTGCTTTCAAGGAGTTGTGATGATCAGGTTAGCTTCCTCAAGTTCCCAGGAAGCTAATGCAATGATTTGCTTGAGCAATGGATGACTGGAATGGTCTGGAGAAGTCAACTTGTAGTGCTCTATTTTTGGTTATGGAGGATGATGGAAATTGAGTTACAGTCGTGTAACAGGGAAAGGGATAGGTTATATTTGATGTGGAGGAGCTTTAGGAACCAAAATGCCAAGAAACGCACGAGTAGATTCTAAGTTTCAAGTTTAAAGTCAGAACCTGTACATCAATGGAGTTTTTGGACAATTTCTGGCTTGAGGGAGTTTGAGAGTGTTTCAGGGTGTTAATTCTCGTGTCTTAACTTACAAATAGTGCCTCTATTTATAAGCAACAAGTTTGGAGGCTTGTATCTGATCAGAATTCAAAATCACATGTTTAAGCTTAACATGTGATTTTTGAGAAATCAAGTTTCAATATCTTGTGTACTTGATAATATAGAGTGGTTATGCTTTAAACAAACTTGTTTTTGACTTTGTAGATGGAGTGTTATTAGAGGGAATAAGTTATAGGCTCAAGAATTGACTTTGTGCATAAAGCTTGCTTTTCAAGAATGGCATTCTTCACTTTCTTCCCAAAATGGAAATTTGAATTGGATAAAGCTTAAACCACTTGGATTATAGCTCAAAAGTTTGTGTAATACATTAATGATGGATAGATACATAAGTTAAAAGGCCTGTAAAGCAATATTATGCAGCCTAACATTGAAATTAAATTATGTGTTCATCAAGAAATGACTTGTAATTCAAGAATGAAACCTTAACTTCTTGCCTTCGATTCTCCTTGCTCAAATATGACCTCAATGAGTTCTTGGACATTTTGGAAAGCTTTTAACATCCTCTAAAAATATCTATGTTGGACATTTTTGAAGATTCATCTTGGAACTATGTGAAAAATTTCCATGAAGTTAGATCAAAATCCTGCCTAAACTAGGGCAAAATTTCACTAAGTTTTTCAAGTTTCATGAACATGTCTTCACAAAATC
The DNA here is from genome assembly GCA_948472305.1 of Vicia faba. Lineage (NCBI taxonomy): Eukaryota > Viridiplantae > Streptophyta > Magnoliopsida > Fabales > Fabaceae > Vicia > Vicia faba. Next base: position 14,203,056 of record OX451740.1, read on the forward strand.
ATAACTTGAAATACAAGAATTTATAGAAAAATTTGTGTTCTACAATGTTTTATATCTCATTGAGATATACAACTTTCATGTTGGAAGTTTCCTTTGAATCATCTTGCATCATGGTGAAAATTTGGCTCAAAGTTATGAAAAAAATATGAATTTTCCAACACAAAAATTTCTAAGTTTAGAAATTTTGACTTTTCAAAATGAAATCTTGACTTTTTGATTTATTGATGAACAAGTTTCATATTTTGACATGTCTTGATGAATTGTGACCTTTGAAACTTGATTTTGACCAAAAAGTCAATGTTTGACTTTTCAATGTACAGTTGACTTTTCATCAATTGACTGAAATTCATCTGTCAACCAATTGATCTTGAGGAATGTTTTGAGCCATGCCATTAGGTCAAAATGAATTATTTAAAACCTTGAGATCATAACTTAAACCAATCAATCATTTTCTAGGTTGAAAATTAGAAATTGCACCTTTTTAGTCAAAACCCTAATTTTTGACCATTTTGCCCTTTTAATGATCTGATCAAATTTCTTGAGGAATTGTGATCCAAACTTGATCAAATGACATACATGAGTTCATTATGTTGATATGGATAAAAAATTATGAAGTTTGACTGTAAATTGACCACAGTTGAATTTTTCCCCAATACAACTGATTTTAGGTCAATTGATCAATTGACTGAGCAAAAATGTGATCCAAGACATGAAACTTGACATGAGAAATCTTGAGGGTCCAAAATGATCCATGAAAGTCATATGGGGCATTAAAAGTCCATTTGTCTTTGTGTAATCTCAAATCCTAATTTTCAGTTATTAGTGCTTGAGGAGGTGTCTTGAGCTGATTAACCCTTGTGCAGTCTTGAACCAAAGGAGATCTTGTGAGAGATTATTTGAGAAATGAGAGGGAAAATTTTGGGGTACAACATCTGCCCCTGTTCAATCTTCTTAAACCTGAAGAGTTAGATTGGCCGATCCTCCACTCATGACTTGAAGGTGGAAGATGATTGAACACTAAAGTGCCCAGAAATTTGCACTCGAAGATGTATTGTGAATGGGCTTACAGATTCCATTTGGATAAATGATGGTAAATACTGGAAGAAGTATCAGCACAAATCATTGGTCGATTTATACTAAAACTTGATGTTTTACCTGTGGGAAAAAGGGTTAGTAAAATGCAGATGTATGCATGATGTTCACAAGATGAATGAGATCATGCTAAATGAGTTTTGTATGTATATGCTATGATGTATGAATGTGAGATGCATGTTTGTCCGGGATAATAAATCCCTGACTGATGCTGAGGAATTTTGGGAAGCTGAATCTTGGATCACTGTTGGGGATGAAGAGTATACATATCTTCAAACTTTGTTGAAAGGATACTTTCGCTGGGGAATATCTCTTGAATGTCAGTTGTTATTTGGTTAGATCCAGGCTTCACGACTTGCTGAGGATAAGGAAGTCAACTTCTATTTGGTCGGATCCAGGCTTCACAGTAACTTACTGGGGCAGGATAAATTAATTGTTATCTGGTCGGATTCCAGACTTTGCAGAAAATTTCTTGGGGAGAGTGAAGTTAGGCTGTTATCCGGTTGGATTCTCAGCTTCACAACAACCTGCTGGGGATAAGGAAGTTAACTGCTATTTGGTCGAGTCCAGGATTCACAATAAACTTGAAGTTGTAATTATTATCTAGTCGGGTCCAAGCTTCATGTTTTTTTTTAAAGTTGTACTATTATCTGGTTGGGTCCAGGCTTCATAATATCTTGCTGAGGATTGTAGCTAGTTGTTATCTGGTCGGACTCCAGGCTTCATAATAACTTGCTTTAATAGACGAAGTTGAACTGATATCTGGTCGGATCCAGGCTTTATAGTAACTTAATAACATTGAATCGTTATCTGGTCGGGCTCCGGGCTTTGCAGATTTATAAGGTGGATGAAGTTAATTGCTATATGGTCGGGTCCAGGCTTCACAATAAACTTGTCTGAAGAGATAGAGTTGAACTGATATCTGGTCGGGTCCAGGATTTACAGTAACTTGATTGGAGCTTAGTTGTTATCTGGTCGGATTCCGAGTTTCACAACAAACTTCTAAGGGGAATTGCTATCTGGTCAGATTTAGGCTTCACAATAACTTATTTGAAAAGATGAAGTTGAAAACTGATATCTGGTCGGATCCAGGCTTCACAGTAACTTATTTGAAAATATGAAGTTGAAAACTGATATCTGGTCGGATCCAGGCTTCACAGTAACTTGTTAGGGTAGAGGCAAACTCTAATGGGGAAAAGAAGTTAAACCCTGGTCTGGTTGAGTCCAGGTTCTTCAATATCTCTAAGAGTTAAACTATTATCTGGTCAGATCCAGGTTTCATAGTATTTGAAAGTCGTACTATTATCTGGTCGGGTTCAGGCTTCATAGTGACTTGAGAAGTTGAGTATTATATGGTCGGGTCCAGGCTTCATAGTAGCTTGAAAATTGTACTATCATCTGGTCGGGGCCAGGCTTCATAGTATCTTTTGGAGATAGTAAAGGTTTTGTTGGCGACTTTATCGGGGATTAGGGGGTGTGGCCCTTTGATTTGTAGTAGTTTGAAAGGAAAACTCGAGCTGGAGAGGATAAACTCGGTTGGGGAAGGCATGCTCAGCTGGGAAGGATAGACCCGGCTTGGGGAGGATAGACTCATCTCGGGAGGATAGGCTTAGCTGGGGAAGATAGGCTATTCCAGGGGAATTTGTTGATTGTTGTATGTTGTTTGTTGGGGAAATAAACCCTATTGGGGAAATAAACCATGTTGGAGAAATAAACCCTGTTGATGAATACTTGATGAACTACTAACGAGGTGAATTCTTTGAGGAAGAGATCCACAAGGTTTCTACTTGTAGGATCAACTTAGCTGGGGAGAGAGCTGCCAAGAGATTGAGACTCTGGTTGGAGATTAACTTGTGCAAAGAGACTTTGTGGGTAGCTCTATTGAGGGAAGAGGTTTATTGTAGTCGTCCTTGTGGGGATAATGCTAATGAAATAACTCTGTGGGGATATTCCATATACATTAAAGAGATGCTTGCCGCTGCTTAGCAGGACACATGTGCCAAACAGTTTTTAATTATGTTCATATGCATATGTTCATTCAATTTTAGTCATTCGACAACTTTGCACTCAAAACAAAACAGAAAGTTTGCACTTTAAAGTATATTTGTATTGATATTTTGCCCATGAATAGGCGTTTTTGTACAAAGAGACGAAGATCCTAGTAAGAGGAAATCGTCGAAAGGAAAACAAAGATTGAAAACAAAAACAAATAGCCATATGGAAATGATCTCAATGCATTCAAACTCTACCATTTCCCCCGATGTCTTCAAATTCCCCTTTCCATTGACAGAAGTTGATTAGATTGATCTTGGACCGTTTGAACTCGAACCTTGGTAATAAAGTTGATTGTGGTGATTCCATGGGACATAGTCATACACTTCCAATCCTTAACTTTTGCCTGGACCGCCCTTTCGGGTTTTCAGCCCACCAGGATACCCATTTTTGCCCAAGTTTCCCTTTCTGGTTTTCAACTTGCCGGGTGTACAATCTTTTGCATATATCCCTAAGTTTTGCCCAAACCTTTTGGTTTTCCAGGATTCCCTTATTTTGCTTAGGTTTGTCAACCTAGCGGGTCCTTTATGCATAGTACTTTTTAACTATGTCCGTATTTATAGGATGCGGGAAATCTTCACCATCCATGGTAGTCAACATCATGGCAACACCAGAGAACACTCTCTTGACAACAAATGGCCCTTCGTTGGTGGGATTACATTTGCCTCTGGGGTCGCCTTGTGGCAGAATGATGCACTTTATCACCAAGTCACCAGCTTGATTCACTCGAAGCTTGATCTTTTTGTTGAAAGCTTTAATCATACGTTTTTGGTACGCCTGACCATGACAAACAGCAGCCAATCGCTTTTCATTGATTAAGTTCAATTGATCTAGTCTTGTCTGAATCCACTCGTTTTCTCCTAGACCTTCTTCATTCATAATCCTTAATGAGGGAATCTGAACTTCCACTGGCAAAACAACTTCCATGCCATAGACTAAAGAAAAGGGAGTTGCCCCAGTTGATGTTCTAGCTGAAGTACGGTAGCCATGAAGAGCAAATGGTAACATCTCATGCCAATCCTTATAGGTCACTACCATCTTATGCACAATCTTCTTAATGTTTTTGTTGGCCGCTTCGACAGCGCCATTCATTTTAGGTCTATATGGAGAAGAATTGCAATGCTTGATCTTGGACTGAGTGCAAAGTTCGGTAATCATAGCATTGTTGAGGTTAGTCCCATTGTCGGTAATGATCCTTTCGGGGATACCATAGCGGTAGATGAGGTTATGTTTGATGAATATGGCTACCACACTATTTGTGACTGAGGCGAATGAAGCGGCTTCGACCCATTTGGTGAAATAGTCGATAGCGACAAGAATGAAGCAATGTCCGTTGGAAGCGGTGGGCTTGATCTCTCCAATCATGTCAGTGCCCCACATTGTAAATGGCCACAGAGAGGTCATGACGTTTAGAGGGATATGAGGCACATGGACCTTGTCATCATAGATTTGACATTTGTGGCAAGTCCTTGAATATTGATGGCAATCAGTCTCCATCGTTGACCAATAGTAGCCTGCTCTTAGGATTTTCTTGGCCATCGTATGTCCGCTTGAGTGAGTTCCAAAGAGACCATCGTGCATGTATTCCATAATTTCCTCTTCCTCCTTCTTGTCCACACATCGGATTCAAGATTTCGTTACTTAAGAAGAATTTGGTTGAAAATCTCCGTGAGAACTTTCTGTCATTGACGGATGCTCCTTCTGGATACTCTTGTGCTTTGAGATATCTCATCACCTCATGATACCATGGCTTTTTTGTGTCAGTGTTAAGATCACAGCAGTGTGTAGGTTCGTTGAATCTCTCAATGGTAATCATAGGGGCTTCGTTGTCCCATATGACCTTGAACATTGAAGACATGGTTGCTAAAGCGTCAGCCGACTGATTTTCTTCCCTAGGGAAGTTCTCAAAGGTGATCTCTTCGAAGTAGGGAATTAGGGATAACACGAGCTCCTTGTAAGGGATAAGATTAGGGTGCTTAGTGTACCAGTCTCCTTTTACTTGGCTAAACACTAGAGTGAAATCCCCAAACAAATTCAAATGCTTGATCCTCAAGTCAATGGCAGCTTTCAGACCCAATATGCACGCTTCGTACTCAGCCATATTATTCGTGCAATCAAAGCATAATCTGGCAGTGAAAGGAGTGTGGTAACCTTCAGGAGATATGATCACAACACCAATTCCGTTCCCCAAGGCGTTGGAAGCCACATCGAAGACCATAGTCTATTGGGATCCTAGTTCGGGTCCGTCATACGGTCCAGGTTTCGCACAGCTGGTCACCAGCATGATGTTCTCATCTGGGAAGTCGAAGTTCATAGACTGATAATTATCCACAGCTTGATGGGCCAAATGATCTGCTAGTACGCTTCCTTTGATGGCCTTTTGCATCGTGTATTAAATGTCGTACTCAGTCAATATCATTTTCCATCTGGCTATCCGTCCAGAAAGAGCAGGTTTCTCGAAGATGTACTTGATTGGGTCCATCTTAGAAATCAACAGAGTGGTATGGGTCAACATATACTATCTTAGCCGACGAGCAGCTCATGCCATAGCACAACAAGTTTTCTCGAGCAGTGAATATCTAGTTTCACTGTTGGTAAACTTTTTGCTCAGGTAGTAAATAGCATGCTCTTTTCGGCCAGACTCGTCATGTTGGCCCAAAACACACCCCATAGAATTCTCAAGTACTGTCAAGTACATGATCAAGGGTCTTCCTTCAACTGGAGGCATGAGAATAGGAGGTTCTTGTAGATATTCTTTGATTTTGTAGAAGGCAGATTGGCAGTCATCATTCCATCTGACTACTTGATCTTTCTTCAAGAGTTTGAAGATTGGCTCACAGGTAGCAGTCAAGTCAGATATGAAGCAGGCGATGTAATTGAGACGACCCAAGAATCCTCTAACTTCCTCTTCAGAATAAGGGACTGACATTTCTTGGATGGCCTTTACCTTGGCAGGATCAACTTCAATGCCTTTATTGCTGACAACAAAACCTAGAAGCTTTCCAGATCGTACTCCAAATGTGCACTTGTTAGGGTTTAACCCCAACTTGTACTTTTTCAGCCTTCCGAATAGTTTGTACAGGTGATCAAGAAGTTCCTCTTCAGTTTGCGATTTGGAAATCATATCATCCATATATACCTCTATTTCATGATGAATCATATCATGAAACAAAGCTATCATAGCCCTTTGATATGTTGCCCCTGCATTCTTCAATCCGAACGACATGACCTTGTAGCAAAAGGTGCCCCATTGCGTAACGAAAGTGGTCTTCTCCATGTCTTTGGGAGCCATCCTTATCTGATTATAGCCAGAGAAGCCATCCATGAAAGAGAAGACTTTATGTTGAGCATTATTATCTACCAAGATGTTAATGTATGGTAGAGGGAAGTCATCCTTGGGGCTTGCTCTATTCAGATCCATATAGTCCATGCACATGCGAACTTTTCCGTCTTTCTTCGGTACTGGCACGACATTTTCAACCCATTGGGGATAGGATATCACATCTAGGAACCCTGCATCGAATTGTTTCATCACTTTAGCTTTTATCTTCTCAGACATATCAAGCCTCCTGCGACGAAATTTTTGTTTGACAGGAGGACAATCTTCCTTTGTCGGCAGACGATGAACTACGATGTTGGTATCCAACCCTGGCATATCTTCATAAGACCAAGAAAATACTTCCACATAATCATGTAAAATCTGAACCAACCTGCTCTTGACATTGTCTTCTAAGTTAGCGCCAATATTGACTTCCTTCTTGTCTGTCTCGGTCCCCAGATTGATGACTTCAACTTACTCTTCATGCGGCTGAATAGCTTTTTCCTCTTGTAATAGAAGTCTGGCTAGTTCTCTCGGTATTTCACAATCTTCCTCGCCTTCATCTTCAACTTGGTTAATTGGACATTCGAAGTCATAGTCAGCAATAGTATAGTCATTGGCAGTAAGATCCAGAGTGGATGAGGACCTGCAAGAGTGTGTGTGTGTGCATGTAAGATACATGGCTATTTTGAAAAATGTATTTGAAGAAAAGAAAGACAATGAAAATAAAGATTTGAATGCAAAAGAGTCCAATGATTTGTATTGAATGATCATATGATTAGATGAATATAAATAAAACCCTTGACAAATGGACCAAAGTGCCCCGGGCCAGGCACATGGCTTAAAAGTCATTGTTAAATATTACAGGCAAAATGTTCTTGAATTCAATAAAAAGCAATAAACAAGTAGATAACTCCTCAATGAAGGAGATGGGAATGAAGTCTTTTGCATGCCAATTCTTCAGCTCCATTGTAGTAGGATACACCCAATCTTCAAATGCAGCTTCTTCATCAAAATCACCTACAACGTTGACTTCATGGCTTCTAATACGGAGAGGTGGCTTTCCTGCACGAGCATGCATCACTTCCTTCTGAGCCTTGACGGTGAAACCCAAATCAAACTTGTCTGCTTTGAATGGGATATCGAGGAGTTGCCCCCAAGTATCATAACTTCCTTCTTCTATTGCAGCACGAGCATCTTTGACTGAAACCATCTTCGGAACGACCTTAACAGTTTTGGACACATCAGAGGAACATTTGGTAGCAGCAACCATTGGTGGCACAACTTCAAAGGCTTGACAGGAGGTCTCAATGAATTCCCTATCCATCTCCACATACTTGAAAGAGTTAAGGTGGCTTACCATAAACTCTTCCTCTCCACAGATGGTGACGATTCTTCCCTTGACTGGATATTTGAGTTTTTGATGGAGATTTGAGGTTACTGCCCCAGCTTTATGGATCCAGGGGCGACCCAACAAACAAGAATAGGCAGGACAGATATCCATGATGTAGAAGGTGGAATTGAAAATTTGTGAGCCCACCTTGATTGGGAGATCTACCTCCCCATGAACTATTCTTTTTGATCCATCGAAGGCCCTCACGGTGATATCACTTGGTTTCAAGACTAAGCCTTCATAGTCTAGATGGTCTAACGCCCCTTTGGGTAGCACGTTTAAAGAAGAATCGGTGTCGACCAGAACATGTGCTAAGGTAGTGCCTTTGCACTCGACAGAAACATGTAGAGCTTTATTGTGGTTCTTCCCAAGCGGTGTTAGATCGACATCTGAGAACCCTAAACCATTATCAGCCGTCAAGCTCGCCACACAATTCTCAAACTGGTATGTTGTGGTCTCGTGAGGGACATGAGCCTTCTTCAAGAATTTGATTAATGTCCGAGCATGGGCATCGTAACAGAGTAGCAACGACAACATAGAAATCTTAGAAGGGGTTTGCCCCAACTGTTCTACAATCTTGAAATTGCTCCTTTTTATGATTTTCAAGATCTCATCCATCTCACGAGCAGAAGGTTCTCCATCAACAACGTCCTTTGCGAGTATTTCTGTCATGACAGGCTCAATAACCTTCCCTTTCCCTCTTGTATCGATACTTAGCTTAGCAGCAGTAATGAGGACGGGTGCCTTTGGAGCAACTGGTGGCGAGATATTGGGTGAAAAGATTCTCCCAGTTCGGGTTACCTTACTTGATCCAGTTATGTTACCAACATTATCAGCCCTTTCTTCTTCGATCCAAGCGTCTTATTTTATCCCATGGTAAAACACCTCAGCACCATAGTTCCATGGCACTGCCTTGTTTGAAGAATAGGGAATTGGTCAGAGATTGGTAATTATCAAGGGAGGAACAATTAGTTCATTTGAAATCATGATAAGACCTTTGGAGGAGATCCTAAGAGGCTTGTTTGAGATGGTGATAATGGAGAGATCTTCACATTTTTTAGTTAAACTTTCGGTAGGCGGAGTCTTCTCAAATAGAATTTCGTGGCTATCCATTAGGCGTTGAATGCCTTCCTTCAGCCCTATGCATCCATTGAGTTGTTTGGCACAACAAACACAATCTTTCACATAGCCATGGAAAATCCAAGCTTTCAACAGATTATTTTTTATAATATTCAGCAGAGTAGTCAAGTCTTCAACAGAGGCAACAAAAGTTGTATCTTCAACAATATTAACACCCTTGCCATGATTTGGCATAGGCGCGGTGATTATATTCTGAGTTAGAGGAGGATCAAACTCAATGGTCTTATTATCGATCAAATCCTGAATTTTATTCTTCAAGGCCTAGCATTGGTCAGTCTCATGCCTAGGGCTACTTGAATGGTAAGCACATTTAGCGTTTGGATTATACTTTGGTGAAGAGGTATCTGGATTGGCGGAAGGATCGCGCAATGTCACTAAATTAGCCTTTAGAAAATGTTGTAAGGCTTGGGATAGTGACATGCCTATCCTCGTAAATTATCTTCTCGAAGTTTCAAACCATTGATGATTAGCAGATGGTCTTTGAGAGGGAGTTGGATTGGAGATTCTGACAGCATTAACAGAAGGATGATCATTCTTCTTGGTACGGGACCTTGCCCCGTACACATCATTGATTTCCTTCTTTGCAGCAAAAGGTTTCTTGTCAGGATTGGAAGTGGAGGCAGATGCCATGGGAATCTTCCCACTTTTGATGCCGCTTTCAAATATTTCACCAGTTAATATTAGCTCAGTGAAACCAGAAGAAGAACAGCCAACCAACAAGTTAAAGAATGGACCAGATAAAGTGCCCATAAACATGTTAATGTGCTCTCTATCAGTAAAAGGGGGTTGAACCCTACTGGCGAGGTCTCTCCACTTTTAGGCATATTCTTTGAATCCTTCTATTGTACCCCAAAATTTTCCCTCTCATTTATCAAATATTTTCTCACAAGATCTCCTTTGGTTCAAGACTGCGCAAGGGTTGATCAGCTCAAGACACCTCCTTAAGCACTGATGACTGAAATTAGGGTTTGAGATTGCACAAGGATAATTGAAATTTTTAATACCTCATATGACTTTCATGGATCATAATGGACCCCCAAGATTACTCATGTCAAGTTTCAAGCCTTGGATCACATTTTTGCTCAGTCAATTGAGCAGTTGACCTAAAAATCAACTGTATTGGGGGAAAAGTCAATTGTGGCCAATTTACAGTCAAACTTCATAATTTTTTATCCACATCAACATTATAAATTAATATGTATCATTTGATCAAGTTTGGACCATAATTCCTCAAGAAATTTGATCAAATCATCAAAAGGGCAAAATGGTCAAAATTAGGGTTTTGATTGAGAAAGGGTAATTTTTTATTTTTTACCTAGCAAATGGTTAATTGGTTTGAGGCATGATCTCAATATTTCAACTGAATCATTTTGACCTAATGGCATGACTCAACATTGCTCAAGATCAATTGGATTGATAGTTGATTTTCAGTCAACTGATCAAAAGTCAATTGTACACTAAAAGGTCAAACTTTGACTTTTTGGTCAAAATCAAGTGTCAAAGATCACAATTCATCAAAACATGTCAAAATATGAAACTTGTTCATCAAGAAATCAAAAAGTCAAGATTTCATTTTGAAAAGTCAAAGTTTTCAAACTTAGAAATTTTTTTAAGTGTTGAAAACTTCATGTTTTTTCACAACTTTGAGCCAATTTTTCACCATGATGTAAGATGATTCAAAAGAAATTGCTTTACACAACTTCTCCTATAAATGCTTGGATCTCAAGTTATTAATCCATGAAGTCATGGTCTTGAAACTAAACACAGTGAAAATTTTGCCCTAGTTTAGGCAGGATTTTGACCTAACTTCATGGCAATTTTTCATATAGTTCCATGGGGAATTTTCAAAAGTTATTCAAGGAGGGGTTGTAGAGAACATTACAAGCTTTCTAAAATGTCTAAGAACTCCTTGAGATCATTCTTGAGCAAGGAGAATCGAAGAGAGGAAGTTAGGGTTTCAAACTAAAATTATAGGTCATTTTCATGATGAACAAAAATGCAATTTCAATGTTAGGTTGCATAATCTTGATTTGCAGGCCTTATAACTTGTGTATCTATCCATAATTAATGGATTACACAAACTTTTGAGCTTTAATCCAAGTGTTTTAAGCTTTATCCAATTCAAATTTCCATTAATGGCACAAAGTGAACACTTCTATTTTGGAAAAGAAAGCTTTATGTACAAAGTCAAATCTTGAGCCTCTAACTTGTTCCCTCTGATCACACTCTATCCACAAAGTCATAAGCAAGTGTGTTTAAAGCATAACCACTCTATCTTAGCAAGTACACAAAGCTTTGAAACTTGGATTTCTCAAAAAATCACATGTTATGCTTAACTTGTGATTTTGAATTTTGATCAACAACAAGTTTCCAAACTTGTTGCTTATAAATAAAGGCTATTTGTGAGTTAGAACACGAGCTAAAGCACCCTGAAACACACCAAAACTCTCTCAAATCAGAAATTTCCCAAAAACTCCATTGTTGCATAGTTTCTGACCTTGAACACCAAACTCATATTTCCCTCGTGCGTTTCTTGGCCTTTTGGTTCCTAAAGCTTCCTTACATTAAATACTACTCATCCTCATCCTCATTCCAGAACTGTAACACCATTTACCATAACCTCCATAACCAAAAAAGAGTCTGCACATTGACTTCTCCAAGCCATTCCAGCCATCCATTGCTCAAGAAAACCATTGCATTAGCTTTCTGGGAACTTGAGGAAGCTAACTCGATCATTGCAGAACCTTAAATCAAGCTCATTTGCATTTCACGATTTCCAGTTTTGAGGTATTTTTCTTGAACTTCTATCTCATTACTTAGGCATTGTTAGGCTTGCATCTGTGAAGATAAAATATAGATATCATTACCCTGAAGCTGTACATGTCCATAGATTTTATTTATATTGATTGAGTTAGGAGAATTTTAGGATTGAACCTCTGAAAATAATTAGGTCAGAATTTGGTAATTTCAAAAATTCTCATTCATCTTTGATTTATAGATTATGATATTTATATGGTTGGATTTGTATGGAAAAATGGAGCAACTTTCATGTTTGCATTTTCCATTTTTGTTGAGAAATGGTGAAGTTACAGGTGGTCTGGCTGGAGGTTGAAGATGAAGTGTGTTCAAGACTTATTTTGCCTTATATATTTATCATTTCAGTTATATTAACGGATGTATATTCACCCCAGTGGTAAGGCAGCACGCTGGTAACCAAGAGGTCATGGGTTCGAACCTTAACGCACTGCCTTTTGCTTTTTTTCTCATTTTCTTACATTTTTTTATCCTTCTAGCGCGCATGGGCCTTCCCCTCCTGGGCTTGGAACTTTTTTCTCAATCTAACCCCCTTGTTTTCTCATGCCACGCAGCCCATATAACCTTTTTTATTTTTCTGATTTCCAAACAAAAACTTCATTTTGGGCCAGATTCAAAAATTGTTTTTCTAACAAACCTCCAAATTCAATTTTAACCTCCCTGACTTTATCATTTTATTTTATTTTTATTTCATCTTTTATTATTATTATTAATAATATTATTATTATTATTATTTTCATTAATAAAAATATCCAAAAAAATATTTATATTATTATTTCTATTTATTTAGTTTATTTTTCATAAAACTAAAAGAACAAAAACATTTTTTTTAATAAATTAATTTCCCTTTTCTTTTTTAAAAAAAAATACTTAGATAATAAATTTTAAATTATTATTATATTATTTTCTTGTAAATTAAAATCAATTTAAAATTTAGGACTTTTATTTAATTATTGTACTAATTTTAATTAAATTCACAAAAACCCTAAAAGCTTGTTTTCTTTAAATTAGTTTATTTTACTAACTTAATCTTATTTTTCTTATTATTAGTTAATTATTTTATTAATTAGATCAAAAAACCCCTTTCATGAAAAAAAATAAACAAAAATCACATTTTCTTTTTACATTTATATTCTTGTAGTTTTATTTATTCATTTTTTGTACAATATTCAATATGGTTGTAATAATTACTAAGATTTAATTTTCTTGCAATTCCCCATTTGTAATTTGTAAACCCCCTCCCCTAATGATGTAATAACTTAGTATCTTTATTTTCCGCAATTTAAATGCTTTATATACAAATGCTAGTAATTAGGGTTTTGTGTAGAAAGATTAAAACCAACAAATAACAAACCCTAATTCAAGATAAATCAAGCATGAAATACAAAACACTTGCACACATGCACCCTTAGAGTAAACCCACTTTGTTTCCTTACAAAAATGGCCATATTATATATGTGAGTTATCTTAGCAAAAACAAGCAAAATACAAGATCATAGTCCCTCGATGATGCTATCCATGTTGCCTTTCAAAATATTCTTAGTCCCTAAAGAAAATGCTAAGATATCTTACAACATTTATAATCATGGTTATACGATGACCCACGCCCGTCCCTTTTACATCCAAAGATAGGGTAACTTACCAAATCAATGGTAAGATAACAATTTCAAAGGAAAAAGGAAATGAACATGAAAGACTTTTGAGTAGGTAGAATGTTCCTAGTTACTTGCTCAATTTCAAAACAAAAACATCCTTGCTATTTTCAAAATAAACACCAACACTTTCAAAACATCTTACAAACTTGAAAACATTTTCAAAAGATCAACACTTTGTATACATTCTTACAAACGAGAATCATTACAAAGTTTGCCTAAATAAAAGGCACCTTTTCAAAATACTTTCAAAAAACCACACAAAGCACATTTTTAAACAAAAGCAAGTGATCTAGCAAGTAACTAAGAGTCCATGGAAAATCATGGATGAAAAGGGTGCTAATACCTTCCTTTTTCATAATCTACCCTCCGAACTCAAGAAAATATCTCAAAGGTCTTTCATATTCTTTTCAGCCTTTCCATTTGGATAAAAGAAAAGTCGGTGGCGACTCTTGCTAACCGCAACATTTGCGATCAAACGCAAAACACCCAAGTCAGTTCTCCCACCGTGTTACAGAACTGGCGACTCTGCTAGGGGAAATTATAAAAAGTGGGGTTACCTTAGGGCTAGATCACATTTATTTGCTTACATTGTTTGACTTGTATGCTTTATATTTTGGTTCTTTGTTTGGGTTTGAATCCTCTACCCGAATTTGGGATACCTTATAGGTAAGTAGCAATACATTGTGGAAACTGTGTGGGGTATACCGACATGGTCTAAGAAATAGCTACATTAGTGTGACATATTTGTGGGTACCGGTAGCCCTTGAGTAGTCAAGGAGAATACGAGGCTGCTGAGTGATGTTATGAAGCACTAACGAACTTCTAGAACCTTTACTTGATCAACTTGGCCATTAGGACGTAGTGAGATGACCGACTTTGGTGCAGTCCGAAGTTGGTAGATACTCGATACTACACTCATTGAGGTTTGGTTTTTTGGGATATTTCGGTCGCCATTAAAGAGGATTGCACTGAAATAATGCCCAAGGAAACAAACCAGTGATATTGAGCTCCTTAGAACCCGGTTACTATTACTAGGACAGGTTTGAGCCAACTAAACTTCAATAGGGTACTTACCTATGAGACTCCATGCAAGCCTAAACCTAAGGACTTGGTTGTTTTATTTGTATATATATACTTCTACATAACATCATGAACATCATAACATCATACTCATACTCACTAACCATTTCAAGGATTTTGGGATTTATCTTTGTTCTGTTTTGTAGGACATGGATTCTATTCACAGGAAAACCATTCAAGTCAATCTCGTAAGGATCCCTCCTCAACTTAAAGAGTTAGCATCAAGAAATCCCAAAAATTCTCCATTTACCGAAAGACATGGTCGCCTCCTAAACATGGTTACCTCCAACACTGATGAGGACATGATGAAAGTGCTCTTCTAATTCTTTGATCCTTTACACCATTGCTTCACATTTCCCGATTATCAACTTGTGCCAACTTTGGAATAATTCTCCCAACTCTTGAGGATTCCCATTCTCAATCAACTACCTTTCAACGGTACGAAAAGAGATACAAAGCCAGAAGAGATTTCTCAAGCCCTACACTTGCAACCATCTGATGTCACAACTAATTGGGAAACAAGGAGTGGTGTCAAAGGTTTCTTAACCAAGTTCTTGTTTGAGAAAGCCCAAAACTGTTGGAACTCCTTAGACTTACGAGCTTTTGAGGAAATTGTGGCTCTCCTTATCTGTGGGATGGTTTTGTTTCCAAACCCTGACTAACTCATAGATGTAAACGCCGTCAAAATCTTCATGTCTCGTAATCTGGTGCCTACTTTGCTAGGAGACATCCTACATTCTTTTCACACTCGCACTATGAGGAAAAGAGGTATCCTTATGCGTTGTACTCCTATTTTGGCAAGATGGTTTATTTCGCATCTTCCCCAATCTGTATTGAAGAACGAGAAAGGTTTAAGGTGGTCACATAGGTTGATGACGCTCAAACATTCAGACATTCATTGGTGTTCCCGATCTATAGATAATGTTATTATCATCGTTCATTGTGGAGAATTCCCTAATGTCCCTTTACTTGGCATTAGAGGAGGTATCACCTACAACCCATGCTTAGCCTTAAGACAGTTTGGTTACGCCCAAATGGATGGCCCACATGAGATGCTCATTTAAGGTTTGGTATTTGACTACGAGAATGATGATCAAGGTCACCGCCAGAGGTTTATCCGATCTTGGAGGATGTTGAACAAGGTAGATAGCAAGACATTGGGGAACAAGAATTCCATTCCTCTTGAGCCTTACCTCAAATGGGTACAAACCTGTGCTCAAAGTCTTATAATGCCTTACCCCTCCATTCTCCTGGTTATCATAGAGCCTGTTGTGGAAGGAGATGTTCCATACATTATCCTACATCCTGACATGCCTACCTCTCTCGAAGACTTGCAAAGGGATTGGATACAGCTTAAAGGGGAGCGAGATACTTTCGAGGCCCAATTTTACACCAGCGAGAAGAAGGTTTTGGAACTCACCAAGCAGCTTCATGAGGAGTGGAGTCTGAACGCCTACATCGCACTAAAGAGGATGTGTATAACTTTTTTATATTAGAGTTTTTGTATTTGTTTGTAAGCCCAAAATAGGCATGATGTACTTAAACTTTGATTTATTAATATAACGTGTGTTCCTTTTTGGTCTAAAGAAAATTTAAATCTCTAATTTCCTTGAAATAATTGCATATGCATCTCCATTCATCATAACATAAGCAGGTTTCTTACAACAAGGCTCCTCATCTTTCTATTGTTTATTTCAGTAAGATGGATCTCGAGCAGACAGTAAAAGACCTTCAGGCGCAGAATGCTCAGCTTCAACAAATGTTCTTGACTCTAGCCAAAGGACAAGAGGATTTGAAAACTTTGTTGATTGAAGAAAAGAAGAAGAAAGCAAAGAGAACAACTGGAGTTCTAAATCTATGAAGAAGGTTCCAAGGACAATCCAGACGAACCCTGGACTTCGCAACGTCATATGGTGAAAAGGATAATCAAGAAGGGAAAGGCAAGGAAGTGACTGCCCAGCCAGAATCTGAAGAGGAAGAAGAAGAGGACTACTCTGAAGAGCAGTATCCCCCGGCTGACGACAAGTACAAACATCTGGAAGAGCGTCTAAATGCAATGGAGATTCAGAAAGTGCCCGGGCTGGACTTTGAAGAGTTGGGTTAGGTGTCTGGAATTGTTATTCCACCAAACCCCCAAAAAATGATATCATTGATCTTATACATAAATCCAAAAAATTTCATAATTAAATTAATATTTTACAAAGATATTAAAACCTTCAGCCTATTGGGCCCTTTTCCTTATAAACCCATTTTTACTGCGTGAACAAAAAAGCACACCTCCTGCCTTTTGGGCTTGAATTCAATATCTGAATTCAAGCCCTTGTTGTTAGCACCTCTTATTTTACCACCTCAATCTAAGTAACACCCCCTTTGCGTTTTATTTTATTTTTATTTTTATTTTATAATTTTTATATTATATATTTCCTATTTTTATAATTTTAGTATTATATTAATTATTACTATTAATTATTATCGAATCAAATATCACTTTTTAATACATTCAAATCTATTTTGCCTATTGCATTAAAATATCTTTTACCATGCATTTAACTAAGAATTTTTATAATTAGTATATAAAAAACATTTAACCAACGTCAAATTATTTTTCATAAATAAATTAATTTAACAATTAATTTTCAAAAACGGTTACGAAGCATATTTTGATTAACTGTGCATTTGGTCCAAAATCTCTATTATTCACACACTCGGGCTAAGTACGAGGGGAATCAAAATGTCTGTGTAATCTATAAAAAACACCAACCCATACGAACTACGAATTGGTACTCTGATTCCTCATAAGAGGATACGTAGGCATACGATCAAAAATCGTAGTGAGTTCCCTTATAAAAAAATTAAACTCTTTCTAATTAAAACTCAAAATCCAGTTTACCCCAAACCTAAACCCAGAGCTTAATATCCTTGTGAACAAGGTGGATGAAGGGTGTCTAACACCTTCCTTTCGTCTAATTGAGTCCGAAACCTAGAATCTATGCCCGCGAATTAGGGTTTTCTGTTAGGTTCCCTTCCCTAGGATAAAAACTAATAGTGGCGACTCTTAATTAAAAAAACAGTTGCTACAGGATGAAAAGGGTGCTAATACCTTCCCTTTTCATAATATACCCCCCGAACTCAAGAAAACATCTCAAAGGTCTTTCCTGTTCTTTTCAGCCTCCCATATTTCCCAAAAACATTTCAAGAAAGATCTCCAAGTTGCTCAAGGTAGTCCAAGGGTTGGCCAGACAAGCTCTCTCCTAAGGCAGTCTACCCCAAACTAGGGTTTCATGTTGCATCAAGATACTTGAGTCCAAACAATCCCAAATACTCACCATTGCCCTAATATGTTCTCAAGATCATCCATGTCAAGTTACAAGCCTTGCGGAGAAAATTTGCTCAGTCAATTGCTCAAAGGCCTGAAAATCGACTATGCTAGGGTAAAAGTCAACTGTGGCCCACATACAGTCAAACTTCAAGCTTTTTGGTCAACATCCTAATTTTGAAGTATATTTCATCATTTGATCAAGGGTTGATAATGATTCATCAAGGATTGCTCATAATTCATCAAGACTCAAAAGTTGCTAAATTAGGGTTTTGTAGGAAAAGTCAACCCAACTTTGACCAAGCATAACTTTCTCATACTTTATGAGAAATGACCCATACAAAGCTCATTTTTAAGAGGATTCAATTCCATACAATCCATCTTCAGCTCCCAAGTTCAAAATATGCACTCACAATAAGTTATGAATTTGGACATTATAGGTCATTTTGAAAAGTCAACAAAAACACCTTTTTTTTCAAAGCTTCATACATGAGCATGGAATATAAAAATGATATGAGACCAAAAGGGTTGCTTAGAGGACATCTGAAGATTTCTAAAAAGTCTAATAACACCTCCAAAGAGTCAAAATTGAGGAAGTTATGCATTGTTGAAGTTGGCCTTTTTTGCAAAATTGCAAAAAGTCAACTATCCCTAAAACTTCAAAATTTGCCAAATGGGCCATTCTTTTTCACTTGTTTTGAGTTGGCAACATAGCTCACGTGCTCTAACCTTTTCCACTTGTCCATGTCTTATTTTTATTAATTATTTTGATTTTGATTTGAATTAATTTGATTTAAATCAAAATAAATCAAATAAAAATCCAAAACATTGATAACCAAGGATTTTGTGATTATTTCAGGCTTCATTATACAGCTAGCATCATTCAAATTCGTGCCAAGCCTTAGAGTGAACAAAAAGATTTAAAAGAAACCAAATTTGGAAGGTTTTCAAAGCAAATCAAATCAAATCAAAGGGCATTGAAAGAGAAGGATTTTGATCAGTTTAACAACCCTAATTCCTTCACTAATACATAAGGAGTGCGTGCAGATCAAAAAGAAGGTTGAGAAAAAGGCGCTAGAACAAGAATCAAATTTGAAAAATCAAAGAAAAAGTGTGAGATCAAAGTCCCACTTAGAAGCATCCTCAAGGCTCGTGACCGATTCCAATCGTTTCCTGGCACTATCAGGAACCTAAAGTTATCAAGAACAAGCCCGTTCCGGTCCCTAATCGCACTGTAAGTCGCTCACGTTACACCCCCGTTCTTGAATTCGAAACTCATGATTTATGCATTGTTAGGTTCAAATAACTATACATTCTTGATCACCATAACATTTGCAAACTTTTGGCATTATTCAATTTCATTTATATGGCTTGTGCTGTAAATCACCATTGCTAGGTTTTCGAGCTTGGTTTTAGGGGTTTTATTTTCAGGGACAATTGGCCTTAGTAATGGGTACCATTGTGTTCAGAAGAAGGAGACGGTTCTAACCATGGCCTTGGTGGTCATTTATATTACCTGTAGAAGATTTTGGAAACACACAGACAATGAGTTGTCATCCCACCATTGGCTCGTTTGAACTTTCGCGCCAGATCTCCACTAACGCTTTGTTTTCATATATTATTATTATTGTATGTTTTATGAACAAATAGAAACAAGTGTCCCAGCGGAAGCCAGCTAAGCGTTAAAGCTTTGGAAGGCTGGAGGTCAGGGGTTCGATCCCTGCCTCCAGCATTTGCTATTTTCCCTTTTTTTCCAGGTGATTCAGTGCAAGCTCGGCTAGGAGATCCACCATATGCCTTCATCATGAACGCGCCAGATGGCCAGATCTGGTGGCCACCATTGGGAGTGCACCATGACCCAGCGTCAATGCATATGCACTGGATTGCAAAAGTCAAACGGACTCAGCACTAATGGGCCCAGATTCTTGCTATTGGCACACCCCATTATCAGGCCCAACCCCTATCTTTCCTTTTATTTTATTTTGTTTTATTTTATTCTATTTATTTAATTACTAACCAATAATTATTTTCTTTTTTATCAAAAATCACCAAAAAAATATTTTATGTCCAAATTAAATTTTAGATATTTATTTTTTTAGTAAAAAAATCAATTAATTAATTAGGTTAATTTTTTAGATAACTTTAATTTATTTTGCAAATAATTAAAATTAATTAGAATCAATAGGTTTTTATTACTAACTTAATTATTTTATTTCTTTCCTAAAATAATCAAAAACCAAAAATATGTCATTTAATTATTTTTCATTAATTAATTTAATAACCAATTAATTTTGCATTTTAATTCAAGGACTTAATTTCTTTTCTTAAAAAAATATTAAAAAACAACAAAAACATTTTCTTTTAATTAGGAGGGTCAAAACCCTAGTTTTCGCATTCGATCTAATTTGCTCGCGCGCTTTATTTTTATTCAATTATTATATCTGCTCCCGGTTTGTAATAATTTAAATTAGAACATTTATTTATTTTTACCGCTTTTAATTTCAAAGGGTTTGTTTTTGGCTATGTAAATACCCGAAGCCTTGTAATAGTTTAGTTTAAATTCTGCATTTTAATTCTGCAAATTATTTAACTGCTAGATATGTGAATAATTAGGGCTTGCATGACAAGAATGGATGTTTAATCTTAAAACAGTTAGATCACCCTAAACATGTGCAAAGATAAATAAATCTGAAATCAATACACTCGCACATGCGCACTCCTAGGGTACACTCCCACTTGGTTGCCTTCAATAATGGTCATTGAGTATAGGTTGTTTTAGAGGTCGCCCTCTTGTCTAAAAGATCATAAGTTGCATCAGAAAGGTTGCCTCGGATATCGTTGCCTCGGATAAATGATCTAAGACATTAGGGTTACCACTAAGACGTCCTAATGTTGCTTTAGTGACCGTATGTCCCTCTTTCGAATTGACCCTCAAACTCCAATGACGGTACTACCTACTCACTAATAGTGGGATAGCGGTGTCTAAAGGAAACGAATACAGAACGATTCCTTTTTCGAGTAGGTAGATTAGTTCTTAAGTACTTGCTCATTCCAAACAAATTTTTCACACTTACACTCCTTTTCAAACAAAGTTTTCAAAAACACTTCATTACACTCTTGAAGACAGAAGCAAGAGTTAAATCGAAGTTAAAACAAAAAAATTTCAAAACCCACAAGCACAAAGAAAACAATTTTAAAAATGATGAGTAAGTACCTAAGAGCCCGTAGATAACTACGGATAGAAAGGGTGCTAATACCTTCCTTTTCTATAATCTACCCCCCGTACTCAGAAATATCTCAAAAAAGGAATTTTTCTATGCTTTTTTCCTTTCCTTGTTGGATAAAATAAAATTCAGTGGCGACTCTTGCTTACCGCGACATTTTGCGAACACAAGTGCAAAACGCAAACCAGCATTCCAAAAATTGTCAGTTCTCCCACCGTATCACAGAACTAGCGACTCTGCTGGGGAGTTAATAAGTGGGGTGTACCTTAGGAATAGTTCATATTGTTTTCAATTGTTTGATTTGTTTGCTTTATCTTTGTGGGTTCGTATTGGAGTTACTATAGATCCTAACCCGGATCTGGGGATACCTTTTAGGTAAGTAGCAATAGACTATGAGGGAACTGTACGACGTAGACTGATACGGTTGAAGCAGTAATTACATTGGTGTGACACTTTAGTTTGTACCGATATCCCTTGTGGTGGAACAAGGAAAATATGGGGCTGCTAAGGGGTCATTAAGCACCAACTGACCTTAGAACCTATAATTGACCAACTTGGCCATAGAAAAGTAGCAGTATGCTACACTCATTGAGACCAAACTCTCGCGATGATTCCGGCCACAAGAAAAGGCTGCTAAACTGGAATTATGACCGATCGAGGGTGGTCAGTGATATTGAGATCCTCTAGAACCCGGTTACTATTACTAGGACAGGTTGAACCAACTAAGCTGAAAGAGGGTAGTACCTAAACTCCATGTCAGCCTAAAATTTAAGGGCTATTGTGTGACTTGTTTTCCCTTACCATGTTTGCTATCTGTGATACATGTGGTGTGTTCTTATCATGACGTCATGCATCATGACATTGCATGCATAATTCATTAGACTAACCATTTCAAAGACCGATGGGATTCATCTTTGTTCTGTTTTGCAGATCATGGCATCTATGTGTAGAAACACTATTCGGATCAGCTTCGTACAGATTCCTGCTCAGCTTAGAGAGTTGGTTTCAAAGGTCCCTGATACTTCTTCTTTTGTCAGAAGACATGGTCACCTCCTCAGCATGGTTACTTCTAAATTAGACGAGCAAATGATGAGTGTCTTGTTCTAGTTCTTCGACCCATTGTACCACTGCTTCACCTTTCCGGACTATCAGTTGGTCCCTACTTTGGAGGAGTTCTCGGATTTACTCGGCATCTCTATTCTAGAGCAGACGCCATTTACAGGTTTGGAGATAACTCTTAGGCCCGAGGATATTGCTTCAGTCCTCCATCTTACAAGGGTTGATGTAGTGTCTAATTGGGAAACTCGGAGTGGGATAAAATGCTTCTTGGCTAAGTTCTTGATTGATCAGGCTCATCAGTTATGGGACAATTTGGACTTTCAAGCTATTGAAGACATCCTGGCTCTTCTCATTTATGGCTTGGTTCTGTTCCCAAATTCAGATTCCTTTGTCGACGTGAACGCAATGAAGATCTTCATGTCCTGTAATCCAGTGCCCACTCTCTTGGGTGATATTCTGCATGCTCTTTATGCCCGTACTACTCAGAAACGGGGAACCCTTATGTGTTGTACACCATTGCTGGCGAGGTGGTTTATTTCTCACCTCCCCAAATCTGTTTTGAAGAATGGGGAAGGCATTGGTTGGGCCTACAAAATTATGTCCCTTGCTCACATGGACATCATATGGAGTACTAAAGACATGGAAGAAGTAGCTGTTATTGATCGCTGTGGGGAATACCCCAATGTTCCATTACTTGGAATCAGAGGAGGGATTAGCTATAATCCTTGTTTGGCCTTACGACAGTTTGGGCGAGCTAGGAGGGACGGACCTCATAAGCTATTGATTCCAAGCATTATCTTTGACTTCCAGGGAGATGTTGAGGGACATCTCCGCAGATTTATACGAGCCTGGGATAGGGTTAATAGGTCTGATCCGCATGAGCTAGGCATGAAGACTTCTCTCCCGATGGAACCGTATCTCCGGTGGGTTCGAGCCCGTGCCCAAAAGCTGGGGATGCCATACGAAGCTGTCTTACCGGTAATTGTTGAGCATGCTGATGAAGAAGGGGTCCCTCATACTGTCCTCCATCCATACATGCCTACTGACATTGGGGAACTAAAGAGGTCTTGGATCCAGCTAAAGGAAGAACGGGATACTTACAGAGAGAAGTATCATGAGCAGGAGCGGAAGATCCTGAAGCTTACAAGGCAGCTGGAGAATGAGAGGGTCCTCAACGACTATGTCAGCACCAAAGGAAAACGATCATGGGAGCGCTGATGTCTTTTATTGTTTTTAGCTTAGACTTGCTTTTCAGTATTCCTTTTGTAACGCCTTAAAGGCATTTGTTAAACATTGTTTCAAGTTTTTTATCTAATAAAAGTGTGTTTCATTTTGGTTTACGAATTTGAATCTCCAAAGTATTTGAAATCATATCATACGCATTCCATTCCCATGCACCTCATTACAGGTACTCTTATAGGTTTCTCATCTTCTTCGCTGTTTATTTCAGCACATCATGTCTTCTGAAACATCAACTGATCAAGCCATCAAGGCCCTACAAGCTCAAAATGCTCAGTTCCAGGAAATGTTCATGAACTTGGCCAAGGGTTAGCAAGATCTGAAGACTCTTATCTTGAAGGATAAGAAGAAGAAGAAGAAGAAGAAGAAGAAGAAGACAGTCCTCCTGAACATGGGTCACAGGTTTGGGAACAAGTTGCGGGAAGAAGTTGATTTGTCCCACTCATCTGGAGAGGGAGATAACCAAGAAGAAAGGAGGGCTCTTAGCCTTGTGGTTTTCGACAATGAGACTGACTTTTATGAAGACCAGTATCCTCCGGCTGAGGACAAGTATAAGCAACTGGAAGACCGGTTGAGCGCAATGGAGGTCCAGAAAGTTCCTGGTCTGGACTTCGGAGATTTGGGTTTGGCATCTGGGGTGGTGATTCCCCACAAGTTTAAAGCACCAGCCTTTGCTAAGTACGACGGGGTCTCCTGCCCAAAGCTACACCTCCGCTCGTATGTCAGAAAGATCCAGCCATATACTGCTGATAAGAACCTCTGGATCCATTTCTTTCAAGATAGTCTTTCAGGGACTCAACTTGAATGGTTCTACCAACTGGAAGGAGCTAACGTCTGTAATTGGAAGGACCTTGCTGCTGCTTTTTACAAGCAGTACTCGTACAATGCCGACCTCGCCCCCACGCATACTCAACTTCAGGGTATGTCTATGGGTGCGAGCAAAGGTTTTAAGGACTACGCTCAGAAATGGAGGGACCTTGCTGGGAGAGTACAACCCCCTCTGGATGATAGGGAGTTAGTGGATATGTTTCTTGGGACCTTGTCTGGTCTGTATTTTAATCATCTGATTGGGAGTTCATCGTCTGGTTTCACCGAGTTGATAATTACCGGGGAGAGAATTGAGGCCGGTATCAAAACCGGAAAAATACAGAAAGGTGCTTCGTCAAGTACCGAGAAGAAACCTTTCAAGAAGGAATCTAGTGCAGTTTACAGCTCTAGAAACCAAAACCGACCCGAACGCCGCCAAGCAGTTAATGCGGTGGTAATATCAAGACCTGCTGTTGCCCCTCAACGCAACAATCATCCAAGAGCAGAGACGCCGCCAAGACAATTTACTCGGCTCAGTATGACTCTATCTCAAATTCTTCCGCAGTTGTTAAAGACCAACTTGGTGACTCTGAGGAAAGCCCCGAAGAATCCCATTACCACCTCTCCGTCATATAATCCGAACGCCCGCTGTGCTTTTCACTCTGATAGCCCGGGGCATGATACAAACAATTGCTGGGCTTTGAAGAATAAAGTGCAGGATCTGATTGATGCTAAGGAGATTGAGTTCGAAGCGCCTGAAAAGCCTAATGTTGTGACTGCTCCTATGCCCAAGCATGGAGTGAATGCGGTAGATGATGACTCGTTTGTGACTTCCGTAAAAGACATTACTACTCCATTGATGACTGTGAAGAATAACCTTCTGTTAGCCAGTTTATTTCTGGGCTGTAGAGAAGGTTGCCATCTGTGTTCCGTCCTACCTACTGGTTGCCATCTATTGAAGTCAGGTGTCCAACGCCTGATGAAAAACAAAAAAAAATTGTTTGAGAAAACTTTGGTTCCATTGATTCCTTTTGAAGATGTTTCTATAATCACCATTTCCGCCAATACTTCAAAGGCTTCCTCGAGAAAGCCTGTTAGAATTACATCTATTTCGAGAATCGCTCCTTTGATCATTACCATTCCTGGACCTATCCCTTACACGTCAGATAAGGATGTCCCGTGGCACTATGGGGCTGATGTGTATTATCATGGGATTAAACAAGATTTGAAGGGTGAAGCGGATGATACTGATGTCAGCAATATTGTTGGATCTAGTAAAGTCACCCGAAGCGGAAGACTTTTCTCCCCTGAGATCTCCCCACCAACCGTTCGGAAGCCTGTTACTATTACACCTGCCAGTACATCTGCTACTGTTCCTGTTCATGTTCCAATCATTACCCCTATTGCCGAGTCATTTGACGCTCGGGGCAAAGGGATCACCGGTGATCCTTCCCGGACGGAGGCACCGAAGAAGATTACTGTTGAAGCCTCTAGACAGGAGATAGAAGAAATTTTAAAGATCATCAAAAAGAGCGACTACAACATAGTCGAACAGCTGGGGAAAACCCCGTCGAAGATCTCTATGTTGTCTTTATTGCTATGCTCAGAAGCCCATGCCAAGGCTCTGATTGCTTTCCTGAAAACTGCGCATGTGCCGCAGGAGACATCTGCTGACCAGTTCAAAAATTATGTGGCTAGTTTGACAACTGACAACGGGTTGGGTTTCTCCGACGCAGACTTGACTGCCAAGGGAAAGAATCACAATGACGCTCTGCATGTTTCAATCGAGTGCAGGGGCACTACTCTAGCTCACGTGTTGGTAGATACTGGGTCTTCATTGAATGTTTTACCCAAGAAAGCGTTAGATCGGTTAGACTGTGAAGGTTTGGTGCTGAAGCCGAGTAACATTATGGTCAGGGCCTTTGATGGGTCCAAGAGGATGGTACATGGAGAAGTGGATATTCCTGTCAAGGTTGGTTCCCAGACTTTCGCGTCTACATTTTATGAGATGGACATTCGGCCATCTTATTCTTGTTTGCTGGGTCGCCCGTGGATCCACAAAGTTGGGGCAGTAACTTCTACGCTCCACCAAATGCTGAAATACCCAGTAAAGGGGAAAATTGTTACGGTACAGGGAGAAGAGGAGTACATGGTAAGCCACCTCAACTCTTTTCGGTATGTGGAAATGGACGGGGAGTTCATTGAAACCCCGTGTCAACATTTTGAAGAAGTCCCCCAAATGCTGGCGTCGACTGAAACTGTTACTGAAGGTCCTCCAATGAAAATGGCTTCCCTCAAGGATGTCCGGGCTGTTGTTGAGAAAGGTGGGTGTGCAAATTGGGGCCAACTCCCCGACTTTGCACATAAGACTAACAAGTTTGGTTTGGGTTTCACTGCAGAAGTTCAAAGGGCCGTTCGGCGTGCGCGGACTGGAAGACCTCCCCTGTTCATCTCTAATTCGGGAGTGAATGCGATCGTAGACAATGATGAAGAGTCTGAGTTTGATAGCTGGATTTACCCGACTACCGACGGTGGATTAAGCAATTGGACGGAAAAGGACTTCGTACCTATTTCGTTTATTACCCAGTAATAAGACTTTTGTTTTAAGTTTGTAACAGACAATTTTTAAACTTTATGGCCCGGTGTCTTACCCGAGGCACCGTGGCTTTGTTTGTGAGGGCTTTATATTTGTCATCTCCATATATCATTAATAAAAGCATTGGACGTTTTTTGCATTACAAATTTTGCGCTCCTTGTTTTTTCTTTTCTATCTTGCAAAAACAACTATTTTACACACACTCACATATACAGGTCTACATCCACTCTGGATCCCACTGATAACGACTCCGCTACTGCCAGTTATGACTTCGAAAGTCCGATCAACCAAGCCGAGGACGAAGATGAGGATGATTGCGAAGTTCCTAGTGAACTTTCTAGACTGTTACTTCAGGAAGAGAGGGCCATACAGCCGCATGAAGAGCCAGTGGAAATAGTAAATCTGGGTACAGAGGTAGACAAGAAAGAGGTCAAGATCGATGCAAATCTGGAGCCTAGTGTTAAACAACGGCTGATTCAGATGTTGCGTGACTATGTTGAGATCTTTGCCTGGTCTTATAAAGATATGCCTGGGTTGGATACCGATATTGTGGTTCACCGCCTGCCTACTAAGGAAGACTGTCCTCCAGTGAAACAGAAAGTTCGCCGAATGTGCCCAGAGATGTCTGAGAAAATCAAGGCTGAGGTTATGAAACAGTTTGACGCCGATTTTCTAGCAGTTACTTCTTACTCGCAGTGGGTTGCCAACGTGGTTCCAGTGCCGAAGAAAGATGGTAAGGTTCGAATGTGTGTTGACTATATGGATCTGAACAGGGCGAGCCCCAAGGATGATTTCCCTTTGCCTCATATTGACGTTCTGGTTGACAAAACCGCACAACATAAGTTCTTCTCCTTTATGGATGGTTTCTCCGGTTACAATCAGATTAAGATGGCTCCCGAAGACATGGAGAAGACAACGTTCGTTACACAGTGGGGTACCTTTTGCTACAAAGTCATGCCTTTCGGATTGAAGAATGCTGGGGCAACGTATCAGCGCGCCATGGTCACTTTGTTCCACGACATGATTCATCATGAGATTGAGGTATACGTTGACGACATGATTGCAAGATCCCAGACTGAGGAAGAACACCTTGACCATCTTCAGAAGGTATTTGACAGGTTGAAGTTGTACAAGCCGAGGTTAAACCCGAACAAGTGTACCTTCGGGGTGAGATCTGGTAAGTTGCTGGGTTTCGTCGTTAGTGATAAAGGTATTCAAGTGGATCCTGCAAAGGTGAAGGCTATACAGGAAATGCCAGCTCCCCGAACAGAAAAAGAAGTCAGAGGCTTTTTGGGACAGTTGAATTACATTGCCCGATTCATCTCACACTTGACTGCTACTTGTGAGCCAATCTTCAAGTTACTGAAGAAAGATTAAGTGGTAAGATGGAACGATGAATGTTAGGCCTCTTTCAAAAGGATCAAGGAATATCTCCAAGAGCCACCTATTCTAATGCCTCCAGTTGAAGGGAGACCTCTGATCTTATACTTGACAGTACTCGACAATTCAATGGGGTGCGTGCTGGGGCAGCATGACGAGTCTGGCCGAAAAGAGCATGCTATTTATTACCTTAGCAAAAAGTTTACCGAATGCGAGACCCGATACTCGTTGCTTGAGAAAACTTGTTGCGCTTTGGCATGGGCTGCTCGCCGACTGAGACAGTATATGCTGACTCACACCACTCTATTGATATCAAAGATGGACCCAATCAAGTATATCTTCGAGAAGCCTGCCTTGTCCGGAAGAATAGCAAGATGGCAGATGATCTTGACCGAGTATGATATCCAATACACGAACCAAAAGGCAATCATGGGAAGTGTGTTGGCAGATCATTTGGCACATCAGGCAGTGGACGATTACCAGTCTATGAACTTCGAGTTCCTGAATGAGAATATTATGTTGGTAACTGACTGTGAGACACCTGGACTGGATGAAGGACCTGAGGAAGGATCCCGATGGTCTATGTACTTTGATGGAGCTTCAAACTCTTTGGGTAATGGCATTGGCGCTGTGATCATATCTCTCGAAGGCTCTCATACTCCGTTCACCGCCCGACTATGTTTCAACTGCACTAACAACATGGCGGAGTATGAAGCGTGCATCATGGGTCTTCGAGCAACTATTGACCTAAGGATTAAGTTCTAGAGTGTATTCGGAGATTCCGCTCTCGTGATCAGTCAGATCAAAGGCGAGTGGGATACGAAACACCCAAATCTTATTCCTTACAAAGAGTATGTGTTGACGTTGCTTCCGCATTTCGAGGAGATAACCTTTGAACACTTCCCTAGAGAGGAGAATCAGTTGGCGGACGCGCTAGCTACAATGTCTTCTATGTTCAAAGTCAGGTGGGACAACGAAGCTCCCCAGATTACCATTGAAAGGTTGGACGAACCTGCACATTGCTGCGACATTGAGACTAAAGAGGTAGCAGATAAACCCTGGTTTCATGAGGTAAAGAGGTATCTTGAGGCTCAGGAATATCCCGAGGGTGCATCTGTGAATGATAAGAAGTTTCTGAGGAGGTTCGCGACGAAGTTCTTCATCAGTAATGGTATCCTTTACAAGCGTAACCATGATTCGACCTTACTGCAATGTGTGGATAAGAGCGAGGTAGAAAGGATTATGGTAGAGTTACATGAAGGTACTTTCAGAACTCATTCCAGTGGACATACCATGGCGAAGAAAATCCTACGGGCAGGATATTATTGGTCCACAATGGAAGCCGACTGTTATCAGCATTCTCAGACCTGTCACAAGTGCCAAGTCTATACTGATAAGGTGCACATATCTCCAGTTCCTCTGAACATCTTGACAGCTCCTTGGCCTTTTACAATGTGGGGCATCGACATGATCGGCGAGATCAGACCTACGGCATCCAACGGGCATCGTTTCATCCTGGTAGCAATTGATTACTTTACAAAGTGGGTTGAAGCAGCTTCTTTTGCTAGTGTAACCAAGAACGTCGTGGCACGGTTCATTCGGCATAATCTGATATGTCGATACGGTGTACCAGAGAGGATCATTACGTACAATGGTACAAATCTCAGCAATAAGATGATCACCGAGCTCTACAAACAGTTCAAGATACAGCATCACAACTCTTCTCCCTACCTACCGAATATGAATGGGGATGTTGAAGCGGCTAATAAGAACATCAAGAAGATTGTGTAAAAGATGACGGTGACATACAAAGACTGACATGAGATGTTACTGTTTGCTCTTCATGGATACCGTACCTCGGCGAGGACGTCAACATGGGCAACACCCTATTCCTTGGTATATGGTATGGAGGCAGTCTTGCCCATTGAAATTCAGATACCCTCTCTTTGGATTATGAAGGATGTAGGTTTGAGCAAAGATGACTGGATTCAGACCCGACTTGATCAGCTGAATTTAATCGACGAAAAGAGGCTTACTGCTATTTGTCATGGTCAGACGTATCAAATACGGATGATCAAGGCATTTAACAAGAAAGTCAGACGACAAGAGTATCAAGTTGGGGATCTGGTGATTAAGCGCATCATCCTACCTCAAGGTGATCCCAGGGGAAAATGGACCCCTACTTACGAAGGGCCATTTATGGTTAAGAACATTTTTTCGGGAGGAGCTATGATCCTAACCACCATGGATGGTGACGACCTTCCTCACCCCGTCAATGCAGACATAGTGAAAAAATACTACGCATAATCAAAGACCCGCTAGGTTGACTGACCTAGGCAAAAATAAGGGCTTCCTGGCGAACCAAAAGGGTTCGGGCAAAAATAAGGGATGAAAATGAAAAAAATTGTACACCCGGCAAGTCGAAAACCTGAAAAGGCGGCTTGGGCAAAAAAGGGTATCCCGGTGGACTGAAAATCGAAAGGGAGGTCCAGGCAAAAATTAGGGATCAAAGCGTAACACTATGTCTCATTGGATCACCTTGCAACCAGACTTCGGTATCAACTATCAGGCTCGGACGGTGCTAATCAATCCGATCTACCTTCAACAAAGTAGCAAAGTGATGAGATGCTCGAGGATATAAAGGCAATAGCAGAGTTGGAACCCAGTGGGATTATTCACATAGATGTTTTCTTTGTTTTTTCACAAATTGTAGAAACTCTATTTGTTCGGCGGTGTTCTCTTACTAGGACGTCAGACTCTTGTACAAAAACGCCTATTTACAGGCTAACTTCAAAATCAATACAAGTCATTTTTACAAAGAAATTTCAATTGTTTTCCTTTTTCTGTTTTGTTTTGCAAAGAACGTCCAATGTTCATTTTTGATATATGCATTTGACATTAGTTGCTGCTCATGAATATTTACATACGAAACAAAAGACGATTACTCATAATATCAGGAACATGGGCAGTAAGAATTGTCCAAGCTTTACAGTTGCTCTATCCACCAGGTACAGGGATAGATTTAACTGAAGAATATTACTAAAGAACATTCACTCCCTGCAGAGTAAGACCAGTAATGTTAACTCTTCCCAGCTGAGACTCACAACCGCGAATGAGTCGGCAATATTCTCCCCAAGCAGAGTTTATCCATCATCAGCACTAGACAATTATCCCCAGCGGAGTCTGGAAAATCTTCCCCAGTGGAGTTTGGAGAATCATCCTCAGTAGACTCTGGAAGATTGTCCCCAGTATAGTCTAAAAAGGTTATCCCCAATGAAGTCGCAACTGAAAGATCATCCCCAATGGAGTTCATTCCTTTCACAAACAGAAACTCAATCCCCGACAAGATTCGGCATCGCCAGTAACGGTAATTCATCCCCAGCATAATTTATCAGCAGAATCCTCAACAGAGCATGTCCTCCCCACAGAGTCATTTCCTTGTCAGTTTATTCCCCAGCGGATTTATCCTCTCCTGCAGGTTTATTCTCACAAACATCTTCATCAACTATCTCCAGCGGAAACGAAGAATTCAATTCTTTTCTCCAGCAGCAATCCGGGATTTATTTTCCCCAGCTAAAAACATCACATTTCCATACATCATGACACATGCATATACGCATCATACAACACAGTCTCATTTATTTTGAGAACATCATTGCCTGATACATATCATGCATCACATACAGCTAACCTTTACCTTCCAGGAAAGACACAATCAAATTCTCACAAAAGCAAACTATGAAGCCCAAATTCGACTGGACAATAGTTTAAATCTTCAAGCAAGCCGTGAATTCCGGATTACGACCAGATAACAGCTCAGCAAATTATTGTGAAGCCTGGACTTAGACTAGACAACAATACAAGTTCCTGTGAAACTTGGATTACGACCAGATAGGGGTTAAAGACACTGTGAAGGCTGGATTTTGACCAGATAACAGATAAGGGATACTGTGCAGCTTGGATTACGACCAAACAACAGTTCACCCGGCCAGATACTACTAAGCTCGGATTATGACCGGATGTTAGTAGGCCCAAAGCCAAAGAGAAGCCCGGATTATGATCGGATAGCCATTTGATCTCTTCTAAAGACTGGATTACGACCAGACAAGAAGTAAAATGTTGTGAAGACTGGATTTCGACCAGATAACAGATAAGGGATACTGTGTAGCTTGGATTACGACCAAATAGCAGTTCACCCAGCCAGATACTATGAAGCTCGGATTACGACCAAATGTTAGTTGGCCCAAAGCCAAAGGGAATCCTGGATTACGATTGGATAGCCATTGGATCTCTTCTAAAGCCTGGATTACGACCAGACAAGAAGTAAAGTGTTCTAAAGACTAGATTACAACCAGATGAGAAGCAAAGTATTGCAAAACCTGGATTACAACCAGACAGCAATACGGAATACCATGAAGCCTGGATTACGACCGGATAACGATAAAAGGACTGAAGCCTGGATTACGACCAGATAGCAGTACAAGCCCCTGCAAAGTTTGGATTTCGACCAAATAGAAGTTTACCTGGATAGTTACTAAGAAGTCCGGAGTCGACCGGATATTAGTGTGCCATAAATTCAAGATAAAGCCCGGATGCGGACGAATAATATTTGAATTCCTTCTGAAACCTGGATTACGACCAGATAAGAATTGGGAAGTTGCGAAACCTGGATTACGACTGGATAACAAGTTTAATTTCATCCCCCCAGTAAGTCACTGTAAGGCCTGGATTACGACCAGGTAACAGTCGGTCTTATTACTATGAAGCATGGACCACGACCAGATAACAATTCATCTTCACCTCCTCGACTCAGTGATGATTCCTAAGTTGAGTATGTACGACCAAAGTTCCTAAATATCAACAGAGACGACTCACCAGCAGAATAACGGACGACGAAGCTCCTAAAATTCTATTTCTCTCAACAAAGATCAACCTTCCCCGACGACATTTTCCTCAAACAACAGGTATACAAGCTCTTGCTAAGGAATCTCTTATACGATCGACACTCCTTAGGATGGCATCTTTAAGACCATCTCCCATCAGCAATCTCCAAATGGCATCTGTAAGCCCATTCCAGACATCACAAGACAATTACCACTTCACGCGAGTGCAAATTTCTGGGCACTCTAGTGTTCAATCAACTTCCACCTTCGGATTACGAAAGGCACGAAAGCCAATCTACATCCTCAGGTTTAAGAAGATTGAACAGTGGCAGCTGTTGTACCCCAAAATTTTCCCTCCCATATTTCCCAAAACATTGCAAGAAAATCTCCAAGTTGCTCAAGGTAGTCCAATGGTTAGCCAGACAAGCTCTCTCCTAAGGCAGTCTACCCCAAACTAGGGTTTCATGTTGCATCAAGATACTTGAGTCCAAACAATCCCAAATGCTCACCATTGCCCTAGTATTTTCTCAAGATCATCCATGTTAAATTTCAAGCCCTGCAGAGAAAATTTTCTCAGTGAATTGCTCAAAGGCCTGAAAATCGACTGTGCTAGGGTAAAAGTCAATTGTGGCCCACATACAGTCAAACTTCAAGATTTTTGGTCAACATTCTCATTTTGAAGTATATTTCATCATTTGATCAAGGTTTGATCATGATTCATCATAATTCATCAAGACTCAAAAGTTGCTAAATTAGGGTTTTGTAGGAAAAGTCAACCCAACTTTGACCAAGCATAACTTTCTCATACTTTATGAGAAATGACCCATCCAAATATCATTTTGAATAGGATGCAATTACCTACAATCCATCTTCATCTCCCAAGTTCAAAATATGCACTCACAAGAAGTTATGAATTTGGACATTATAGGTCATTTTGAAAAGTCAACAAAAAAACATTTTTTGTCAAAGCTTCATACATGAGCATGGCATATCAAAATTAGATGATACCAAAAGGGTTTATTAGAGGACATCTCAAGCTTTCTAAAAAGTCCAATAACACCTCCAAAGAGTCAAAATTGAGGAAGTTATGCATTGTTGAAGTTGGCCTCTTTTGCAAAATTGCAAAAAGTCAACTATCCCTAAAACTTCAAAATTTGCCAAATGGGTCATTCTTTTTCACTTGTTTTGAGTTGGAAACATAGCCCACGTGCTCTAACCTTTGCCACTTGTCCATGTCTTATTTTTATTAATTATTTTGATTTTCATTTTAATTAATTTGATTTAAATCAAAATAAATCAAATAAAAATCCAAAACATTGATAACCAAGGATTTTGTGATTATTTCAGGCTTCATTATACAGCTAGCATCATTCAAATTCGTGCCAAGCCTTAGAGTGAACAAAAAGATTGAAAAGAAACCAAATTTGGAAGGTTTTCAAAGCAAATCAAATCAAATCAAAGGGCATTGAAAGAGAAGGATTTTGATCAGTTTAACAACCCTAATTCCTTCACTAATACATAAGAAGTGCGTGCAGATCAAAAGGAAGGTTGAGAAAGAGGCGCTTGAACAAGAATCAGATATGAAAAATCAAAGAAAAAGTGTGAGATCAAAGTCCCACTTAGAAGCATCCTCAAGGCTCGTGACCGATTCCAATCGTTTCCTGGCACTCTCAGGAACCTAAAGCTATCAAGAACAAGCCCGTTCCGGTCCCTAATCGCACTGTAAGTCGCTCACGTTACACCCCTGTTCTTGAATTCGAAACTCACGATTTATGCATTGTTAGGTTGAAATAACTATACATTCTTGATCACCATAACATTTGCAAATTTTTGGCATTATTCAATTTCATTTATATGGCTTGTGCTGTAAATCGCCATTGCTAGGTTTTCGAGCTTGGTTTTATGGTTTTTATTTTCATGGACAATTGGCCTTAGTAATGGGTACCACTGTGTTCAGAAGAAGGAGACGGTTCTAACCATGGCCTTGGTGGTCGTTTATATTACCTGTAGAAGATTTTGGAAACACACAGACCTGTAGCAACGGACTTTGTCCGTGGGTATAGGTATTCCAGCTTTTAGCCACGGAGGGAGGAAGAAGACAATGAGTTGTCATCCCACCATTGGCTTGTTTGAACTTTCGTGCCAGATCTCCACTAACGCTTTGTTTTCATATATTATTATTATTGCATGTTTTATGAACAAATAGAAACAAGTGTCCCAGCGGAAGCCAGCTAAGCGTTAAAGCTTTGGAAGGCTGGAGGTCAGGGGTTTGATCCCTGCCTCCAGCATTTGCTATTTTCCCATTTACTTTCAGGTGATTCAGTGCAAGCTAGGCCAGGAGATCCACCATATGCCTTCATCATGAACGCGTCAGATGGCCAGATGGTCAGATCTGGTGGCCACCATTGGGAGTGCACCATGATCCAGAGTCAATGCATATGCACTGGATTGCAAAAGTTAAACAGACTCAGCACTAATGGGTCCATATTCTTGCTATTGGCACACCCCATTATCAGGCCCAACCTCTATCTTTCCTTATATTTTATTTTATTTTATTCTATTCTATTTATTTAATTAGTAACCAATAATTATTTTCTTTTTTATCAAAAATCACCAAAAAAATATTTTATGTGCAAATTAAATTTTAGATATTTATTTTTTTAGTAAAAAAATCAATTAATTATTTAGGTTAATTTTTTAGATAACTTTAATTTATTTTGCAAATAATTAAAATTAATTAGAATCAATAGGTTTTTATTACTAACTTAATTATTTTATTTCTTTCCTAAAATAATCAAAAACCAAAAATATGTCATTTAATTATTTTTCATTAATTAATTTAATAACCAATTAATTTTGCATTTTAATTCAAGGACTTAATTTCTTTTCTTAAAAAAATATTAAAAAACAACAAAAACATTTTCTTTTAATTAGGAGGGTCAAAACCCTAGTTTTCGCATTCGATCTAATTTGCTCGCACGCTTTATTTTTATCCAATTATTGTATCTGCTCTCGGTTTGTAATAATTTAAATTAGGACATTTATTTATTTTTACCGCTTTTAATTTCAAAGGGTTTGTTTTTGGCTATGTAAATACCTGAATCCTTGTAATAGTTTAGTTTAAATTCCGCATTTTAATTTTGCAAATTATTTAACTGCTAGATATGTGAATAATTAGGGCTTGCATGACAAGAATGAATGTTTAATCTTAAAACAGTTAGATCACCCTAAACATGTGCAAAGATAAATAAATCTGAAATCAACACACTCGCACATGCGCACTCCTAGGGTACACTCCCACTTGGTTGCCTTCGATAACGGTCATTGAGTATAGGTTGTTTTAGAGGTCGCCCTCTTGTCTAAAAGATCATAAGTTGCCTCGGAAAGGTTGCCTCGGATATCGTTGCCTCGGATAAATAATATAAGACATTAGGGTTACCACTAAGACGTCCTAATGTTGCTTTAGTGACCGTATGTCCCTCTTTCGAATTGACTCTCAAACTCCAACGACGATGCTACCTACTCACTAATAGTGGGATAGCGTTGTCTAAAGGAAACGAATACAGAACGATTCCTTTTTCGAGTAGGTAGATTAGTTCTTAATTACTTGCTCATTCCAAACAAATTTTTCACACTTACACTCCTTTTCAAACAAAGTTTTCAAAAACACTTCATTACACTCTTGAAGACAGAAGCACGAGTTAAATCGAAGTTAAAACAAAAACTTTTCAAAACCCACAAGCACAAAGAAAACAATTTTAAAAATGATGAGCAAGTACCTAAGAGCCCGTAGATAACTACGGATAGAAAGGGTGCTAATACCTTCCCTTTCTATAATCTACCCCCCGTACTCAGAAATATCTCGAAAATGGAATTTTACTGTGCTTTTTTCCTTTCCTTGTTGGATAAAATAAAAGTCGGTGGCGACTCTTTCTTATCGCGACATTTTGCAAACACAAATGCAAAACACAAAGCAGTATTCCAAAAACAGTCAGTTCTCCCACCGTATCACAACAACATTTGCGATCAAATGCAAAACACCTAAGTCAGTTCTCCCACCGTGTTACACCTTCATTCTTCCCTATTGTCATATCTTGCAACTAAACTCTCGTTGACGTAAATTCGGTGTTATACTGGTACTGATGGTAGAAGGCGGTAGCTAAGTCCTCCCAGGTTATGATACGGGAACCATCCAACTGGTAGAACCACTCTAGTTGCGTTTCTGCCAAGCTCTCTTAGAAAAAGTGAACCCAGAGTTTCTTATCAGCGGTGTGTGGTTGTATCTTGCGTACATAAGATTTGAAGTGAAGTTTGGGACAGGAAACTCCATCGTACTTTGCAAAGACTGGTATTTTAAATTTGTGGGGAATAACAACCCCAGAGATCAAACCCAAATCATCAAAATCTAAACCGGGGACGGCTTAGATCTCGACAGCCTTCAATCTGTCTTCTAACTGCTTGTACTTGACATCGGCGGATGGATACTGCTCGTCTAAATAATCATCATTAGACGCTTGATCATTAATACAGTCAGCCTGGGTACTCTTAACCTCACCAATCTGATTCTCGTCTTCTTCAGATGAGTCTTCCACTACCGGGATCTGGTTGACTGACTCTTTGAACCTCCTACCCATGTTGACCAGAGCTCTCTTCTTAGGTTTCTTCTTAACTGCCCGCAGTGCCATCATATCTTGTTTCCCCTTGGCTAGGGCCAGTAGAGTCTCTTGGAATTGAGAGTTTTGTGCCTGAAGATCCTTCACAGTTTTCTCTAGATCCGTCTTGCTGAAATAAACAACAGAAAGATAAGGAAACCTGTTATGTGAAAACTTGTCATGTTATGATGCATGGAAGATGTATATGCAAATGATTTCAAGGATTTATGAAATTTAACTTTGTATATACAAAAAAATGCACAAACGTCAATTTTCATTAATTAGTTCAAAATGATTACATCATGCCTCTTGGGCTTACAAAATAACTTTCTAAGATAAAAAGACTAAATGCATCCTCTTTGGCGAGAGATTCTCTTCTTGTAGCTGCTTTGTAAGCTACAAGACCCTTTTCTCACTATCGTAGAATTGAACTTCGGAAGTATCTCGTTCTTCCTTCAGCTGAATCCAACCCTTTTGTAAGTCTTCAAGATAAGTAGGCATGTTAGGATGGAGGACAGTGTACGAGACGTCTCCTTCAACCACAGTGTGATATGGTTGTAGAACTGACTTAGTTGTTTTAAATTTTATCACAAATGTTGCGGTTAGCAAGAGTTGCCACCGACTTTTCTTTTATCCAAAAGGAAAGGCTGAAAAGAACAGGAAAGACCTTTGAGATTACTTCTTGAGTTCGGGGGGTAGATTATGAAAAGGGAAGGTGTTAGCACCCTTTTCATCCATAGTTAGCTATGGGATCTTAGTTGCTTACTAGATCACTTGCTTTTGTTTGAAAATGTACTTTGTGTGGTTTTTTGAAAGTATTTTGAAAAGGCGCCATCGTTTAGGCAAACTTTGTAATAGTTCTCGTTCGTAAGAACGTATACAAAGTGTTGATCTTTTGAAAATTTTTCAAGTTTGGAAAGTTTTTTGAAAGTGTTTTTGAAAGTGTTGGTATTTGTTTTGAAAATAAGCAAGATTGTTTGATTTGAAATTGAGCAAGCAACTAGGAACAATCTACCTACTCAAAAGTCTTAGTTTATTTCTTCCTTTCCTTTGATATTGCTATCTTACCATTGATTTGGTAAGAAGCCCTATCTTTGGATGTAAAGGGATGGGCGTGGATCATCGCATAGCCATGATAGCAATGTTGTGAAACATCTTAGCAAGTCTCTTTGAGGGACTAAGATCATTTTGAAAGGCAACATTTGATGGCGTCATCGAGGGACTATGATCTTGTATTTTTTATTTATTTTTGCTAAGATATCTGTTGTACCCCAAAATTTGCCCTCCCATATTCTTCAAAAGTTTTGCCAAGCATCACCTCAAATGGTTCAAGGCTACTCCAAGGATTGCACAGTCAACCATCCTCCTAAGCCAGTCAAAATTAAGGTTTTGGTTCCTTCAAGGAAGTTGAGGTTTTCAATGGTCCAATCAAGTCCCACATGCCTATAAACATTGTCAAGCACCTACATGTCAAGTTTCAAGGCTCACAAGGTCAAGTTGCATAGTCAAAAACCCTAATTGCTTCACAATCAACTGCAGGGGCAAAATGGTCATTTGGCAGTCAAAAGTCAAAAATTTTGGTCAACATCTTATTTTGAAGCCACAATCATCATTTGGTCAAATCTTGATCATGATTCCTCAAGCATGGCTCAAAAATCATCAAGGTGTCAAAAGTTTCTATTTTTGGACAGTTGAAAAGTCAACTGTACCTTGACCAAGGCATAACTTTTTCATGGTTCATCAGAAAAATCCCATCCAATGCTCATTTTGAAGGGGAAGACATTTCCTACAACTCATCTTCACATTCCAAGTCCAAGAAATGCTCTCACAAAAAGTTATCAATTTCAACATTATAGGTCATTTTCAAAAGTCAACAAAAAGGCACTTTAAGTCAAAGACCATAACTTGATATTGGTAAATCAAAATGACATGGGACCAAAGGAATTGGTTAGAGGACTTCAAGACCTTTCCAAAATGTCCAAGAACATGTTCATAGCTTCAAAATTGAGCAAGATATGCCTTGTGGAAGTTGGGAAATTTTTGGGAATTTTGAAAAGTCAACTTTGCTTCAAATGCCTCAAAATTGCTAATGGGCCTCAATTTCTTCCAAGAATCATCACCCAAAAGCTATGCACGACCCATTGACCCAAAGGGGAGTTATTTTCTTATTTTTAA
Source organism: Vicia faba (assembly GCA_948472305.1). NCBI lineage: Eukaryota > Viridiplantae > Streptophyta > Magnoliopsida > Fabales > Fabaceae > Vicia > Vicia faba. Next base: position 14,242,932 of record OX451740.1, read on the forward strand.
TTTATTAATTGAATTTTTAAATCTATTAATTCATTTAATTAAAATTAAATATGAGAAAAATACTAAACAAATGTTTTGGAATCTTTTTATGCAGCTAATAGGTCCCTTATTCACTCAAGATTTCGTGCATCACTAAAAAGGCAAGAATCTTCAATGATTGGCATCAAAAAGGAATGAAAAAAGATTTAAAAAATCATGGAAGATCACAAATTTGAAAGGCATTAAAACTTGGATATTAGGCTTGTTTTGTTACCCTAATTCATTCCTCATATAAGCCAGAACCTAAACCTAATGACAACAACAAGAAGCTGCGCCAGAATCAGAAGAACAAATTTGCATTTTTCATACAAAATTCTCAAAACTGAAAACACACATAGAGCGTGATTCAAAGCCTATAATCGATTCCAAAAGCTTTCTGAGGCCTTCCTGAACGTCACTCAATCCTTTTCCAGTCCCCACGCATAAAGAAGTGGTAGAACAAAGTCAAACTTTCTCAAACTTTTCTCATAATCGTGTTTCAATATACATGCGTTTTCCATACATTTGAATGTTTGATTTACACTAATATACACTCCCTGAAGCTAATGATGTATTTTAATTGAGTTTTTATGGCCTGTATGCAAAGTTACCATGGAAGCTCTTTAGGGTTTCAGAGGTTGGAAATTAGGGCTTCTTTCATGTGGAAAAATTAAGCCACGAGACCTATGCCGTTGGACTCAGAAACTCCAGACGAATCCAATCATCACATCGCGCCCAATTTATCTTTCGCTATGGCCTAATCGCTATTATTCGCTATGCTGTTTAGTGGGGGTTTAAAACCCCCGCTACTTGTTTGTTATTTTCAGGTAGAACGAAGAAGAAGCCTGGCGTGTCACTATGTGGTTGGACAATTTGAAATTTGGCGCGTTGGATACCACTCAGCGTTGTTTTGCCTTATGTTATTCGCTTGCCAGTTTCTATACAACGCGCGCGCACAACTCACTTGGCAAAGGATGTACTTGGTAAACGTTGGGACCTGGGTTCGATTCCCAGGTCCCCTTGCATATTTCATATTTTTTCCTCTAATATATTCCTACGCAGCGTGCCATTCAGTGATCCACCATGTACTCTCATCAATGGCTTGCCAAGTGGCCATGAGCGCCCATCCAGTGGCCAGGAACCAAAGTCCATGGAATACCCCAGTCAACGCGTATGCAGGTGATCTGAAAAGTCAGCATGAGTCAAGTTTCTATTGGGCCAAACTACTTCAGTCATACCTCCAAAGTTGGGTCAACCACCCCCCATGTTTGCCTTTTCTTTCTCTATTTTTATTCTTTTCTTTTATTTTAATTATATTATTTGTTTTATTTAATTCCATAAAATTATTTTAATAACACAAAAATACAAAAAAATCAGAAAGTCAAAAAATAAAATATTTTTATTATTTAATTCACTAAATGTTTTATTTTGTAAATAAACTTAATAATCAATTTAGTTTTAATTTTAAGTTTTTAACTTTAATGCTTTTTCTTAGATAATTAAAAAAATATAAAAACAAGTCTTTTAGCATTTTTTTATTCTTTTTCTCAATAAATAATTTATTTCCTTATCATCTTTATTATTAATAATTAATTATTTTTGTAAATAAAATTGTCATTAAATAATTAGGTTAAATTAGGTCAAACTTGAATTTATTTCTTTAATAATTAAAAATGCTTAGAATTAGGGTTTTAATTCCATTTAATTTTCTTTAATTTCACAAATACAAAAACATAAAAAATAAGTCCTTTCCTTTATTTAATTTAATTAATTTAATAATTTCAATTTAATTTCCTCAAAGGGTCCAACGCCCTCGCACTCTCGATTCTTATAATTTCTTTTCGTGCGTTTATTTTATTTCTTTTATGAGTGTAATGTATTTACCCCAAAGCCTTGTAATAGTTAATTAGGACATTTACTTTCCGTATTTTCATTCAAATCGGGTCTTGGTTTAATTTGGCGTTGTAGACCCGCGCCTTGTAATAGCGTAGGACCTTTATTTTTCCGCATTTTTTATTCCCGCACCTTTAACTGCTAATAATCACATGAAAGAATGTATGCAAAAATAAAATCAAAGCGTAGAATAATCAATGCATGATCAAGACAAATAATAACTGAAAATAACACACAAATCACACACCACTCTTAGGGTACGCCTCACTGTTGCCTTGCCCCTCGAAACGTGGTCGTCGAGTACAGGACGTCTTAGTAAGTCCTTATGTCCATGAACATGGCATAAGGGTAGCTTCTAAGGTGTCCTACTGTTGCTCTGGTGATCACACTGTTGCCTTGCCCCTCGAAACGTGGTCGTCGAGTATAGGATGTCTTAGTGAGTCCTTATGTTCCATTGATCTAGTTGCCTCGAATAAGTTGCCTCGGAACGGTTGCCTCGAAATAAAAAGATCAATGGCATAAGGGTAGCTTCTAAGGTATCTTACTATTGCCTGGTGACCACACTGTCCCTAACCCTCGAATTGACCCGAACACCTCCAACGGTGGTGCTACCTACCTCTCAATGGTGGGATAGCACTACCTTAAGGACTTCTACACAGCTTAATTCCTTAGGGTAGGTAGATGACTCATGGATACTTGCTCTCTAAAAAACAATAAAAAATCTTTTCACACTGACACTTTCTAAAAACTTTCAAAACAATTTTTCAAACACTCTTGAGGACAGATACAAGAGTTATTCAGAAATCTTTAAACGAAACTTTTTCAAACCCACTCGCATTTTGAAAAGCAAACACTTTGAAAACATAAGAGCAATTATCTAAGAGCCCATGGATAACCATGGATAGAAAGGGTGCTAACACCTTCCCTTTCTATAAATCTACCTCCCGAACCGAGAAACTATCTCATAAGGAATTTTGCTGTGCTTTTGTCCTTTCCATGTTGGAGAAAATAAAAGACGGTGGCGACTCTTGCTTCCGCGACATTTCGCGAAACCAGCATTAAACAGTCAGTTCCAGATCCACCGATCACAGAACTGGCGACTCTGCTGGGGATAAACTTATAAAGTGAGGTGTACCTTAGGACTAAGATCACTTGTGTTTTCAATTGTTGTGCTTTGTTTGCTTTAAATTGTGGGTTGCATCGGAGTTACATAGATCCTAACCCGGATCTAGGGATACCCTGTTAGGTAGCATAAGTTGTGAGGGACCTGTCCGGCGTAGACCGACATGGGTGAAGCAGTGGCTACGTTGGTGTGGCGCCTTGGTCTGTACCGATATCCCTTGTGTCGCAACGAGGAGAATATGGGTCTTTTGAGGAGTCATTAAGCACCAACCGACCTTAGAACCTTAAATGACCCAACTTGGCCAATAGAACAGTAGCAGTATGCTACGCCCATTGAGGCTAAACTCTCGTGATGGTTCTGGCCGCAAGAAAAGGTTGCGATGCTGGAGTTATGACCGATTGAGGGTAGTCAGTGATATTGGGATCCTCTAGAACCCGGTTACTTCTGATAGGACAGGTCCTAACCAACAAACTGAAAGAGGGTAATACCTAGACCTCATGCTGGCCTAAACTCTAAGGGTTGTGGTGTGACTTGTGTGCCTTAAAACTTGACTACTTGCATGCTTGTTATCTGACACTTGAGTTTCTTGAGGTTTTGTTTATAGTCCTTAAGTGGGACTCATAAAAGGGTTTACCTACATTACCCCATGCATAGCATAACATGATACCATTGCATACATCCTGCATAAGGACTAACCCATTTCAAGGATCTCAAGGGCTTGTGATGCAGGTCATGATGAATCAAACGTCTAGCAAGGGGCAAAGAGGATTTATTTTCCTCTAGCCAAGGTTGTCAGAGGCTATGACCCACTTGATATGGTGAGCTTTGACACTTGAAGAAGGTTCCCCGAGCCAGGATTGTCAGGGGCTATGACCCACTCGATATGGTGAGCCTTGACTCTTGAAGAAGGACTCTCCACAATATGAAGTGCCTTCAATCAAGCAACCGGATTCGAATTCTAACGATTTTCTTGTTTACCCCGCGAGATCCTTGAAAACATCGCATGCATATCATACATATCATTGCATAACAGGTACCCTTTCTCTACAGGTTGCTTACCTTCTTCGTTGTTTATTTCAGCAGTCATCATGAATCCTGAGTCATCCAATGCACAAGATATCAAGGCCCTCCAGGCCCAGAACGCCCAGTTTCAGGAGCTGGTCATGAGCTTAGCACAAGGACAACAGGAATTGAAGACTCTGCTCTTGAAGAAGAAGAAGAAGAGGACTGTTTTGTTCAACCCTAGACGCATATCTGGGAACACACTGCAGAATGAAGTTGAGCGGACTACTCCATTTGTTGGGGAAGGCAGTCACCAAGAGGGAAGGGTTCCTAGTCCCGTGGTCTCTGATACTGAGACAGACTTCAATGATGAGCAGTACCCTCCTGCGGAGGACAGGTACAAACAGCTGGAAGACCGGTTGAATGCTATGGAGATTCAACGTGTGCCTGGGTTGGACTTTGGGGACCTAGGTTTATCTTCTGGGGTGGTGATCCCTCACAAGTTCAAGGCACCTGCCTTTGTAAAGTACGACGAGGTTTCCTGTCCTAAGCTGCACCTCCGTTCCTACGCAAGGAAGATCCAGCCCTACACGGCAGACAAGAATCTATGGATCCATTTCTTCCAGGAGAGTCTTTCAGGGACTCAACTCGAATGGTTCTATCAGCTGGATGGAACCACTATTCGTAACTGGGAGGACTTGGCAACTGCTTTTTATAAGCAGTATCAGTATAATGCTGACCTCACTCTTACGCGTACCCAACTCCAGGGTATGTCACTTGGGACGGGGGAAGGTTTTAAGGAATATGCACAAAGGTGGAGAGATCTGGCTGGAAGGGTGCAGCCGCCTTTGACTGACCGTGAGCTCGTTGACATGTTCTTGGGGACCCTGTCTGGTCCCTTCTTCAACCATCTGATTGGGAATTCTTCTGCTGGGTTTACCGATTTGATCTTGACCGGGGAGAGGATCGAAGCTGGCATCAAGGCTGGAAAGATCCAAGAAGCTGCACCTTCTGATACTCATAAAAAGCCTTACACTGGGAAGAAAGAGGCCAATGCTGCGTACAGCCAAAAGGGTCGCCATGATCAACATGTAGGGGCAGTCCAGATCTCTAATCATAGGCCTGCTCAACAGGGACAGGGGCATCAACGTAAGGAGGTCGCACCCAAGAGACAATTCACTAAAATCAACATGTCAATGGATCAAGCGCTACAGCAAATGTTGAAGGCAGGGTTGATTACCTTGAGGGCTCCTCTCCGGAATCCAAACACCTCTGCTCCCAACTACCATCCTAATGAGAGGTGCGCATACCACTCCGATAGCCCGGGTCATACTACGGACAACTGCTAGCCTTTGAAGAACAAGATTCAAGACATGATTGACGCCGGAGAGATTCAGTTTGAAGCGTCAGAGACTCCAAACATAATCCATGCTCCTTTGCCCAATCATTGAAGACTTTTGTTTATTTGAATTTCCGAGTTGTAATTTTTTGCTTATACGAATAATTAAATGTCATAGCGAACTCTTTTATTTCATTAATGCACGGCATATGTCTGTTTTTGAATTAATCCAATCATTTTCACTATGTTCACATTGCCTTCATATTTTTTTGTGATGTTCAACTCTCGGTTAATAATTCTAAGCCTCTTGAGGGAGGATGACGAAAACGATACCACGATTTACAGTATGCTTTTGAATGAACCCCGCTGATGAGGTACATGTATTGTTTCAATTCCTAAACACTGGAGTTATAAGGAAGATAATCCCTCGTCAACCCCTTCGAGCCAAAGAAGTAGGAGTTTTTCTTTTCGAAAATTAAAACCCTTAATCATAACCTGGGGCAGGGTAGTTCTCTCAGTTGATCCAAGTGCACAACGAATAGCACCAAAGAGGTCCTCACAAAACAAAAGACAGTGATGGTTCTGAATAATCATAAAGACAGGCAGTCATTACCCCTCAAAATAAACGCCCATTAAGTCAAAACCTATGAAGGAGACTTGCAAAACTGGGGCATCCCGCTGACTGTAATTCCACAAAAGAAACAGTACAGGCAAAAAAAATAGGGATAACAAAATCAAAAAGAAAGAGGTCCTACAAACCCTCAACAAAGAAATGACTGCCTGGTCAAAATAAACTGTCAGTATCCGAACCATCACTATATCAAAGCAAAGACTCAATAAGGTCTAACGCACGATTAGCTGAGTTTAGGTTGGAAGAACATCACGAAGAACGGGTGGGTACAAATAAATTTGAGCCTTTATCCTTTGTTTCTTAAACCGTGAACCAGGCCACACTACAACCCTTAAAAGTCCTAGCTGAAGCATGGGTTAGTTCGAAGGCATACTGTTACGAAAGGTATCCTGACTTCTTAAGGCTTGCGGTAAAATAACGAGTTGACATCACGATTTACAAAATTCACTTGTTTTCTATGAAAAAATGCATTTTTCAAAATCTTCAAGACAGACATAATCTTTGCATTTTTGAAATAACATTGCTTGCACATATGACTATTTGTTTGAACAGCAAAGAAATTCGCACGAAGAATATCTTATGGGTAAAAGAACTCCCAACCAAGGGGCAGGCATGATCATTGTCCATCATCTGGGGCAGTTAAATTAAGATTCGGAGAATCTCTCAAAAGGCCAACCAGCTTGGGGCAAATCTCCATCTGGATCACCTGGGGCATTCCGACAACGAATCTTGCCTGATCAGACATCTTCTAGTGGTACAGCAATGCAATATCAATAACAGGGGCATCTCCCTACATCCTGAGAGCATGGACATAGTCGAAAAAATACTGCGCATAATCAAAGACCCGCTAGGTTGACATACCTAGGCAAAAATAAGGGCTTCCCGACGAACCAAAAGGGTTCGGGCAAAAATAAGGGATGAAATGAAAAAAAATCTGTACACCCGGCAAGTCGAAAACCTGAAAAGGAGGCTTGGGAAAAAATGGGTATCCCGGTGGACTGAAAACCCGAAAGGGCGGTCCAGGAAAAAATTAGGGATCAAAGCATACGACTATGTCCTGGCATCTCGTCACCTGTCTACCAGAAGATTTGTCAATTACCCCCACAGGTGCCTTCTCCCACTGAAACTGGGGCAATAATGAGTCGTCTAAGCGATCTAATTGCTCTGTCCACCAAGGTACCAAGGTAAGTTCGGCTGAAGAACAACCAAGATGCCTTAATTCCCCAGAGAGCGAGCCAAGATTCAACAATTCTCCCCAAGCAGAGTTGGATTCCCATAAGCCCTACAAGGCACAATATCTCCAGCAGGTCAGTGATACTCTCCCCGAGCAGAGTTATACTCTGTCAGCCTTAAGGAAGTTGGATTACCCCCAGAAGATCTCAACATTCCTCAGCGGAGTCTACAAACATCCTCAACAAGCATCCCCGGCATTCTTGATCTAAGATTGTTCTCCGGCGGAATCTAGACATCCAGCGGAGCCCCTCCCCAGTACAGTCCAAAGTCTCCCCAGGAGAGTTGAATCAATCTCCCCAGTAGGAAGCTTATCCCCAGTAGATTCTGGAAGCTTATCCTTTGCAGAGCATATCTCTCCCCGTCTTTATTCAGAAGGTTATTCTTCGCCAGAGCTTATAACTGGGTTATCCTCAGCTAATTGCCACGGAAAGGTCGTCCTCGGCGAAGTCTTCCTATCCCCAGCGGAGTTCCTCAAATCGCTAAAGCGTAACTCAACAATGGTATCCCCGGCGGAGTTCTCATACAACATCTCAGCGAAGTACTTCTCTTCCCACAGAGTATTTTCCCCAGCAAGATCGCTAGAGTAATTTTCCCCGCAGAGTAATCTCTCCAAGCTTATTCCCCAACGGGGTCATCTCCTCCTATCGGTTTATCCTTGCAATCATTTTCCCCAGCGGAAACGAAGAATTCTCTACTCTTCAAACATCAGCCCAGGATTAGCTCCCGGCATTCGTCAAGGATTTATTTTCCTAGACAAAAAATACATTCGCAAACATCACATTTTCATACATGATATAAACATCACATTCTACAATCCCATTGGTTATAAACGTCATGACACCGCGCATTCCATGCACCATGACATTGCATATAACTAATGTTTTGCCTTTTTTCAGGAAAGGTCAATACAAAGATGATTACTATCAACTATCGCAATCCCATATTCGATTCCTGTATCTAGCCAGGGCATGTCCGTGAGCGATTGATTATGGATTCGATACCTGTATCCGGTCAGGCATGTCTACGTTAAAAAGATTAAAGAGATAGCTTGGAAATGCCCCAGATATGGATGCTGTTCTTTTGCTTATTCAAGACTCCTTCTAGATATGGTTCAGATGTGACCCAGGCATGGAGACGTTCTGATACTCATTCCAGATTTCCTTTCAGAGATAGCTTGGAAATGCTCCAGATATGGATGCTGTTCTTTTGCTTATTCAAAATTCCTTCCTAGATATGGTTCAGATGTGACCCAGGCATGGCGACGTTCTGATACTTATTCCAGATTTCTTCTCAGATATAACTTAGAGATGCTCCGGACACGGAGGCTGTTCTATTGTTTATTCAGAGATCTCCTTCTAGATGTGGTTCAGATGTGACCCAGGCATGGCGACGTTCTGATACTCATTCCAGATTTCCTTTCAGAGATAGCTTGGAAATGCTCCAGATATGGATGTTGTTCTTTTGCTTATTCAAGACTCCTTCTAGATATGGTTCAGATGTGACCCAGGCATGGCGACGTTCTGATACTCATTCCAGATTTCCTTTCAGAGATAGCTTGGAAATGCTCCAGATATGGATGTTGTTCTTTTGCTTATTCAAGACTCCTTCTAGATATGGTTCAGATGTGACCCAGGCATGGCGACGTTCTGATACTCATTCCAGATTTCCTTTCAGAGATAGATTGGAAATGCTCCAGATATGGATGCTGTTCTTTTGCTTACTCAAGACTCCTTCTAGATATGGTTCAGATGTGACCCAGGCATGGCGACGTTCTGATACTCATTCCAGATTTCCTTTCAGAGATAGCTTGGAAATGCTCCAGATATGGATGCTGTTCTTTTGCTTATTCAAGACTCCTTCTAGATATGGTTCAGATGTGACCCAGGCATGGCGACGTTCTGATACTCATTCCAGATTTCCTTTCAGAGATAGCTTGGAAATGCTCCAAATATGGATGTTGTTCTTTTGCTTATTCAAGACTCCTTCTAGATATGGTTCAGATGTGACCCAGGCATGGAGACGTTCTGATACTCATTCCAGATTTCCTTTCAGAGATAGCTTGGAAATGCTCCAGATATGGATGTTGTTCTTTTGCTTATTCAAAATTCCTTCCTAGATATGGTTCAGATGTGACCCAGGCATGGCGACGTTCTGATACTTATTCCAGATTTCTTCTCAGATATAACTTAGAGATGCTCTGGACACGGAGGCTATTCTATTGTTTATTCAGAGATCTCCTTCTAGATATGGTTCAGATGTGACCCAGGCATGGCGACGTTCTGATACTCATTCCAGATTTCCTTTCAGAGATAGCTTGGAAATGCTCCAGATATGGATGATGTTCTTTTGCTTATTCAAGACTCCTTCTAGATATGGTTCAGATGTGACCCAGGCATGGCGACGTTCTGATACTCATTCCATATTTCCTTTCAGAGATAGCTTAGACATGCTCCAGATATGGATGCTGTTTTCTTGCTTATTCAAGACTCTTTCTAAAGATAGTTCAGATGTGACCCGGGCATGGCGACGTTCTGATACTTATTCCAGATTTCCTTTGAGATACAACTTAGAGATGCTCCATCCTGGATGCTATTCTATTGTTCAGTCCAGATACGATCCAGATTCGGATGACATTCTGTTACTCATGCAGTATGGATATACCCCAGACCCGACGGTCATTCTACTACTCGTTCAGACGTCAGCAATTATATATAGACTAGATATGCCCCAGACACAGAAGCTATTCTATTTCTTATTCAGATTCAACTATCCATTACAGTTCCAAATGGCATCTATAACCCCATTCCCTACAAGGTTCTGTCACACTTCCAGATGGCATCTATAAGCCCATCCTCCTACCCATCAACTAGTGTTCAATCATCTTCCACCCTCGGATCACGAAAGGCACACAAGCCAATCTACATCCTCAGGTCTAAGAAGATTGAACAGGGGCAACTGTTGTACCCCAAAATTTGCCCTCCCATATTCTTCAAAAGTTTTGCCAAGCATCACCTCAAATGGTTCAAGGCTACTCCAAGGATTGCACAGTCAACCATCCTCCTAAGCCAGTCAAAATTAAGGTTTTGGTTCCTTCAAGGAAGTTGAGGTTTTCAATGGTCCAATCAAGTCCCACATGCCTATAAACATTGTCAAGCACCTACATGTCAAGTTTCAAGGCTCACAAGGTCAAGTTGCACAGTCAAAAACCCTAATTGCTTCACAATCAACTGCAGGGGCAAAATGGTCATTTGGCAGTCAAAAGTCAAAAATTTTGGTCAACATCTTATTTTGAAGCCACAATCATCATTTGGTCAAATCTTGATCATGATTCCTCAAGCATGGCTCAAAAATCATCAAGGTGTCAAAAGTTTCTATTTTTGGACAGTTGAAAAGTCAACTGTACCTTGACCAAGGCATAACTTTTTCATGGTTCATCAGAAAAATCCCATCTAATGCTCATTTTGAAGGGGAAGACATTTCCTACAACTCATCTTCACATTCCAAGTCCAAGAAATGCTCTCACAAAAAGTTATCAATTTCAACATTATAGGTCATTTTCAAAAGTCAACAAAAAGGCACTTTAAGTCAAAGACCATAACTTGATATTGGTAAATCAAAATGACATGGGACCAAAGGAATTGGTTAGAGGACTTCAAGACCTTTCCAAAATGTCCAAGAACATGTTCATAGCTTCAAAATTGAGCAAGATATGCCTTGTGGAAGTTGGGAAATTTTTGGGAATTTTGAAAAGTCAACTTTGCTTCAAATGCCTCAAAATTGCTAATGGGCCTCAATTTCTTCCAAGAATCATCACCCAAAAGCTATGCACGACCCATTGACCCAAAGGGGAGTTATTTTCTTATTTTTAATTTATTAATTGAATTTTTAAATCTATTAATTCATTTAATTAAAATTAAATATGAGAAAAATACTAAACAAATGTTTTGGAATCTTTTTATGCAGCTAATAGGTCCCTTATTCACTCAAGATTTCGTGCATCACTAAAAAGGCAAGAATCTTCAATGATTGGCATAAAAAAGGAATGAAAAAAGATTGAAAAAATCATGGAAGATCACAAATTTGAAAGGCATTAAAACTTGGATATTAGGCTTGTTTTGTTACCCTAATTCATTCCTCATATAAGCCAGAACCTAAACCTAATGAGAACAACAAGAAGCTGCGCCAGAATCAGAAGAACAAATTTGCATTTTTCATACAAAATTCTCAAAACTGAAAACACACATAGAGCGTGATTCAAAGCCTATAATCGATTCCAAAAGCTTTCTGAGGCCTTCCTGAACGTCACTCAATCCTTTTCCAGTCCCCACGCATAAAGAAGTGGTAGAACAAAGTCAAACTTTCTCAAACTTTTCTCATAATCGTGTTTCAATATACATGTGTTTTCCATACATTTGAATGTTTAATTTACACTAATATACACTCCCTGAAGCTAATGATGTATTTTAATTGAGTTTTTATGGCCTGTATGCAAAGTTACCATGGAAGCTCTTTAGGGTTTCAGAGGTTGGAAATTAGGGCTTCTTTCATGTGGAAAAATTAAGCCACGAGACCTATGCCGTTGGACTCAGAAACTCCAGACGAATCCAATCATCACATCGCGCCCAATTTATCTTTCGCTATGGCCTAATCGCTATTATTCGCTATGCTGTTTAGTGGGGGTTTAAAACCCCCGCTACTTGTTTGTTATTTTCAGGTAGAACGAAGAAGAAGCCTGGCGTGTCACTATGTGGTTGGACAATTTGAAATTTGGCGCGTTGGATACCACTCAGCGTTGTTTTGCCTTATGTTATTCGCTTGCCAGTTTCTATACAACGCGCGCGCACAACTCACTTGGCAAAGGATGTACTTGGTAAACGTTGGGACCTGGGTTCGATCCCCAGGTCCCCTTGCATATTTCATATTTTTTCCTCTAATATATTCCTACGCAGCGTGCCATTCAGTGATCCACCATGTACTCTCATCAATGGCTTGCCAAGTGGCCATGAGCGCCCATCCAGTGGCCAGGAACCAAAGTCCATGGAATACCCCAGTCAACGCGTATGCAGGTGATCTGAAAAGTCAGCATGAGTCAAGTTTCTATTGGGCCAAACTACTTCAGTCATACCTCCAAAGTTGGGTCAACCACCCCCCATGTTTGCCTTTTCTTTCTCTATTTTTATTCTTTTCTTTTATTTTAATTATATTATTTCTTTTATTTAATTCCATAAAATTATTTTAATAACACAAAAATACAAAAAAATCAGAAAGTCAAAAAATAAAATATTTTTATTATTTAATTCACTAAATGTTTTATTTTGTAAATAAACTTAATAATCAATTTAGTTTTAATTTTAAGTTTTTAACTTTAATGCTTTTTCTTAGATAATTAAAAAAATATAAAAACAAGTCTTTTAGCATTTTTTTATTCTTTTTCTCAATAAATAATTTATTTCCTTATCATCTTTATTATTAATAATTAATTATTTTTGTAAATAAAATTGTCATTAAATAATTATGTTAAATTAGGTCAAGCTTGAATTTATTTCTTTAATAATTAAAAATGCTTAGAATTAGGGTTTTAATTCCATTTAATTTTCTTTAATTTCACAAATACAAAAACATAAAAAATAAGTCCTTTCCTTTATTTAATTTAATTAATTTAATAATTTCAATTTAATTTCCTCAAAGGGTCCAACGCCCTCGCACTCTCGATTCTTATAATTTCTTTTCGCGCGTTTATTTTATTTCTTTTATGAGTGTAATGTATTTGCCCCAAAGCCTTGTAATAGTTAATTAGGACATTTACTTTCCGTATTTTCATTCAAATCGGGTCTTGGTTTAATTTGGCATTGTAGACCCGCGCCTTGTAATAGCGTAGGACCTTTATTTTTCCGCATATTTTATTCCCGCACCTTTAACTGCTAATAATCACATGAAAGAATGTATACAAAAATAAAATCAAAGCGTAGAATAATCAATGCATGATCAAGACAAATAATAACTGAAAATAACACACAAATCACACACCACTCTTAGGGTACGCCTCACTGTTGCCTTGCCCCTCGAAACGTGGTCGTCGAGTACAGGACGTCTTAGTAAGTCCTTATGTCCATGAACATGGCATAAGGGTAGCTTCTAAGGTGTCCTACTATTGCTCTGGTGATCACAATGTTGCCTTGCCCCTCGGAACGTGGTCGTCGAGTATAGGATGTCTTAGTGAGTCCTTATGTTCCATTGATCTAGTTGCCTCGAATAAGTTTCCTCAGAACGGTTGCCTCGAAATAAAAAGATCAATGGCATAAGGGTAGCTTCTAAGGTATCTTACTATTGCCTGGTGACCACAATGTCCCTAACCCTCGAATTGACCCGAACACCTCCAACGGTGGTGCTACCTACCTCTCAATGGTGGGATAGCACTACCTTAAGGACTTCTACACAGCTTAATTCCTTAGGGTAGGTAGATGACTCATGGATACTTGCTCTCTAAAAAACAATAAAAAATCTTTTCACACTGACACTTTCTAAAAACTTTCAAAACAATTTTTCAAACACTCTTGAGGACAGATACAAGAGTTATTCAGAAATCTTTAAACGAAACTTTTTCAAACCCACTCACATTTTGAAAAGCAAACACTTTGAAAACATAAGAGCAAGTATCTAAGAGCCCATGGATAACCATGGATAGAAAGGGTGCTAACACCTTCCCTTTCTATAAATCTACCTCCCGAACCGAGAAACTATCTCATAAGGAATTTTGCTGTGCTTTTGTCCTGTCCATGTTGGAGAAAATAAAAGACGGTGGCGACTCTTGCTTCCGCGACATTTCACGAAACCAGCGTTAAACAGTCAGTTCCAGATCCACCGATCACAATATCCCACATGTATAACATGACAATTTTTGTAAGGCAACAAAGTGGAATTACCCTAAGGGTGCAAGGGTGCAAATGTGTTTATCTCGGCTTAGGGTTTGCTAACTTGTTGATTTTATCTTTCCATACAAACCCTAATTTACTAGCATTTATATAAAACGATAAATTGCGGAAAGTAAAAAATACTAAGCTATTACATCATTAGGGGAGGGGGTATATAAATTTACAAATGGGGATTTTGCAAGAAAATTAAATCTAATTAACTATTACAACCATATTGAATAAATGTACAAGAATTGAATAAATAATAATGTACAAATGCAAATGGAAAAGAAACATGATTTTTGTTTGGATTTTTATGAAAGGGTTTTAACCTAAACCTAATTAAGAAAATGATTAATGAAAAATAAACAAAATTAACTTGAACTAGTTAAGAAAGGAAATTAATTAAAAAGGGATTTTTAGGGTTTTTTTATGAAAAGGTTTTAAATAATGAAAATAAAATGAGAATTGAATAATTAAAATAAACCTAAGTTTTAAATTAATTTTAAGTAAGAAAATAAAATAATATAATAATTAAACCTAAGTCTAAAAATTATTATAAAAGAAATAAATTAATTTGTCGAGAAAATGTTTTTGGTCTTTTTATTTTATGAAGAAAAATAAAATATATAAGTGTAAATAAATAAAAAATTTATATTTTTTATATTTTTTAATAATAAAAATAATAATGATAAAAAAAATAATATGAAAAATGAAAATGAAATAAAGAAAAAGAAAAATGAAATGATAAAATAAGGGGCCAGAGGTGTATGAGCAAACAATGGTTAGGAGTCAGAAAAAAAATAAAAGCCCAAAGGGGACAGGCCCAAGCACTGTTTCAAAAAAAAAAAAAAGAGAAAACAGAAAATATGAAAAAAGGGCAAAACAGACGTTGGGGCTCTAACTCAGGTCCTAAGGGTGACAGGCGCGCGATTTAACCACTGGGGTGGTGATACATCCATTAACTTAAACAAAACAACAAATATATGACATAAATCTTGCCCTAAATGTACTTCATCTTCAACCTCCATCCAAAGGATTTGTAACTTATTCATTTCTCATCCATTCACAAAACTTCCAACATCAAACTTGTTAGAAATTTTCTCACGATTCTGAATATATAAATAACTTAAGCTAATTCTCAAAGATGAGCATGAATTTCTAGCAGTACCAAATTCTGACCTAAATATTTTCAGAGGTTCAAACTCAATATTCTCCCTACTCAAGCAACATAAATGAAATCTACAGACATGTATAGTTTCAAGACAATGATGTCTACATTTTATCTTCACAAATGCAAGTCTAACAATGCCTAAATAATGAAATAGAAGTTCAAGAAAAATACCTCAAAACTGGAAATTGTGAAATGAGTTTGATCTTGATTCAAGGTGCTGCAATAGTCAGGTTAGCTTCCTTGAGTCTCTAGGAAGCTAATGCAATGCTTAGCTTGAGTTGAGAGTGGCTGAAATGGCCTGGAGAAGTCCAACTACAATGCTCTATTTTTGAAAATGGAGGTTGGTGAAGATGGCGTTTCAGTTTGAAAACAGGGGTTGGGATATCTTCTATATGTGTATTAGAAACTTTTTGGATGGTTTGTCCAAGAAACGCACGAGGGGATTTGGAGATTGGATTCAAAAATCAGAAATGACAAGTTTTTGTGCTTGTATGGCAATTTCTGGTTTTGGGGAGTTTGAGGGAGTTTGAGAGCTTGTAAAATCGTGTCCTAAGTTGCATAAGAGTGTCTTAGCATATAGGAAAAGGTTTGGAGATTTGTAGAAGTCAGAAGTACAAAATCACGTGCTTGTGGATTTTGACTTGTTTTTGACAACATGGACAAACATGGTTTCAAGGTAAGGTAGGATGGTTGAGCACTTAAACATATTTCTTCTGAGCTTATAGACTTAGTGTGTGTAGAAGGAACAACTACAAATCTCAAGGAGAGTGGACTTTGTGATTAAAGCCACTTTTCCAAAATGAAAGTATGAACTTTCTTCTATTATTGGCAATTTGGTTTGGATAATGCTTGAATCAATTGGATAATGTCTCAACTAGTTGTATAAACCATTAATTATGGAGTGAAACACAATTTTAGGGCATGTAAAGCAAAGATTATGCAGCAAGGGTGTGGATTTGAATTCTTGTTCATCATGGAAATGACCTATAATTCAAGAATTAATGTCCAACTTCTTGTCTTCGATTATCTTTGATAAAACATGATATCAATGAGTTCTTGGACATTTTGGAAAGCTTGTAACATCCTCTAAAACCTCTATGTTGGAAATTTTTGAAAATTCATTTTGGAAATATGTGAAAAATTGCCATGAAGTTAGCTCAAAATTCTGCCTAAACTAGGGAAAAATTTCACTAAGTTTCCAAGTTTCATGAACATGTATTCACAAAATCATAACTTGAAATCCATGCATTTCTAGGAGAAATTATGTTCTACAATTTTTTATATCTCACTGAGACCTACGAATTTCATGTTGAAAGTTTCCTTTGAATCATCTTGCATGATGGTGAAAAATTGGCTCAAAGTTGTAAAAAAATATGAATTTTCAAACACTTAGAAAAATTTCTAAGTTTAGAAAATTTGACTTTTCAAAATGAAATCTTGACTTTTTGATTTCTTGATGAACAAGTTTCATATTTTGACATGTTTTGATGAATTGTGATCTTTGATACTTGATTTTGACCAAAAATTCAAAGTTTGACTTTTCAGTGTATAGTTGATTTTTGATCAGTTGACTAAAAAGCAACTATCAATCAATTGATCTTGAGGGAAGTTTTGAGTCATGCAATTAGGTCAAAATGATTAAATTTAATCCTTGAGATCATGTCTCAAACCAATCAACCATTTGCTATGTCAAAAATCAGAAATTGCACCTTCTCAATCAAAACCCTAATTTTGACCATTTTGCCCTTTTGATGATCTGATCAAATTTCTTGAGGAATTATGGTCCAAACTTGATAAAATGACATATATGAGTTCATAATGTTGATATGGATAAAAAATTATGAAGTTTGACTGTAAATTGACCACAATTGACTTTTTCCCCAATATAGTTGATTTTTAGGTCAACTGATCAATTGACTGAGCAAAAATGTGATCCAAGACTTGAAACTTGTCATGAGAAATATTGAGAGTCCAAAATGATCCATGAAAGTCATATGGGTCATTAAAAGTCCATTTATCCTTGTGCAATCTCAAACCCTAATTTTTAGTCATCAATGCTTGAGGAGGTGTCTTGAGCTGATCAACCCTAGTACAGTCTTGAATCAAAGGAGATCTTGTGAGAGATTACTTGATAAATTAGAGGGAAAATTTTAGGTAACAACACACAGGTTCCATGATAACTGGTAATATGGAGGGATAAGACATCACAAGTTTCTCAGCACGAGCTCGTACCCACTTAAGGTAAGGCTCAAGGGGAATGGAATTCTCGTGTCCCAGCGTCTTACTATCCACTTTTCTTACCATCCTCCATGCTCGGATAAACCTCTGACAGTAGCTTTGATCATCGCTTTCGTAGTCGAATACCACTCCTTGGATGAGCATCTCATGTGGGCCATCCCTTCGGGCGTAACCAAACTGTCATAAGGTTAAGCAAGGGTTGTAAGTGATACCTCCTCTAATGCCAAGAAAAGGGACATTAGGGAATTCCCCACAATGGTTGATGATAGTAACATTCTCCAAGGATCGAGAACACCAATGAACATTTGAATGTATGAGTGTCATCAACCTATGAGACCATCTCAAACCTTGCTCGTTCTTTAACACAGATTGGGGAAGATGTGAAATAAACCATCTTGCCAAGAGAGGAGTGCAACACATGAGGATCCGTCTCTTCCTCATAGTGCGGGAGTGAAAAGAATGTAAGATATCCCCCAACAAAGTAGGCACTGGATTGTGAGACATGAATATTTTGACAGCATTTACATCTATGAGTTGGTTAGGGTTTGGAAACAAAACCATCCCATAGATGAGAAGGGCCAAGATTTCTTCAAAAGCTTGTAAGTCCAAAGAGTTCCAACAATCTTGAGCTTTATCAAACAATAACTTGGATAAGAAACCTTTGACACCACTCCTTGTTTCTGAATTATTTGTGATATCAGATTATTGCAAGTGTAATGCTTTGGCAATCTCCTCGGGTTTTGGTTCTCTTTCCGTACTGTTGAAGGATAGTTGATTGAGAATTGGAATCCTCAAGAGTTGAGAGAATTCTTCCAAAGTTGGTACAAGTTGATAATCGGGGAAAGTGAAGCAATGTTGTAGAGGATCAAAGAATTGGAAGAACACCTTCATCATATCTTCATCAGTGTTGAAGGTAACCAAGTTTAGGAGGCGACCATGTCTTTCAGTGAATGGAGAATTCTCAGGAACCCTTGATGCTAACTCTTTGAGTTAAGGAGGAATTCTTACGAGATTGACTTGGATAGTATTCCTACGGATAGAAGCCATGTCCTATAAAACAGAACAAAAATAAATCCCAAAAATCCTTGAAATGGTTAGTGAGAATGAGTATGATGTTATGATGTTTATGTACAAGTAAATATATACAAACAAGGCAAACAAGTCCTTAGGTTTAGGCTTGCATGGAGTTTCATATGTAAAGTACCCTCTTGAAGTTTACTTGGCTCAAACATGTCCTAGAAATAGTAACCGAGTTCTAAAAGATCTCAATATCACTGATCTATCTTCTCGGGCATTGTTATAGCGCAAGCCTCTTTCACGGCGACCAAAATATCCCTAGAAGTCAAATCTCAATGAGTGTAATATCGAGTATTAACCAACTTCGGACTGCACCAAAGCCGATTATCTTACTACGTCCTAATGGCCAAGTTGGTCGAGTAAAGGTTCTAAAGTCAGTTAGTACTTCATGACACCACACAGCGGCCCCGTATTCTCCTTGACTACTCAAGGGCTACCGGTACCCACAAATGTGTCACACTAACGTAGCTATTGCTTAGACCATGTTGGTATACCCCGCACAATTTCCACAACGTATTGCTACTTACCTATAAGGTATCCCAAATCCGGGTAGAGGATTAGAACAAGCCCAAATAAGGAACCAAAATGTAAAGCAAACAAGTCAAAAAATGAAAGCAAATAAAGGTGATCTAGCCCTAAGGTAACCCCATTTTAAAGTTTTTCCCCGATAGAGTCGCCAGTTCTATGATACGGTGGGAGAACTGACTTGGGTGTTTTGCATTTTATCGCAAATGTTGCGGTTAGTAAGAGTCGCCACCGACTTTTCTTTTATCCAAAAGGAAAGGTTGAAAAGAACAGGAAAGACCTTCGAGACTATTTATTGAGTTTGGGGGGTAGATTATGAAAAGGGAATGTGTTAGCACCCTTTTCATCCATAGTTATCTATGGGCTCTTAGTTGCTTGCTAGATCACTTGCTTTTGTTTGAAAATATGCTTTGTGGTGGTTTTGAAAGTATTTTGAAAAGGCGCATTCGCTTAGGAAAACTTTGTAATAGTTCTCGTTCGTAAGAGCGTATACAAAGTGTTGGACTTTTGAAAATGTTTCCTGTTTTGAAAGTGTTGGTGTTTGTTTTGAAAATAAGTAAGGATGTTTGTTTTGAAAATGAGCAAGCAACTAGGAACAATCTACCTACTCAAAAGTCTTTGTTCATTTCTTCATTTCCTTTGATATTGTTATCTTACCATTAATTTAGTAAGAAGTCTTATCTTTGGATGTAAAGAGACGGGTGTGGGTCATCGTATAGTCATGATAGCAATGTTGTGAGATGTCTTAGCATTTCTCTTTGAGGGACTAGGACTATTTTGAAAGGCAACATTTGTAGCGTCATTGAGGGACTATGATCTTATATTTTGATTTGTTTTTACTAAGACATCCCTGTGATACGGTGGGAGAACTGACTTGGGTTTTGCGTTTGTTTTCGCAAATGTTTTGGTTGAGCAAGAGTCGCCACCGACTTTTTATTTTATCCTAAGGAAAGGTTAAAAAGCACAGCAAAAACCTTTGAGATGTTTTCTTGGGTTCGGGGAGTAGATTATAGAAAGGGAAGGTATTAGCACCCTTTCTATCCATGGTTATCCATGGGCTCTTAGTTACTTGCTTAGATCAACTTGCCTTGATTTTCAATTGTTTGAAATGGTGCTCTGTGTGTGGGTTTGAAAATGTTTTGAAAAGAGGCCATTTATGGTGGCAACCTTTGCAATGATCCATGTTGGGATGTATACAAAGGTGTACTATCTTTTGAAAAGTTTTCAATGTTTTTGAAAGTTGTTTTGAAAGTGTATTGTGGATTGTGGTTTTGAAAAAAATAGGCAAGTGTTTTTGTTTTGCAAGTTGGCAAGTAACCAAGAGTTGTCTACTCCTAAATTTACTCAAAGATTTTTGTTGTGTTTTAACCCTTTTAACAATTTTGTTCCACCATTGTATTTGGTGGACAATCTTGTGTTAGGATGTGAACGGGACGGGCGCGGGTCATCGTTTAGACCATGATTGCAATGGTGCCAAGTGTCTTTGGGCAATTTTTCCTTTAAGGGACTTGATCATTTTTAGGCAACTTTCGAAAGCATCATCGAGGGACTATGATCATTTGAATTGTTTTTGTTTTGCCAAAGACACCTAACATGCAATATGGCCCATTATTGGAGGCAACAAGTGGAGTAACCCTAAGGGGTGCAAGTGTGATTGGTGTTTGTTCATTTTCATGCTTTTATCTTTGAATTAGGTCAAGCTATTGTTTGGTTGATTTTTGCATACAAAGCCCTAAGTCTATCATGGTATATTTAGAAAGCTTTTAAATGCGGAATTTAAAGGTCCTAAATTATTACAAAACAAATTATGGGATGGGGGGTACAAATGTTCAAATGGGGATATTTAGCAAGAAATTAAAATCTAAGCTATTACAATCCAAATGGAATTTACAAGGTATATAATTGCACAATAATAAAATAAAATACAATAAATATGCAAGATGCAAAAAATGATTTTTTATATGTATGAAAACAGTGTTTTTCATGTGACAAATAAACAAAAATAAAAAGGATTAATTTTTGGTATTTTATGTTTTTAGGGCAAAACCCTAATTTGCTAAATAAAATGCATTTATTATTTATTATATACAATATTTATTAATTATGTACAAAAAAATAAATAAAAGAAAGTATATTGTAAAAAGTGATTTTTGAGGTCAAATATTAATAAAAATAAAAATGTATTATTTTTGTATTTTTAACCTAAATATCCTATATATATATATATATATATATATATATATATATATATATATATATATATATATATATATATATATATATATATATATATATATATATATATATATATATATATATATATATATATATATATATATATATATATATATATATATTTATATTATTTATTAAATATATTAAATATGTACAAAAATAAAATATTTAATATTTACAAAAAAAGGTATATTTTTTAGAAAAAATGTTATCAAAAGATAAAAAATAAAATTAGAAAACAAAATGTGTTTGTATTATTTTTGGTATTTTAAATAAAAAAGGTATTATGTGTTATTTATATATATAAACTCAAATAAAACAAACAAAATTCAAATAAAATGCAAAAATGGTTGAAAAAATGTTTTTAATATTTTTTATGTTTTGTCAAAAAATAACAAGTCAGAATAAAAAAGAAAAAGTCAAAAAATGATAAAAATAAACACAATGGGCCAAGGGGGTGCAAGTGGAAAATGAGTGGTGCAAATAGAAAGTCAAACTCAGGCCCAGCCCAAGAGGAGTTGTCTTCAACCTCCAGACTGGTTTGAACAACAACAACACGCGTTTCCTAACTCCTGATTCCCGGACTTTCAAGCAAAACTCATAACACCAAAAATGTAGAGCATCAAGAGGCGAATCCAGACATATAAAGAACTTGACTTAACTCTAAGAAATGAAAGAGAATTTCTTCATCCCTAATTCTTGACCTAAGTTTTTTCTAATGTTCAGGTTCCAAATTCTCTCAGCATATGCAATATAAATGGAAAGTAATTATATGTGTAGTTTCAGGGCCATGAGTAGAACATTTTTCATTCATAAACCTAAACCTAACTCTTCCTAGATTGAGAGATAGAAGTCCATGAACTTACCTGTTCAGCTTGGATCGTGTATGACAATGGAGGTACTTTCAAGGCAATGTGAGGACTTTTACAGCTTGCTTGAAGTCCAGGGATGCTATTCCAATGCTTGGTGTGCTTTGAACCTTGCTATATCAAGCTACAGAAGTCAACCTGCAAGAGAGAAAAGTGAAAATGGAAAATGATGTTAGGGATGTTACAGTTCGTGTCCAATGCTTGGGATAGCTTCAGTGGGTGGTATGGAACATGTTTGAACTCCCTTTGGCCAAAATGCACGAGTGGAAAGGGTTATAGAAGTCCAACTGCAGAAGGGACTCTATTTTTTGCAGTAGGATGGTGTTTTGATGAATGGTGAGGTTTGGAAGGTGGTTAGCTCGTGCCTTAGCTCAGGTTTGATGTTTGGAATGTGTTCAACAAGTTTACTTTGGCTTCTGTTGACAGGAATGAGAGTTGTGTTTTGTTATGCAATGTTTCTTCTATCTTAAGCAAAGTTTGGCAAGTTGGTTTACAAGCTTCTCTAGGCCCCTCAAGTATGCTGCACCTTTTAGTCTTGATCAGTGGGATTGGTTCCTGAACTTGTGCCTAGAAGATATGCATTGTACCTCTTGGATTGCAAACTTGACATAAAGTTCACCCTTTTCAAAAATGGATAATGTGCTTTTTCTAATTATGGACTAATCCTTCATGTAATGACCAAATGCATAGAATAACATCTTGGCACAATGGTTTAGCATTTAATTTTTGAGTGTAAATGAGATTAGAGGCCTGTAATGTAGCTTGCACATGCTGAGTTTGAAAATGCACAAGTTATGAACATGGAAATGGCCATGAATCAAAGTGACTTTTGCCCATATTGCCAAATTCGATTCTCCCTAACCACAAGGGTGTTTGAGAAGTTCTTGGACATTTTGGAAAGCTTGGAATTTGTACTACAATCCATCTTTGTAATGCAATTTGAGATTCCAAGTGGAAGCATGTGAAAAGTGGCCATGAAGTTAGGCAAAAATCCTGCCTAGAATAGGTCAAAATTTTTCTAAGTTAAGAATGTTTTGCACCCTTGTTCCAAAAATCATAACTTGAGCTACAAGCTTCTTTTGAGGAAACGTTGTGAATCAAAGTTGTAGATTTTGCAACGGACTATAATTTTCATGTTTTGAGTTTTACTTGAATCCAAATGTATCTTGATGTAAAGATGGGACAAAGTTAGGAAAAACTTAAGAATTTTCATAACTTTGAAAATTTCTAAGTTATGAAATTTCTTCATTTCAAACCCTAATTTGTAATTCTTGATTTCTTGATGAAAAAGTTTCACAATTTGACATGTTTTGATGAAAAATGAATCTTGACACTTGATTTTGACCAAAAAGTCAAAGTTTGACTTTTCAGTATACAGTCAATTTTGGCTCAGTTGACTGGAAAATTCATCCGTCAATCTTGTGCATTTGGGATCTTTTGAACTTGTTGAACATGTCAAGATAATGCCATTGAGTCCTTGAGTCCATATGTGAGCTTGGTTTTCCATTGGCTAGGTCAAACAGTCAAAAATTGCCTTTGTGCAGTCAAAACCCTAAAAATGACCATTTTGCCCTTTTGGTGATCTGATCAAATTTCATGTGGAATTGTGATCTAAACTTGATCAAATGGTCCATATGAGTTCATAATGTTGATGTGGGTCAAAAATCATGAGGTTTGACTGTCAATTGACCACATTTGACTTTTTCCCCAATACAGCTGATTTCTAGGTAACCTGTCCAATTGACTGGGCAAAGATTGGAGTCAAGGCTTGAAACTTGGTATGGATAAACTTGTGAGTACAACATGAAGCATGAAAGTCATTTTGGTCATTTTAGGTCAAAACATCTTTGTGCAAACACAAACCCTAATTTGGGTCAACAGTGCAAGGAGGAGTCTTGAGCAGAGCAAACCCTAACTGGATCTTGAGCTCCAAGAGTCTTGTGGTGAGAAAATAATGATGAAATGGGAGGGAAAATTTTGGGGTACAACAGTTGCCCCTGTTCAATCTTCTTGAACCTGAAGAGTTAGATTGGCAAGTTTTCCTTTCGCGACTCGAGGGTAAAAGGAGATTGGACACTAGAGTGCCCGGAAATTTGCACTCGCATGGTGGAGTATCAGCAATGTGATGGCGGGAATGGGCTTATAGATGCCATTTGGAGAGATGGTGGATAGGAGGATGGGCTTATAGATGCCATCTGGAGGTGTGACAGAACCTTGTCGGGAATGGGCTTATAGATGCCATTCGGAGGTGTCGATCGCGTAAGAGATTCCTTAGCGAGAACTTGCATACTTTGAGAAAGGAAGATGGTTTCCTGGCTTGTTACAGGTGTTGATCTTCAAACTCTTCATGCAGATATGCCCTGGCTAGATACAGGTATCGAATCTACAATTAGTTGCTCACAGATGTGCCCTGGCTAGATACAGGAATCGTATCTGGAACTGTTGTCTACAGATGTGCCCTGGCTGGATACAGGAATCGAATCTGGAAATTGTTGTCTACAGATATGCCCTGGCTAGATACAGGTATCGAATCTGGAATTTGTCTTCAGATATGCCCTGGATGGATACAGGTATCGAATCTGGAAATGGTCGTCTACAGATATGCCCTGGCTGGATACAGGAATCGAATTTGGAATTTCAAAAGGTTGGTAGAGATAGCTTTCCTGGCTGGATACAGGTGTAAACCTCTGACCTGAGAATGAAAGATAATTTCCTGGCCTGTTACAGGGGTTGATCTTCAAACTCTTCATGTAGATATGCCCTGGCTAGATACAGGAATCGAATCTACAATCAATCACTCACAGATGTGCCCTGGCTAGATACAGGTATCGAATCTGGAATTGTGACAGTTGATAGTAATCATCTTTGGATTGTCCTTTTTCCTGAAAAGGCAAGACATTAGTTGTATGCAATGTCATGATGTATGATATGCATGAGGTCATGATGCTCAAAATGAGATAGTGTTGTATGCACTTTATCATGTAAGCAGGATGTATGAAATGTGAAATGTCTATGAATGTATTTTCGTCTAGGAAAATAAATCCTTGACGAGTGCCGGGAACTTGTGGAATCCTGGGATGATGCTGAAGAGTGGAATTCTTCGTTTCCGCTGGGGATGATGGTTGAAAGAATAAACCGGTAGGAGAAGATGACTCCGTTGGGGAATAAGCTTGTTGGAGAGATTACTCTGAGGGGAATAAAATATGTGAAGAGATACTCTGCGGGGTATTCCTCTGTGGGAAGAGATACTTTGCTGAGATTTTGATGAGAGCTCCGCTGGGGATTCCACTGATATGTTATGTTGGGGAATTTGATGAACTCCGCTGGGGATAGGAAGAATTTCGCCGAGGACGATCTTTCCGTGGTAATTAGCTGAGGATAACCCAGTTATACCCTGGTGGGGAAATAACCTTTGAATGAAGTCGGGGAGACGCGTTCGAACTCTGCAGGGGATAAGCCTCCAGAATCTACTGGGGATAAGCCTCAAAACCTGCTGGGGATATGGATTCCACTCTCCTGGGGAAACTTTGGATTGTACTGGGGAATGGTCCCACTGGATGTCTGGTATTCCGCCGGGGAACAATCTTAGATTAAGACTGTCGGGGATGCTTGTTGAAGAATGTCTATACTCCACTGGGGAATGTTGAGATCTTCTGGGGATACCAAACTTTCTTAAGGCTGACAGTAGACTAACTCTGCTTTGGGAGAGTATCGCTGACTTGCTAGGGGAACAAAGTGCCTTTTTAGGGCTGATGGGAGACCAACTCTTCCTGGGGAGAGTACTGCTGAATCTCATCTTACTCTGTGGGGAGTTGAGGTAACTTGGTTACATTCTTCAGTCGAACCTACCTTGGTACCTTGGTGGACAGAGCAACTAGATCGCTTAGACAACTCTAAATTGCTCCTGTTTCTGATGTCATCTGTAATTAGTCCTTTGTTTCGCATGCAAATATTCATGATTAGCAATTAATGTCAAATGCATATATCAAAAATGAACATTGGACGTTCTTTGCAAAACAAAACAGAAAAAGGAAAAACGATGGGTAATTTGTCTGAAAAATTGAACTTGTATTGATTTTGAAATTTGCCTGTAAATAGGCGTTTTTATGTACAAGAGGCTGACGTCCCAGTAAGAGAACGCCGCCGAGCAACATAGAGTTTATACAATTTTGAAAAGGAAACAAAACGGCTATGTGAAAAGTAATCCCACTGGGTTCCAACTCTGCCATCGCCTTTATGTCTTCAAGCGTCTCATCACTCTGCTGTTTAGTTGAAGATGAAGCTGATTGATTGGAGTCATCTGAACCTGATAGTTGATGTCGAATTCTGGATGCAAGGTGATCCAATGAGACATAGTATTACGCTTTTATCCCTAACTTTTGCCTGGACCGCCCTTTCGGGTTTTCAGTCCACCGGGATACCCATTTTTGCCCAAGCCTCCTTTTCAGGTTTTCGACTTGCCGGGTGTACAGATTTTTTTCATTTCATCCCTTATTTTTGCCCGAACCCTTTGTTAGAACAAAGTTTGAATCTACTACCCTAAGTTTAAGTTTTGATGATAACAAAATGCTAAGATACATTAAGTGTATGATTCATGTAAGACACATGTGCTATCTAAACATTACATTCTGTTTTACAGAAACTCTGATGGGTATCAGCAGGAGAATATCATCATCAGCATCAGAAAATTGGATATCAACATCAGCATCAGAAGATATTATATCAGATACCAGAATCAGAAGATCAACTTGCACTTATGCTGAAGCTTGATGAACAGATCTGCTCTAAAATCATCTGAACTCTAATAAAGACAACAACAGTTCATCAGCACCTAAGCAGCGTCAGAATGAGCCAAAGCCAAAACACGCTTAAGTGGCAACGGTACTGTGCATTCAAGATGATTTATTACCAACGGCATCATTCCAGACAAGATCTGCTTAATAAGGAAAGAATGTTATTGGCATTGAAACAGAATTATTACTCCAACATACACTATTTCCAGTGCTATATAAACAAGTCAATGAAGATTGAATTGGCTAATGCTCTACAACAATCTACACGCCAAAAGCTATTCATCATCTTCCTCACTCTCAGTTTTCTAAAAGCTCTAAAATTCCTTACTCAATTATTTTAGCAATCTAGTTCTCATAAGCTTAAATTGTGTAGTATCACAGTTGTGATAAACAGTTTTTGTAGAAAACATTCACACACCTAGATTTCAATTCTTTGTAAGAAAGTAATTCCTTGAGAAACCGGTTTGTGGTTTGCATCAAGAAGGCTTTAGCAGTTGTTAAAGAAGATTGTAATATTCAGTTGAATATAGTGGATTAAGACCTCGTTGGAGAGAGGCGAAATCACCTTGACGGGTGGACTGGAGTAGTTTGAGATCAAACGAACCAGGATAAAAATATCGTGTTGATTGCAATTGATTTCCAGTTTTTACAATTCAACCCCCCTTCTTGTGTTTTTCACTTCTTCACCCTTTTGGTTCGCCGGGAAGCCCTTATTTTTGCCTAGGTGTGTCAACCTAGCGGGTCTTTGATTCATGCGTAGTATCTTTTTACTATGTCTGCATTGGCAGGGTGAGTAAGGTCGTCACCATCCATGGTGGTTAGAATCATGGCTCCTCCTGAGAAGATATGTTTAACCACAAATGGCCCTTCGTACGTAGGGGTCCATTTGCCCCTGGGATCACCTTGAGGTAGAATGATGCGCTTGATTACCAGGTCCCCAACTTGATACTCTTGTCGTCTGACCTTCTTGTTAAATGCCCTGATCATCCGTTTTTGGTACGTCTGACCATGACAAATAGCAGTGAGTCTCTTTTCGTCAATTAGGTTTAATTGATCAAGCCGATTCTGGATCCAGTCATCTTCGCTCAAGTTTGCATCCTTCATTATCCGGAGAGAGGGTATCTGGACTTCAATAGGCAAGATTGCCTTCATGCCATAGACCAAGGAAAATGGAGTTGCCCCTGTTGACGTCTGTGCTGAGGTACGATACCTATGAAGAGCAAACGGTAACATTTCGTGCCAATCTTTATAGGTCACTGTCATCTTCTGCACAATCTTCTTGATGTTCTTATTTGCTGCTTCTACAGCCCCATTCATCTTCGTCCGGTAGGGAGAAGAATTGTGGTGCTGTATCTTGAATTGCTCGCAGAGCTCAGTGATCATCTTGTTGTTAAGATTGGTACCATTATCCGTAATGATCCTCTCAGGTACCCCGTATCGACAGATCAGGTTGTGTCGAATGAACCGTGCCACGACGCTCTTGGTTACGGTAGCATAGGAAGCTGCTTCAACCCACTTTGTGAAGTAATCAATCGCTACCAGGATGAAACGATGCCCGTTGGATGCCGTAGGTCTGATTTCGCCAATCATATCAATGCCCCACATTGCAAAAGGCCAAGGTGCTGTCAAGACGTTCAGAGGAACCGGAGGAATGTGCACCTTATCAGCATAAATCAGGAATTTATGACAAGTTCGAGAATGCTGATAACAGTCGGCTTCCATTGTGGACCAGAAATATCCTGCCCAAAGGATTTTCTTTGCCATGGTATGTCCACTGGAATGTGTTCCGAAGGTACCTTCATGTAGCTCCACCATGATCTTTTCTGCTTCAGTCTTATCCACACAACGCAGTAAGGTTGAATCATGGTTTCGCTTGTAGAGAATGCCATTGTTGAGGAAGAATTTTGCCGCAAACCTTCTCAGGAACTTCTTGTCATTAACAGATGCGCCTTCGGGGTATTCTTGAGCTTCAAGGTACCTCTTCACTTTATGATACCATGGTTTTTCTGTTACCTCTTCAGCCTCAAGATCGCAGCAATGTGCAGGTTCATCCCTCTTCCAAATAATGATCCGGGGAGCCTCGTTGTCCCATTTGACTTTGAACATAGAAGACATCGTAGCCAACGCGTCCGCCAACTGATTCTCCTCTCTTGGGAAGTGTTCAAAAGTTATCTCCTCAAAGTGGGGAATCAATGTCAACACATACTCTTTGTAAGGAATAAGATTTGGGTGTTTCGTATCCCACTCGCCTTTGACCTGATTGATCACGAGAGCGGAATCTCCGAAGACACTCAGAAACTTGATCCTTAAGTAAATTGCAGCTTGGAGACCCATGATACATGCCTCATACTCCGCCATGTTGTTGGTGCAGTTGAAACATAGCCAGGCGGTGAGAGGAGTATGAGTGCCTTTAGGGGATATGATCATAGCGCCGATACCATTACCCAAAGCGTTTGAGGCTCCGTCAAAGTGCATAGACCATCGGGATCCTTCCTCAGGTCCTTCATCCGGTCCAGGTACTTCACAATCAGTCACTACCATGATATTCTCGTCTGGAAATTCAAAGTTCATCGACTGGTAATCATCCACTGCCTGGTGTGCCAAATGGTCTGCCAATACACTTCCCTTGATTGCTTTCTGAGTCGTGTACTGGATGTCGTACTTCGTCAAGATCATTTTCCATCTTGCTATTCTTCCGGACAAGGCAGGCTTTTCGAATATGTACTTGATTGGATCCATTTTTGAAATCAACAGAGTAGTGTGAGTCAACATATACTGTCTCAGCCGGCGAGCAGCCCATACCAAAGCACAGCAAGTTTTCTCGAGCAGTGAGTACCGGGTCTCACAGTCGGTAAACTTTTTGCTAAGGTAATAAATGGTGTGTTCTTTTCGGCCAGACTCGTCATGCTGCCCCAGCACACACCCCATTGAGTTGTCAAGTACTGTCAAGTATAAGATTAGAGGTCTCCCTTCAACCGGTGGCATAAGAATGGGTGGTTCTTGGAGATACTCTTTGATCTTTTCGAAAGCGGCCTGACATTCATCATTCCAACGTACCACTTGATCTTTCTTCAGCAGTTTGAAGATTGGTTCACAGGTAGCAGTTAGATGCGAGATGAATCGGGCAATGTAGTTCAGCCGTCCTAGAAAGCCTCTGACTTCTTTCTCTGTCTTGGGAGTTGGCATCTCTTGTATGGCTTTCACTTTGGCAGGGTCCACTTGAATACCTTTGTTGCTTACGAAGAAGCCTAGCAATTTTCCAGATCTCACCCCAAAGGTGCATTTGTTTGGGTTCAACCTCAGCTTGTACAACTTCAGACGGTCAAACAGCTTCCGTAGATGGTCAAGATGTTCCTCCTCAGTTTGGGACCTTGCAATCATATCGTCGACGTATACTTCGATCTCATGGTGGATCATATCATGAAATAGAGCAATCATGGCACGCTGGTATGTTGCCCCAGCATTTTTCAACCCAAAAGGCATGACCTTGTAGCAAAAGGTGCCCCACTGAGTAACAAAAGTGGTCTTCTCCATGTCTTCAGGAGCCATCTTGATCTGATTATAACCGGAGAAACCGTCCATGAAGGAGAATACTTTATGCTGAGCAGTGTTGTCAACCAGGACGTCGATATGAGGCAAAGGGAAATCATCCTTAGGGCTGGCCCTATTCAAATCCCTGTAATCAACACACATTCGGACCTTACCATCTTTCTTCGGCACTGGAACCACATTGGAAACCCACTGAGGGTAAGAAGTCACTGCTATAAACCCGGCATCAAATTGTTTCATAACCTCAGCTTTGATTTTCTCGGACATTTCTGGACGCATACGGCGGACCTTCTGTTTAACTGGAGGGCAATCTTCCTTGGTAGGCAGGTGATGAACCACAATGTCGGTGTCCAACCCAGGCATGTCTTCGTAAGACCAGGCAAAGATTTCCACATAGTCATGCAGCATCTGAATCAACCGTTGTTTCACACTGAGCTCTAGATTGGCACCAATCTTGACTTCCTTTATGTCTGTCTCAGTACCCAGATTTACCGTTTCCACTGGCTCTTCATGTGGCTGAATGGCCCTCTCTTCCTGGAGTAGCAGTCTTGCAAGCTCACCAGGCACTTCGCAATCATCTTCACCTTCGTCCTCGGCTAAGTTGATCGGATTTTCGAAGTCATAACTGGCGGTAGCAGAGTCGTTACCAGTGAGATCCAGAGTGGATTGGAACCTGTATAGGTGAGTGTGTGTAAATATAGCTGTTTTGCAATATATAACAAAGAAAGAAAAGGAGCGCAAGATTTTGAAATGCAACAAACGTCCAATGTTTTTATTGATGATATATGAAAATGACACATAAAAGCCCTCACAAATGAAGCCGCGGTGCCTCGGGTAAGACACCGAGCCAAAAAAGTTTCAACATATTGTTTGTTACAAATTCAAAACAAAAGAGTTCATTACTGAGTGACAAAAGTAATAGGTGTGAAGTCTTTGGCAGTCCAGTTGCTTGGTCCATCGTCGGTTGTTGGGTAGATCCAACTTTCGAATTCAGATTCCTCCACGTCGTCTTCAATAGCATTCACTCCCGGGTTGGTGATGAACACAGGAGGTCTTCCAATCCTTGCCTTACGAACAGCCTTCTGAGCCTATGCAGTGAAGCCCAAACCAAACTTGTCGGTCTTTGGAGTAAAGTCAGGAAGTCGGCCCCAGTTTACGCACTCACCCTTCTCAATAACAGCCCGGGCATCCTTCAAGGAAGCCATCTTCAAAGGGGGGTCTTCAATCACAGTTTCAGCTGATGCCAATGTCTGGGGCACCTCTTCAAAGTGTTGAAAGGGGGTTTCAATGAACTCCCCATTCATCTCTAAGTACCGGAAGGAGTTGAGGTGGCTGACCATATACTCTTCTTCCCCTTGAACTGTCACAATATTCCCTCTGACCGGGAACTTCAGCTTCTGATGTAGTGTGGAGGTCACAGCTCCAGCCTTGTGGATCCATGGACGACCCAGCAAACAAGAATAGGATGGTCGGATATCCATCACATAGAAAGTAGAATCAAAGACTTGAGAACCAACCCTGATTGGAATGTCAACTTCACCATGCACCATCCTTTTCGAACCGTCAAAGGCCCGGACAATAATGTTACTTGGCTTGAGCTCTAAACCCTCACAATCCAGCCTGTCTAGAGCCTTCTTGGGTAATACGTTCAATGAAGAACCGGTGTCTACCAACACATGGGCAAGAGTAGTGCCCATGCATTCAATGGAGACATGCAGGGCGTTATTATGGTTATTTCCTTTTGCAGTCAGATCGGCGTCAGAGAAACCCAAACCATTATCGGCAGTCAAGTTGGCCACACAATTGGTAAATTGATCAGCAGACGTTTCTTGTGGCACATGGGCCGTCTTCAGGAAGGAAATCAGGGCATTGGCATGGGCCTCTGAACACAACAACAGTGATAGCATAGAAATCTTTGATGGGGTGTGCCCCAACTGCTCAACTACATTGAAATCACTTTTCTTGATGATCTTGAGAATCTCTTCCATCTCTTGCTGGGAAGCCTCAACAGTGGTTGTCTTCGGTGCCTCCGTCCGGGCAGGCAAATCAGTAGCAATCCCTTTGCCCCGAGCGTCAGATGACTCGGCAGCAGGGGTAGAAACAGGAACTTGATCAGGAAGGGAAGCAGGCACACTTGCAGGTGTGATGATAAGAGGTTTTTGAATAATTGGTGGCGCAATATCTGGTGAGAACAGCCTACCACTGCGAGTAATTTTGGCAGGCCCGGTGATGTTGCTGACACCGGTACTGGTATCAAACTCTTGTTTAACTCCAAGCACATAAACATCTGCCCCATAGTGCCATGGGACAGCTTTGTCAGATGTATAAGGGAGAGGCCCCGGAACAGTGATGATGATAGGAGCAATCTTCTGAGTGGACATGATTTTGACAGGCTTCTTTGAAGAAGCCTTAGGAGGGTTGTTGAAAATAGTGACAATAGAAACTTCTTCAGCAGGGACAGCAGGAGCAGCAATCTTTTCGAACAAGATCTCTTTGCTATCCATCACGCTTTGGATACCTGATTTCAGCAAAGGACAGCCAACAGGTGAAACAGCACATAGAAGGCAACCTTTACCACATCCCGGAAATAAACCGGCTAGCAATAGGTTCCTCTTGACAATCAAAAACGGAGTAACAATCTCTTCCACGGAGGCCACATACCGGTCTTCTTCCACAGCATTTACTCCATGCTGGGGCATGGGAGCAGTCACAACATTGGGCCTTTCGGGCGCCTCGAACTGTATTTCTTTAGCATCAATAAGGTCCTGAACCTTATTCCTCAGAGCCCAGCAATCATCCGTAGTATGTCCCGGGCTATCAGAGTGATAAGCGCAACGGGCGTTGGCGTTGTACTTTGGAGAAGCTGTGTTCACCACCTTTGGAGCTTCTTTGACAGTTACCAGATTGGTTGACAGTAGTTGCGGCAATATCTGAGACAGGGTCATACTGAGCCGAGTGTACTGCCTTTTGGGTCTCTCACCCCTTGGTTGGTTAAACTGCTGAGGAGCAGCAACAGGCTTTGAAATTACCAATGCATTGACAGCTTGGCGGCGTTCCGGCTTAACTTGTCTTCTGGGACCATAAACAACACTGGCTTCCTTCTTGAAGGGCTTCTTTTCAGTACTCGCGGAGGCACCTTTTTGTATCTTCCCTGACTTGATACCAGCTTCTATTCTCTCACCAGTCAAGATCAAATTTGTAAACCCAGCAGAAGAGTTACCAATTAAGTGGTTGAAGAATGGACCAGACAGGGTCCCTAAGAACATGTCAACAAGTTCACGGTCAGTCAGCAGCGGCTGCACCCTGCCAGCCAGGTCTCTCCACTTTTGCACATACTCCTTAAAACCTTCGCCCGTCCCCAGTGACATACCATGAAGTTGGGTACGCGTGGGAGCGAGGTCAGAATTATACTGATACTGTTTATAAAACGCAGTAGCCAAGTCCTCCCAGTTTCGAATACTGGCTCCATCCAGCTGATAGAACCATTCGAATTGAGCCCCAGAAAGGCTATCCTGAAAGAAATGGATCCAAAGGTTATTGTCTGCAATGTAAGGTTGGATCTTCCTTACATATGATCTGAGATGCATCTTCGGGCAGGACAACCCGTCGTATCTTGCAAAGATCGGCACTTTGAACTTCGATGGGATAACAATTCCAGCAACTAATCCCAAATCTTCGAAATCTAAGCCGGGAACTCTCTGCAGCTCCATAGCTGCCAACCTGTCTTCCAAGCTTTTGTACTTATCATTGGCGGGCGGATATTGTTGCTCAGAGTAGTCTTCGTCTTCTTCAGCCTCTCCTTCTCCAGCTTCAGATTCGGAAGGTACCGCAGTCGCATTCCCTTTACTGGTTCCCTCTTCAGAAGTAGGGGGAAATTCAAGAACTCTTTTGGCTTCGCCCTCAAACCTTCTTCCTAGGGTAGCCACCCCGACTTTCTTTTTCTTCTTTTTCACTTGCTCTTTGTTCCCAATCAGGGCCTTCAGATCCTCCTGGCCTTTTGCCAAGGTCATCAGGAGATGTTGAAACTGTGAGTTTTGAGACTGCAAGTCCTTGACCGTCTGTTCGAGATCCATCCTACTGAAATAAACAGCAGACAGATAAGGAAACCTGGTGTGGAGACTTGCTTATGCGCATGATGAATGATATGTTTGTTTATGCAATGCATTCAAGGATTTAGAAAATTCAAAATTGTTGCAAACAAAAAAGAGCGCACGTCATATTAATAAGAAGAAATTTTGTTAGTACATAAATGCCTCATGGGCCAAATATTACAAAAAACTTCTCAAGGTAAAAAGACGTTGCGCATCCTCTTTGGTGCGATGTAGGTGTTGAGGGTCTCTTCCTCGTGGAGTCGGCGGGTAAGCTCCAAAACCCTCTTCTCACTGGCGTAGAAGCTGGCTTCA
The DNA here is from genome assembly GCA_948472305.1 of Vicia faba. NCBI lineage: Eukaryota > Viridiplantae > Streptophyta > Magnoliopsida > Fabales > Fabaceae > Vicia > Vicia faba. The sequence goes on from OX451740.1 coordinate 14,277,945, forward strand.
AAAGTGTTTCGTTCCTCCTTGAGTCGGATCCAACTCTTATGCATTTCCTCCCACGATGTAGGCATGTCAGGATATAGGATGGTGTAGGGAACCTCTCCTTCCTTAACGGGCTCTTTAATCACAGGGAGAACATGAGGATAAGGCATCATTAGACTCTGGGCTCGGGTTCGTACCCACTTGAGGTAAGGCTCAAGAGGGATGGAGTTCTTGTGTCCCAGTGTCTTGCTGTCTACCTTGTTAGGCATCCTCCAGGCTCTGATGAATCTTTGGCAAAGTCCTTGCGCATCGTTGTCGAAGTCAAAAACTAGGTCAGGAATCAACATGTCGTGAGGGCCATCCCTCCGTGCATATCCAAATTGTCTCAAAGCTAGACAAGGGTTGTAGGTAATGCCTCCTCTAATGCCAAGCAATGGAACATTAGGGAACTCTCCACAATGATCGACGATGATGACATTTTCTCTGGACCGAGAGTACCAATGTACATCAGAGTGAGTAAGGGTCATCAACCGTTGTGACCACCTTAGGCCTTGGTCATTCTTCAAGACAGATTGTGGAAGGTGCGAAATAAACCACCTTGCAAGGAGAGGAGTACAGCACATAAGAACACCCCTCTTTCTCATTGTTCGTGTGTAAAATGAGTGGAGGATGTCCCCAAGCAATGTTGGTATTGGATTTCTGTATAAGAAGATCTTGACGGCGTTGACATCTACAAGCTGGTCAGGATTTGGGAACAAGACCAACCCATAAATGAGGAGTGCCACAATTTCTTCAAAGGCTTGTAGGTCCAATGAATTCCAACACTCTTGTGCCTTCTCGAACAAGAATTTTGCCAAGAAGCCTTTGACACCACTTCTAGTTTCCCAATGCCCCTTGATGTCAGATGGTTGCAAGTGTAGTGCTTGAGCAACATCTTCAGGCTTTGGTTCTTTTTCCGTATCGTTGTAGGGTAGTTGGTTAAGAATAGGAATTCTCAGGAGTTGAGAAAATTCCTCCAGAGTGGGCACCAATTGGTAGTCGGGGAAAGTGAAACAGTGGTGAAGGGGGTCAAAGAACTGGAACAACACCTTTACCATGTCCTCTTCAATGTTGGTGTTGACTAGGCTGAGCAGTCTACCATGTCTTTCACTGAAGGGAGAGCTTTCCGGAATTCTGGATGTGAGCTCCTTGAGTTGAGGAGGGATTCTCACAAGGTTGACTTGGATAGTTTTCCTGCGAAGAATTTCCATGACCTACAAAACAAGAACAAAGATGAAGATCTAAACCCTTGAAATGGTTAGTGAATGCATATGATGCTTTATGATGCTTATGATGTATGCACAAACATATGTACAAGCAATTCACACAAAACCCTAGTTTCAGGCTTGCATGGGGTTTCATAGGTAAGTACCCTCTTGAGTGTAGTTGGCTTAAAAACCTGTCCTATAAATAGTAACCGGGTTCTAAGGAGCTCAATATCATTGGATTGTTTTCCATGTTCATTGTTTTGGTTTAGCCACTTAACTAGCGACCAAAATATTCCAAGAAAACAACCCTCAATGAGTGTAGTATCGAGTATCTACCAACTTCGGACTGCACCAAAGCCGGTCATCTCACTACCCCTAATGAAAGGCCAAGATGGTCAAGTAAGGTTCTAGGTCATTAGTGCTTAGTGACATCACTCAGCGGCCCCATACTCTCCTTGATTGAACTCAAGGGTTACCGGTACTCACAAATATGTCGCACTAATATAGCTATTGCTTCAACCGTGTCGGTATACCCCGCACATTTTCCACAACGTATTGCTATCTATGAATGTTTCCCAAAATCCGGGTGTAGGATTTCAAACCCAAACAAGAGAGCCAAGGTGTAAAGCAATCAAAACAAACAATTAGTCATGCAAGAGGGTGATCTAAGCCCTAAGGTTACTCCACTTTAAAGTTTTCCCCAGCAGAGTCGCCAGTTCTGTGATACGGTGGGAGAACTGACTTGGGTTTTGCGTTTGTTTTCGCAAATGTTTCGGTTGAGCAAGAGTCGCCACCGACTTTTTATTTTATCCTAAGGAAAGGTTAAAAAGCACATCAAAAACCTTTGAGATGTTTTCTTGGGTTCGGGGAGTAGATTATAGAAAGGGAAGGTATTAGCACCCTTTCTATCCATGGTTATCCATGGGCTCTTAGTTACTTGCTTAGATCAACTTGCCTTGATTTTCAATTGTTTGAAATGGTGCTTTGTGTGTGGGTTTGAAAATGTTTTGAAAAGAGGCCATTTATGGTGGCAACCTGAGCAATGATCCATGTTGGGATGTATACAAAGGTGTACTATCTTTTGAAAAGTTTTCAATGTTTTTGAAAGTTGTTTTGAAAGTGTATTGTGGATTGTGGTTTTGAAAAAAATAGGCAAGTGTTTTTGTTTTGCAAGTTGGCAAGTAACCAAGAGTTGTCTACTCTAAATTTACTCAAAGATTTTTGTTGTGTTTTAACCCTTTTAACAATTTTGTTCCATCATTGTATTTGGTGGACAATCTTGTGTTAGGATGTGAACGGGACGGGCGCGGGTCACCGTTTAGACCATGATTGCAATGGTGCCAAGTGTCTTTGGGCAATTTTTCCTTTAAGGGACTTGATCATTTTTAGGCAACTTTCGAAAGCATCATCGAGGGACTATGATCATTTGAATTGTTTTTGTTTTGCCAAAGACACCTAACATGCAATATGGCCCATTATTGGAGGCAACAAGTGGAGTAACCCTAAGGGGTGCAAGTGTGATTGGTGTTTGTTCATTTTCATGCTTTTATCTTTGAATTAGGTCAAGCTATTGTTTGGTTGATTTTTGCATACAAAGCCCTAAGTCTATCATGGTATATTTAGAAAGCTTTTAAATGTGGAATTTAAAGGTCCTAAATTATTACAAAACAAATTATGGGATGGGGGGTACAAATGTTCAAATGGGGATATTTAGCAAGAAATTAAAATCTAAGCTATTACAATCCAAATGGAATTTACAAGGTATTTAATTGCACATTAATAAAATAAAATACAATAAATATGCAAGATGCAAAAAATGATTTTTTATATGTATGAAAAAAGTGTTTTTCATGTGACAAATAAACAAAAATAAAAAGGATTAATTTTTGGTATTTTATGTTTTTAGGGCAAAACCCTAATTTGCTAAATAAAATGCATTTATTATTTATTATATGCAATATTTATTAATTATGTACAAAAAAATAAATAAAAGAAAGTATATTGTAAAAAGTGATTTTTGAGGTCAAATATTAATAAAAATAAAAATGTATTATTTTTGTATTTTTAACCTAAATATTCTAATAAATATATATATATATTTATATTATTTACTAAATATATTAAATATGTACAAAAATAAAATATTTAATATTTACAAAAAAAAAAGGTATATTTTTTAGAAAAAATGTTTTCAAAAGATAAAAAATAAAATTAGAAAACAAAATGTGTTTGTATTATTTTTGGTATTTTAAATAAAAAAGGTATTATGTGTTATTTATATATATAAACTCAAATAAAACAAACAAAATTCAAATAAAATGCAAAAATGGTTGAAAAAATGTTTTTAATATTTTTTATGTTTTGTCAAAAAATAACAAGTCAGAATAAAAAAGAAAACGTCAAAAAATGATAAAAATAAACACAATGGGCCAAGGGGGTGCAAGTGGAAAATGAGTGGCGCAAATAGAAAGTCAAACTCAGGCCCAGCCCAAGAGGAGTTGTCTTCAACCTCCAGACTGGTTTGAACAACAACAACACGCGTTTCCTAACTCCTGATTCCTGGACTTTCAAGCAAAACTCATAACACCAAAAATGTAGAGCATCAAGAGGCGAATCCAGACATATAAAGAACTTGACTTAACTCTAAGAAATGAAAGAGAATTTCTTCATCCCTAATTCTTGACCTAAGTTTTTTCTAATGTTCAGGTTCCAAATTCTCTCAGCATATGCAATATAAATGGAAAGTAATTATATGTGTAGTTTCAGGGCCATGAGTAGAACATTTTTCATTCATAAACCTAAACCTAACTCTTCCTAGATTGAGAGATAGAAGTCCATGAACTTACCTGTTCAGCTTGGATCGTGTATGACAATGGAGGTACTTTCAAGGCAATGTGAGGACTTGTACAACTTGCTTGAAGTCCAGGGATGTTATTCCAATGCTTGGTGTGCTTTGAACCTTGCTATATCAAGCTACAGAAGTCAACCTGCAAGAGAGAAAAGTGAAAATGGCAAATGATGTTAGGGATGTTACAGTTCGTGTCCAATGCTTGGGATAGCTTCAGTGGGTGGTATGGAACATGTTTGAACTCCCTTTGGCCAAAATGCACGAGTGGAAAGGTTTATAGAAGTCCAACTGCAGAAGGGACTCTATTTTTTGCAGTAGGATGGTGTTTTGATGAATGGTGAGGTTTGGAAGGTGGTTAGCTCGTGCCTTAGCTCAGGTTTGATGTTTGGAATGTGTTCAACAAGTTTACTTTGGCTTCTGTTGACAGGAATGAGAGTTGTGTTTTGTTATGCAATGTTTCTTCTATCTTAAGCAAAGTTTGGCAAGTTGGTTTACAAGCTTCTCTAGGCCCCTCAAGTATGCTGCACCTTTTAGTCTTGATCAGTGGGATTGGTTCCTGAACTTGTGCCTAGAAGATATGCATTGTACCTCTTGGATTGCAAACTTGACATAAAGTTCACCCTTTTCAAAAATGGATAATGTGCTTTTTCTAATTATGGACTAATCCTTCATGTAATGACCAAATGCATAGAATAACATCTTGGCACAATGGTTTAGCATTTAATTTTTGAGTGTAAATGAGATTAGAGGCCTGTAATGTAGCTTGCACATGCTGAGTTTGAAAATGCACAAGTTATGAACATGGAAATGGCCATGAATCAAAGTGACTTTTGCCCATATTGCCAAATTCGATTCTCCCTAACCACAAGGGTGATTGAGAAGTTCTTGGACATTTTGGGAAGCTTGGAATGTGTACTACAATCCATCTTTGTAATGAAATTTGAGATTCCAAGTGGAAGCATGTGAAAAGTGGCCATGAAGTTAGGCAAAAATCCTGCCTAGAATAGGTCAAAAAATTTCTAAGTTAAGAATGTTTTGCACCCTTGTTCCAAAAATCATAACTTGAGCTACAAGCTTCTTTTGAAGAAACTTTGTGAATCAAAGTTGTAGATTTTGAAATGGAATATAATTTTCATGTTTTGAGTTTTCCTTGAATCCAAATGTATCTTGATGTAAAGATGGGACAAAGTTAGGAAAAACTTAGGAATTTTCATAACTTAGAAAATTTCTAAGTTACGAAATTTCTTTATTTCAAACCCTAATTTGTAATTCTTGATTTCTTGATGAAAAAGTTTCACAATTTGACATGTTTTGATGAAAAATGAATCTTGACACTTGATTTTGACCAAAAAGTCAAAGTTTGACTTTTCAGTATACAGTCAATTTTGGCTCAGTTGACTGGAAAATTCATTTGTCAATCTTGTGCATTTGGGATCTTTTGAACTTGTTGAACATGTCAAGACAATGCCATTGAGTCCTTGAGTCCATATGTGAGCTTGGTTTGCCATTGGCTAGGTCAAACAGTCAAAAATTGCCTTTGTGCAGTCAAAACCCTAAAAATGACCATTTTGCCCTAATTTGGGTCACAAACCCTAATTTGGGTCAACAGTGCAAGGAGGAGTCTTGAGTAGAGCAAACCCTAATTGGATCTTGAGCTCCAAGAGTCTTGTGGTGAGAAAATAATGATGAAATGGGAGGGCAAATTTTGGGGTACAACAATCCCACATGCATAACATGGCCATTTTTGTAAGGCAACAAAGTTGAATTACCCTTATGCAAGTGTGTTTGATTTACATGCATTATTTATCTTGAATTAGAGTTTGCTACTTGTTGATTTTAGTCTTTCCATAAAAACCTTAATTACTAACATTTATATTAAAGCAATAAATTGCGGAAATTAAAATTACTACGCTATTACATCATTAGGGGAGGGGTATACAAATTTATAAATGGGGATTTACAAGAAAATTAAACCTAATTATCTATTACAACCATATTGAATAATATATAAGAATTGAACAAATAACGTACAAGGATATAAATGAAATGGGAAATGATTTTTGTTTGTTTTTTAATGAAAGGGTTTAATCTTAATTAAAGAAGATCACTAATTAAAATTAAGCAAACTTAAACTAATTAAGAAAGAAATTAAGTTAAAAAGGATTTTTAGGGTTTTTTATGAAAAGGTTTTAGATTAATAATAATATAAAAATTAAATAATTAAAAGAAACCTAAATTTTAAGTTAATTTTAATTTAAAATAAAATAAAATAATAATTAAACCTAAATCTAAATATTTATCATTTAAGAAAAAGAAATTAATTTCTTTAAGAAAATGTTTTTTATCCTTTTTGTTTTATAAAGAAAATAAAATATATAAGTGTAAATGATAAATAAAAATATTTTTATATTTTTTATTAATAAAAATAAAAATATTATTAATAATAATAATAATAAAAATATAATAAAAGAAAACTAAAAATAAAAATGAAATAAGAAAAAGAAAATAAATAAAAATGAAAATATATAAAAATAAAAAAAAAGGTTGGGCCAGCATGCAAAAGTAAACAGGGGGTTAGAAATCAGCAAAAAAAACAAAAGCCCAAAGGGGGAGGCCCGGCGCTGGTGTTTGTAACCAAAAAAAAGTTGAAAATGTTGAAAAATTACACAAAAGGTAGCGCTGGGTGTTAAACCCCTGACCTCTAACACAAGCGCGTGCTACCATTGCTACTGGGGTGGCTGTACATCCGTTAACTTGTATCAAACCATAAATATATATTACAAATCAAGTCCATGGCCTGAACTTCATCTTCAACCTCACGCCCAGCCAGACAACTTGTATCTTGCTCATTTCTCAATGAAAATTAAAATTGCAAACATGAAAATTATTCCATTTTTTCTCACGAATCCAACCATGTAAATAACTAAAGCTATAAATCAAAGATGAATGAGAATTTTGTTGGCTCTAATTTGAATCCTAAATTTTCCAGAAATTTCAATCTTAAAATTCTCTAAGCTCAAGCCATATAAATGAAATCTATGGATATGTATAGTTTCAGGACAATGATATCTACATTTTGTCTTTGAAAATGCAAGCCTAACAATGCCTAAATAAGAAGATAGAAGTTCAAAAAATATACCTCAAAACTGGAAATCATGAAATGAGTTTGAGCTGCTTTCAAGGAGTTGTGATGATCAGGTTAGCTTCCTCAAGTTACCAGGAAGCTAATGCAATGATTAACTTGAGCAATGGATGGCTGGAATGGTCTAGAGAAGTCAGCTTGCAGTGCTCTATTTTTGGTTATGGAGGATGATGGAAATGGAGTTACATGTTATAACAAGATTGGTTCTGATCATATCTCAGAGTTTTGATGATAACAATAAAATATATTTTATATAATTGATACTCTGATGAGCATATTTATTTGTTTCAGATAATATTTTGACTGAAGTATTTTCTTAGAAGAAAATCATTTTGATGTGCTGAGCTGAAAATAAATGAAGAAGTTCTTTAATGAAAGAACTACTTGTTTTAGCGCAAGTTCTGATGTTGACTCTGATAAGAAACTATTTTATGCATCTTCTAAAGCTTAGCAAGTTTCCATGTAAACTATGTTCAGAAGTTTTCTACAAAGCAAGCGCTGATAAGAAGATTTGCAAGCATATTCTGAAGCAAGACGTGAAGCTAGTTCTGAAAGAATAAAGAAGCTAACAAGTCTTGTCAAGTTTCAGGAAACATGCTCTGACAAGTGCCGTTTGTTCATTTAATGCAAAGACGGCTACATGCACTCAAGTGTCTACGCTAGTTCATTATAAAATGCAATACTGCAAGCAAACACAGAAACATTAATTGCTCTCCACTTTTGAAGGCAGCAACGGTCGTTTTCTTCATGCTATAAATAGAAGATCATTTTGCAAGCCAACAATCTAATGACGTGAAAATATTCTGCTGCTCACAAATTATTTTACAAACACTTTGTGCAAAACTAATCTTAGTGAAAAATACTACTTTGTGATATAGCTTTCTAAGAAGCAATTTGTTTCACTATCTGTAAAGATTTAATTCTTGTAATTGTTCCTTGAGAGACCAAGCTTGGTCAGATTTCTCAAGAAGGCTAGGACTAGTTTGAGTCTTAGTGGTGTTAGTCACTTGTAAGTTTACTTGTGCTTTGAATTGTTAGTCACAACAGTTTGGTTGTGTGATTGTAATCAGTTTGATTATAGTGAATTAAGTCTTTGTTGAGAAAGGTGAAATCACCTTGGCGGGTGGACTGGAGTAGTTTGAGTTCAAATGAACCAGGATAAAAATAATTGTGTCTTTCCATTATTGTTGAGCCTTTAAGAAAAAGAAAAAGAGAAACTTATTCAACACCCCCCCCCTTCTAAGTGTTTTCTCACCCTTCAATTGGTATCAGAGCTTGACTCTGAGCGCAAATACTTAACTGTGTCAGGAAAAGATCCAGAAAGAAAACATAATGGCAACTGAATAAAACAACAATAACTACACTAAACCTCCAGTGTTTGATGGAGAAGATTTTGAATATTGGAAAGATAGACTAGAAAGTTTCTTTCTAGGTCATGATAGTGATTTATGGGATATAGTCTTGGATGGTTACACACATCCTATAGACTCAGAAGGAAACAAGATTGATAGAAAAAATATGGATAGACAACAAAAAGCTGATTTCAAAAATCACCACAGAGCTAGAAATATTTTTCTAAATGCTATCTCTAAAATGGAATATGAGAAGATCACAAATAGAGATACAACACATGATATGTTTGAGTCTCTCAAAATGACTCATGAAGTAAACGCTCAAGTGAGGGAGTCTAAAGCTCTGGCTCTCATCCAAAAGTATGAAGCCTTCAAAGTAGAAGAAAGTGAATCTATAAAAGCTATGTTCTCAAGGTTCCAAAATCTGATCGTTGGCCTGAGAGTTATGAACAAGGGATACACTAAGGCAGACCACGTTAAGAAGATCATCAGAAGTTTACCCAGAAGATGGGCACCTATGGTCACTGCTTTAAAAGTATCAAAAGATCTGAACAACGTGTCTCTTGAAGAACTCATCAGCGCTCTAAGAAGTCATGAGATAGAACTTGATGAGCACGAGCCTCAGAAGAAAGGTAAGTTTGTTGCCCTTAAATCAATTAAAAAATATGAAACTAACGCTTTTCAAGCTGAAGAAGGAAACTCTGAAGAATCTGCGTCAGAAGAAGATGAACTATCCTTGCTCTCCAGAAGGATCAACCAAATGTGGAAGCATGGACAGAAGAAGTTTAGGAACTTCAAGAAGTCAAAAGATAAACCAGAATCTTCTGGACACAAAAAGTCAAACAGGAGAGAGATAATCTGTTATGAATGTAAAGAACCTGGACACTACAAGAGTGATTGTCCAAAACTTCAAAGAGAAAAACCAAAGAAAAAGTTTGGTAGAAAGAAAGGCATGATGGCAACCTGGGACGATTCAGAATCCTCTGAAGATGAATCTGATTTTGAAGATGACAACACCAACCTAGCTCTGATGGCCACTACAGCAGATGACTCAGACTGTGAGTCAGAACAAAAAGAGGTATTCTCTGAATTTACTAGAGCTGAACTTGCTGAAAGTTTATCAAAACTTCTGGAAAACTATAGTCAACTCAAAATCAAATACAAGAAACTCAAAAAGAGTCTTGCATCTGGTCTTGAGAAACATGAAACAGAAAAATCTGACCTCAAAGAAAATAATTTTAAACTTAAAGAGGAAATTCAAAAAGTTCAAAAAATTTCTAGTTCAGGTTCTGTGTCAAGTTCAAAAGATATTCTGAAAGAATATGACTATAGTTTTCAAACTTTTCTTGCTAAAAACATAGATAGAAGCAAAATGGCTTTAATGATCTATGGAGTTAGTGGGAACAACAGAAGAGGAATTGGATATGAAACTCCTAAAGGGAAGGAGACATATATACCAAAACCTGTTGCTAAGATGACTTTCACATATAAACCTCTGAACAAACAATTCAAATTTGGACACACACATGATATTAAATATACATCACACTCTGGAAACTCTTATGCTAATCCAAAGTTCAAACAAAACTTTAAATACTCTAACCCAAGAGGACCCAAAAAGATATGGGTACCTAAGGAGAAAATAATATTTGTTGCCGATGTCCTTAACAGCTCAATTGAGACACCAGTCATGGTACCTGGACTCTGGATGCTCACGACACATGACAGGAAGAAAGTCTATGTTCCAAAACCTGGAATTTAAAGTTGGAGGAGATGTCAAGTTTAGAGGTGATCAGAAAGGGAAGATTATTGGTTCTGGAACCATTGGAAACGGTAACCTTCCTTCTATCTCCAATGTTTTATTAGTAGAAGGATTAGCGCATAACCTTCTGTCCATAAGTCAATTAAGTGACAACGGTTATGACATTATCTTTAATCAAAATTCTTGTAGAGCTGTTAGTCAAAAAGATGGAACAATCCTCTTTTCTGGAAAGAGAAAGAACAACATATACAAAATTGATTTGTCAGATCTTAAAACTCGAAATGTTAAATGCCTTTTGTCTGTTAGCGATGAGCAATGGGTATGGCACAGAAGATTGGGACATGTCAGCTTAAGAAAAATCTCTCAATTAAATAAACTAAATTTAGTCAGAGGACTTCCCAATCTGAAGTACAACTCAGAAGCTCTATGCGAAGCATGTCAAAAAGGAAAATTTTCAAAACCTTCTTTTAAATAAAAAAATGTTGTTTCTTCCTCTAGGCCATTAGAACTACTTCATATTGATCTGTTTGGGCCAGTTAAAACTACATCCATCAGAGGCAAGAAGTATGGATTGGTCATTGTTGATGACTACAACAGATGGACATGGGTTAAGTTTTTAAAACACAAGGATGAGTCACATTCTGTGTTTGTTGACTTCTGTAACCAAGTGCAAAATGAAAAAGATTTTAAAATTATAAAAGTCAGAAGTGACCATGGAGGAGAATTTGAAAACCATTATTTTGAAAAATATTTTAAAGAAAATGGTATTGTTCATAATTTCTCTTGTCCTAGAACTCCCCAACAAAATGGAGTTGTAGAACGAAAGAATAGAACGTTACAAGAAATGGCCAGAACCATGATCAATGAAACAAATATGGCTAAGCACTTTTGGGCAGAAGCTATGAACACAGCATGTTACATTCAGAATAGAATCTCTATAAGACCTACTCTTGAAAAGACTCCCTATGAATTATGGAAAAATAGAAAACCCAACATTTCTTATTTCCATCCTTTTGGATGTACTTGTTTTATTCTGAACACTAAAGATAATCTGAACAAGTTTGATTCTAAAGCACAAAAGTGTTTTCTGCTTGGATATTCTGAACGCTCAAAAGGCTATAGAGTATACAACACAAACTCTGATTGTTTAAGAATCAATCAAAGTCAGGTTTGATGACAAGCTTGGCCAGCAACAACCAAAGAAAATTGATATTTCTGTAGGTACAGAAGATTATATCTCAAACTCTGAAAAGTCAGAAGCAAAGGAAGACTCAGAAGCAAAGGAAGACTCGGAAGATCCTCCTCTTGATAATGCTCTGGATAATATCAGAATCTCTGAACAACCCTCTCAGAAAAGATTTCCCAGAATCGCTTCAGCTCATAAAGAAGACGTGATTATTGGAAGGAAAGAAGATCCCATCAGAACAAGATCCTCTCTCAGAATCAATGAAGAATCATTGTTTGGATTGGTATCTCTGATTGAGCCAACCTCTATTTATGAAGCTTTGGAAGACAATGATTGGATCCTAGCCATGCAAGATGAACTCAATCAATTTTCCAGAAACAATGTATGGGATCTAGTTCCAAGACCTAAAGGATTCAACATTATAGGAACTAAATGGGTTTTCAGAAACAAACTAAATGAGCAAGGAGAGGTGGTAAAAAACAAAGCACGACTGGTTGCACAGGGTTATAGTTAACAAGAAGTAATTGATTATAATGAAACCTTTGCCCCAGTCGCCAGGTTAGAATCTATTAGATTATTATTTTCTTTTGTTGTTCAAAATAACATTTCATTATATCAAATGGATGTTAAAAGTGAATTTTTAAATGGCAATATAGAAGAAGAAGTTTATGTTCATCAACCTCCTGGCTTTAATGACTCAAAGTATCCAGAACATGTTTTTAAATTAAAAAAGTCTTTATACAGTTTAAAACAAGCTCCCAGAGCTTGGTATGAACGTTTGAGTAATTTTCTTTTAGAAAATGATTTTACCAGAGGGAAAGTGGACACAACTTTATTCAGAAAGAAATTTAAAAATGACATCTTAATTTGTCAAATTTATGTTGATGATATTATTTTTGGAACCTCTAATATCTCTCTTGGAAAAGAATTTGCTGAGACCATGCAGGCAGAATTTGAGATGAGCATGATGGGAGAATTAAAGTTCTTTCTGGGAATACAAATTAACCAGACTCCAGAAGGTACTTACATACATCAGAAGAAGTATGTTAAAGAACTTCTAAAGAAATTTTAGATGTCAGAAAGCAAAGATGTTAAGACACCAATGCATCCAACATGCATTATGGGAAAAGATGAGGTAAGTATGAAGGTAAATCAGAAGCTCTACAGAGGTATGCGTGGATCCCTTATCTATCTGACTGCATCTAAACCTGATATATTATTCAGTGTATGCTTATGTGCTAGATTCCAATCAGATCCTAGAGAATCTAACTTAACTACTGTTAAGAGAATTCCGAGGTATCTGAAAGGTACTACTAATCTGGGTCTCTGTTACAGAAGATCAAAAGATTTCAGACTAGTAGGTTATTGTGATGCTGACTTTGCTGGAGATAGAATTGAAAGAAAGAGCACCTCTGGAAGCTGCCAATTTCTGGGTGACAATCTTATCTCGTGGTACAGCAATAAGCAAGCTACAATTGCACTTTCAACAACAGAAGCTGAGTATATATCTGCTGCTGGATGTAGTTCTCAGATGATCTGGATGAAAAGTCAGCTAGAAGATTTTAATCTTTATGAAAGTAAGATTCCTATCTTCTGTGACAATACCTCTGCAATTTGTATTTCTAAAAATCCCATTTTGCATTCTAAAGCTAAACACATAGAAATTAAATATCATTTTATAAGGGACTACATTCAGAAAGGATTTTTAAATTTAAAATTTGTAAAAACAGACCATCAATGGGCTGATATTTTTACCAAACCCCTTTCAGGAGATAGATTTAAATTCATTTTGAAAAATATTTGTATGGAATTATGTCCTGAATAAAATTATATTTATCTTCTATGTTTGCCTTCAGAATGTTCTGAAATGAATGTTCTTATTAACAACTCTTCAGAAGTTAGAAGAGAAGTTACATCAGAAGCTATATATAAAGTTCTGAAATGTTCTAACGTTTCATTACAAGTATAGTTCAGTAGTTCATTATATCAAACAGTTGTCCCATGCAACCTTCAGGAGATGAACACGTGGTGTGTTTCTGAAAGGTCACGCGTGCTAAGCTATTGACGTTGTTCCTAGGTAACTGTTATGATTTGCTCAAATCTCACGCTTTCCCCTCAATTTTCATTATCATTAAATTCTATTCATGAGCGCTTGGACAAGCAAGATGAGACTAACAAAGAAATTAGAAACTGGATGATGAAACAAGAGGAATCTGCATCTGAGATCAAGAATCTTCTTATGGCTCTTGGTTTCTAAAAAATATTAGTGTCATTCCGATTCTTGTTTTTATTTGTTGTTTTGTACCTCTGGATTCTTTTTTATTAAAACTTTTTACGCTCTTTATTTTTATATACTTTTTTATTATGACAAAAAGGGGAGAAAATGAGTATTTTGATCTAATCTCTGATTAACAGTTATGGGACTAAGTCTCAAACATTCTAACAAAATACAAAGATTTCTTTCTATGTTTAAAAGTTTTTTGCAGGTATCACTAAACTCTGGAAGTTTAATTCAACTGAACATTATGTTCAAAAGACTTGCTGAAGAAATCCTAGAAGAAAAATCTCAAAGCTCTGATGAAAATTCTCAGGAAGTTTTTCTTATAGAAATATTTATTTCAGGGGGAGATTCTTATCTCTTGTTCAATTTTATTTCTAAATCTAAATATTTTTGTCATCATCAAAAAGGGGGAGATTGTTAGAACAAGATTGGTTATGATCATATCTCATAGTTTTAATGATAACAATAAAATATATTTTATATAATTGATACTCTGATGAGCATATTTATTTGTTTCAGATAATGTTCTGACTGAAGTATTTTCTTAGAAGAAAATCATTTTGACGTGTTGAGCTGAAAATAAATGAAGAAGTTCTTTAATGAAAGAACTACTTGTTTTAGCGCAAGTTTTGATGCTGACTCTGATAAGAAACTATTTTATGCATCTTCTAAAGCTTAGCAAGTTTCCATGTAAACTGTGTTCAGAAGTTTTCTACAAAGCAAGCGCTGATAAGAAGATTTGCAAGCATATTCTGAAGCAAGATGTGAAGCTAGTTCTGAAAGAATAAAGAAGCTAACAAGTCTTGTCAAGTTTCAGGAAACATGCTCTGACTAGTGCCGTTTTTTCATTTAATGCAAATACGGCTACATGCACTCAAGTGTCTACACTAGTTCATTGGAAAATGCAATACTGCAAGCAAACACACAAACATTAATTGCTCTCCACTTTTGAAGGCAGCAACGGTCGTTTTCTTCATGCTATAAATAGAAGATCATTTTGCAAGCCAACAATCTAATGATGTGAAAATATTCTGCTGCTCACAAATTATTTTACAAACACTTAGTGCAAAACTAATCTTAGTTAAAAATCACTGTTTGTGATATAGATTTCTAAGAAGCAATTTGTTTCACTATCTGTAAAGATTTAATTCTTGTAATTGTTCCTTGAGAGACCAAGCTTGGTCATATTTCTCAAGAAGGCTAGGACTAGTTTGAGTCTTAGTGGTGTTAGTCACTTGTAAGTTTACTTGTGCTTTGAATTGTTAGTCACAACAGTTTGGTTGTGTGATTGTAATCAGTTTGGTTATAGTGAATTAAGTCCTTGTTGAGAAAGGCAAAATTACCTTGGCGGGTGGACTGAAGTAGTTTGAGTTCAAACGAACCAGGATAAAAATAATTATGTCTTTCCATTATTGTTGAGCCTTTAAGAAAAAGAAAAAGAGAAACTTATTCAACCCCCACTTCTAAGTGTTTTCTCACCCTTCATTACAGTCGTTTAACAGGGACAGGGATAGGTTATATTTGATGTGTAGGATCTTTAGGAACCAAAAGGCCAAGAAACACACGAGTAGATTCTAAGTTTCAAGTTTAAAGTCAGAACCTGTGCAAAATCACTAAGTTTCAAGTCTAAACTAGGGCAAATTTTCACTAAGTTTTTCAAGTTTCATGAACATGTCTTCACAAAATCATAACTTGAAATCCAATCATTTCTAGAAAAAAGACGTGTTCTATAATGTTTTATATATCATTGAGATATAAAACTTTCATGTTGGAAGTTTCCTTTGAATCATCTTGCATCATGGTGAAAATTTGGCTCAAAGTTATGAAAAAATATGAATTTTCCAACACTTAGAAAAATTTCTAAGTTTAGAAATTTTGACTTTTCAAAATGAAATCTTGACTTTTTGATTTCTTGATGAACAAGTTTCATATTTGACACTTCTTGATGAATTTTGACCTTTGGAACTTAATTTTGACCAAAAAGTCAAAGTTTGACTTTTCAGTGTACAATTGACTTTTCATCAATTGATTGAAATTCATCTGTCAACCAATTGATCTTGAGGAATGTTGTGAGCCATGCCATTAGGTAAAAATGAAGTACTTGAAACCTTGATATCATAACTTAAATTAATCAATCATTTTCTAGGTCAAAAATCAGAAATTGCACCTTCTCAGTCAAAACCCTAATTTTTGACCATTTTGCCCTTTTGATGATCTGATCAAATTTCTTGAGGAATTGAGATCCAAACTTGATCAAATGACATATATGAGTTCATGATTTTTATATGGATAAAAAATTATGAAGTTTGACTGTAAATTGACCACAGTTACTTTTCCCCCAATACAGTTGATTTTAGGTCAACTGATCAATTGACTGAGCAAAAATGTGATCCAAGACTTGAAACTTGACATGAGCAATCTTGAGGGTCCAAAATAATCCATGAAAGTCATATGGGGCATTTAAATTCCATTTATCTTTGTGCAATCTCAAACCCTAATTTTTAGTTATTAGTGCTTGAGGAGGTGTCTTGAGCTGATCAACCCTTGTGCAGTCTTGAACTAAAGTAGATCTTGTGAGAGATTATTTGAGAAATGAGAGGGAAAATTTTGGGGTAAAACACATGTAACCACATGTTTTATTCTAGAGTGTATGTTCAGAACCTGATGACATCATAGGCCTTGTACCAGAGTCAGAACATTATATAAGTAACTACACACTAGACGAAACCATTAGTGTACACAATTATTCTCTAAGGTAACATGTGAAGTTATCATCAAAATATCAAGGCCAAATGTAGGAAATACTTATTGTTCTTACAATCTCCCCCTTTTTAATGATGACAAAACCATGTATTTTGATAGAACAATTTATACATGGTAATCACCGTAACCGACAAATTCTGAGTTAAGCTCGCAGCTCCCCCTGAATCTGTTAAACCCAAAATTTCATTTATGGTTGTGCAGAGTCTCCCCCTGAGCCCAATACTCACAAAATAAATTTTGAGTATCAAAACATAAGAATAGAGAAGTAACACTTCCCGACAGCAACTCATCAGAGTCTGACTAGAACACCTGATTTTCATCTTAGAACCTGGTTTCTATCAACACTTGATGAAGAATTAGAACTTGATTTGAGCCTGATTGAATAATTCCACACATTATGTATCAGCGCTTCTAGACCGTGATTCTAATATCACAACCAAAACACTATGCTTCTCAAGCATCAGCGTTTGATCTGATATTCTCCATTGTATTAGACATTCAGACAGTTCATAACTTTTGAATAGAGTGTATGTTGATGAAGCACACGTATCAGAGCATAGATTCTGAGTGGCATCTCTGCATAAGAGCATGAATTAGAATGTTGACTTGTCTTCCTTTCAGGAGAGCACAGCTTCTGAGCTTTGAGTCTGAATTTTATACTTTCATAAAGTTAACAACTTCTGAACATTATGATGTCAAGCAAGATTACCTTACTTTCAGTAATTTTATAACTTCTTAATTGTGTTTGGTATATCTGTTTTAATATTCATATATTCACAAGATTTACAACATCTTAGATATAAAATTAGAGTTGACTTCATCGGGATCTTCATCTTCAACCAGTTTGGATTTCATACTTTCAGAAAGTTAACAACTTCTGAACACTTCTGAATTGTGTTTGGTACATCTGCTTGAATATTCATATATTCACAAATTGTACAACTTCTTTTGTATAAAACCAGAGTTGATTTTATCCATAAGGTTTTCAAACTTAGCTTCAGGATCTTCATCTTCAACCTGTCTTAGAATAAACTCTGAACTTGTTTAGAGTTCCTGGATAGAAAACATCAAACATAGCAACAAAATTATATATGTTTGAGTTTCATATTATGAGAGTAAATATTATCAAAATCATTTTACTTTCTCCCCCTTTGTCAGAAATTAAAAAAGGTGATTGAGGAAAAGAAAAATAAACTTTAAAGATAACAGTTTTAAACCAAATAGATTGTTTGGATAAAAGTATTGAGTTAAGTTATGTCTTTTAAACATGATATTAAGAAATTTTTGGTAAGATTTTACGAAAATGAAAATATTGAGTTAGCGCTCATATATCCAATAAAATCATAATACAACCAAACAAAATATTTGATTGTTTAAATAGAAACAACAAATTCGGCAAAACACTTGTTTAAACAGAGGAGACAGATGGACAACAAACAAGAATAACCCCTAAACATCTAGACTTAGAGAAATTGGCAGCGAACTTCTTCAAGAACATCCTCTCGACCATTTCGGAGAATTGCTCCAATAATCCTAGCCTTTGCAAAGAGAATAGAGAGAACTCTAGCAAAAGGTATAAACATTTGGCGCTGAGTTCTGGAAGCAACGATTGAATCCCTCAGATAGTTAAATATGGATTAAGGTAAGTTGACTCTAGTATGATGCACAAGAAAGTAGATGAGAACTCTATCCTCATAGGTTAAGGAGTTCAGCATATAAGTTATAGGTCTAAAGTTTGTCACGACAAGCTGAAACCAGACTGAAGCACTTGGAAGAAGATTGGCAACATTGGTGCGACATTATTAATGAGATACATTATGAATGGTATGGAGCCGTTCATCAAAAGAGTGTCTGTTTTTGAAGGCTTCTACAGTAACTCCTGCTTGAGCACATCCAATAGCGGCAGCAGTAGACGCTGGGGTGATAATGATGGAGTTTCCAAAGACAGATGAATGAATGGAGGTTCCATTTGACCTAAAATTGGCATGCAGCCATACATTCCTGACTAGATCATGATAGATTGGTCCAAAAAACGCCGCGAAGTAACTGGATCATCCTTGCAAGGAAATACTTTGAGTGAAACCCATATTATTTCCGATGGACCTTGGAATATTTGGACGATGTTCAAAGATAATTTCAAGAAAATATTCATCTCCATGAAAGGTTCTTAAAGCCATGAGGAGAGAGAGAGAGAGAGAGAGAGAGAGAGAGAGAGAGAGAGAGAGAGAGATATGAATAACTTATGGAGGGGTGATCAACTCTTTTAAATAGAGGAAAAGAAAATGTAAATGACTGTATAAGAGATACGATTTAGATACCTCAAGATGGATTACAACTCAATGAATGAAAATTGAGAGAGAGAGAGAGAGAGAGAGAGAGAGACTACGAGTTCCAAGACGTGAGATAAGACACGTGATAGACACTTATGATAAAAATTGAATATAGCGAGCTAAAAATTATCATTCCCAATGAGGTAAATTATCAAAAATGTCATATAGGTAAGGTCTAACATTAATTAATGAAATGACTCTTCAGTATCCGTAATGCAGAGATTTCTATAAAATATATTTTTGACCAGGAATACTTTGACATTTTCCTTGATAGAATAACTTCTAACTTGTAGAGATATCTATAAGTACTTTGTCAGAAAGCATATAAATACTGACCTGATGTATTTGATTATCGTGAGGTCACTTTAGTAATCTACCTTGTTTCTGATCATCCATTTGTTTCCAGCAGCATGAGTTCCTTTCTGATCAGATACTTGGTTTGAAATGTCCTTCTTGGAGGTTTCTCTTTACTGAAGTGGATCAATAGAAGCTTATGATTGAAATTTTTTTGAACATCTTTCTTCTTGTTCTTCAACAGCAGCTCCGTTACTCTCAGAGTGTAGTCTTCATACCTACAAGTTTATCAGCTAGCTTTAACTTTTCAGAGTCAAGCTTGTCGTTAATTCTAACATGTATTGATTCCCATAACAGATGTTTCAGTGTTATATACTTTGTAGCCTTTTTAGCTTTCAGAACATCATAAGACGATACCACTTTGAGCATTAGAATCAAACAAGTTCAGATTTTCTTTTAGAGATCAGGATAAAACAAGAGCATCTAATTGATCAGGATAGGAAATATTGGTTTCTTATTTTTCCATAATACTTAGCAAGTCATTTCAGGAATAGGTCACATGATGATATTGTTCTGAAAATAATGTGATGTGCTTACATCCTTTGCCCATAAGTGTTTTGCTATATTGGATTAATAAAGTTTGAGATTTCATCTCACATAGCACTTGAGTACAGAAGGTGATGAGTACAAAATGTGACACATCTTTGTGTTAGAAAATCTTCACCTAAGTCTACTTGTTGTAGTTATTTTAAAATAACTAATGCTTACTTCTATCCATTGATTGATATAGTTTTCACTAATCCAGACAAATCAATGTGCAGAAGTTCCAATAGATTGGAGAAAGAAACAACATTATTTTCATTGAAATGATTTTTTGAAAACTTTGCCCTTCTGACATGCTTCACAGAAAGCATCTAAAGTAAACTCCAGTTAAGGCAGACCTTTGATAAATTCAAGTTTGTTCAGTTGAGAAAATTTTCTCAGGCTAACATAACTTAAACATCTGAGCCATGACCACTGCTCCTCATTAACATACATGAGACAAAATATTTTTAGTTTTATAAGTTCAGAAAGTCTGAACTCATGAGAGTTGTTTCTTTTCCTTTTATTTAAAAAGGATATAGCCATCTTAACATCTACTGTTTTGGGGCCTGTTATTCATTCCTTTGATAACCTCCAAAACCCATGATAATTTCAAGCTTGAGTTCCAGAATTTGGAACATATGCCTTTTCCCATCATGTGTTACAAGTAGCCAGAGTCCATGTGTCAAGACATATGTTTTAATTTCACTGCTAAGGATGTTTGCAACATAGATTGTCTTATCCTTTAGTACCCATAATCTTTTGAGTTCTTTCTTGTTAGATCTACTAAAGTTATTAACAACTCCAGTTTTAGCAGAAGATTAATCATATTTTCAAGAGTTAAAACTAATTGATTTATCCAATTGATTTTCATCAGATTCAGAATCAGATTTCTCTTTATCTTTTCCATCTTCTTTTGGCACAAACCCAGCAGGTACAAAATGAGAGTATAAGGTAGTTGGTATGTTTTCCTTATTAGATTTATATTTTTCATGAGGATCATAGCCAACACCATTAACTCCATTTCTGCTTACACCATAGATCATGGAAGCTAACATGCTTCTCCCTATGCTCTTAGCTAGAAATTTCTGGAAGGCTTTGTCATATTTCTCAATGACACCATCAGTACTCTTAGTGGCTTCTGGAAGAGTTCTCATGCCTTTAAGGGAAGAGTTTTCATCTTTCAATAAAAAATTTCCTTCTTTTAAAATAAAAATTTCTTCCTTCAACTTATTGATTTCAACATATACAGATTCATAGGTCTTTTTGAGATCCTTGAATTGAATCTTGAGTAACTCATGTTTTTCCAGAATTTCGACTAAGGAGAATGTTAATTCACAATGAGTAAAATCAGAGAATACCTCTTTGTAAAATACTTCTTCCATTTCTGAATCAACTTCATCTTCTGGGGGGAATAATTCACTAGATGTTCCAACATTAGTCGTTGGCGCCATGTTAGCATGTCCTCCATCTGAGTCGCATTCATACGGGTCTGAATTATCCCATGTTTCCATTAGCCCTTTCTTCTTTTCTTTGAGAGCTTTATTCTTTGGCATGTCCTTTTGAAGCAGAGGATAATAATTCTTGTAGTGTCCTGGCTCATTGCATTCATAATAAATGACTTCGTTACCGCTGGACTTCCTTTAACTAAACATTGATTCGAAGCAACCTCCGGTCCTTCTTGAACTTCTAAACATGTTGTATTGATTTCTCTTCCAGAGACGGCTAACCCTCCTGGTTAGAAGAGACATCTCATCTTCTTCAACATCAGAATCTCCTTCTGAATCCTCAACCTCTTATGCTTGAAAAGCTTTGGACTTCTTAGATTTTCTGACAGATTTGAGCACAATAGATTTTATCTTCTTTTGTGGTTCATCTTGTTCTAGCTCAATCTCATGACTTCTTAGAGAACTTATCAGTTCCTCTAGAGAAGTGTTTTTTAGATCCTTTTCAAGCTTGAGTTCAGTTACCATAGGTCTCCATTTGGATGGCAACCTTCTGATAATCTTCTTCATGTGATCTGTCATTGAATAGCCTTTATTTAGAAATTTCAGTCCTGCAACTAAGGTTTGAAATCTTGAAAACATGACTTTAATGCTTTCATCATCTTCCATTTTGAAAGCTTCATATTTCTGAATCAAGGTCAGCACCTTGGTTTCCTTGACTTGATCATTTCCTTCATGAGTCATTTTGAGAGAATCAAATATAGACTTGGCAGAGTATCTATTTGTGATCTTCACATACTCAGTATAAGAAATCGCATTCAGCAAGATGGTTATTGATTTATAATGATTCTTACAAAAAAAAATTTGTTGATCAGTAATAGCTCTCCTAGATATTTCTTTTCCAGTTTTACATGTGGGAGGTACGTAACCATCGACTACCATATTCCAAAGATCAATATCATGACCTAGAAAGAAACTTTCTAGTATATCTTTCCAGTATTCAAACTTTTCTCCATCAAAGATGGGAAGTTTAACATTATAGCTTTTATCCTTTTAATCTGATGCGGAAACAGCTAAAATTGGTTCAACCATTGTGTTTCTTCAAGAAAAAACTCGTCTGGATCTTTATCTAACATGATTAAGTGTTAGATAACTATCAATACCAGAACTGGAGCTCTGATGCCAATTGAAGGTGTGAGAAACACAAGAAAGGGGGTTTGAATTGGGTTTTACCAAATAAAATATTTTCGTTGGTGACTAACCAAGTAAGCTTAGAACATAAAACAGTAAATGAACACGATGATTTTTATCCTGGTTCACTGTTAACTAAGCTACTCCAGTCTACCCCCTCAAGGTTGATTTCGCCTTCAACAAGGACTTAATCCACTATAACTAAACTAATTACAGAACAACCCACAACAAGTCTGATCAACCTTATTGGCACTTCCAATAAGTGTGTTGATCCATACTGTAAATCCACTAAAGCCGCGGTAGGAGTCTTCTTGATCTAAGACCTTCACTCAGTCTCTCAAGGTAACATTCAACAACAGTTGAGTACTTTCAGTGTATTACAGATTTGCTTCTTGTAAGCACATTACACTGACTTTTCGTACAATGAAGAACACCTAAGTGTTCTACTACAAGATATGAGAAATATCTCCTTTCTTATTTACAAAACTATACATAGATGATTTATCTACAGAGTTTTCACCGCGCTTCGGTGTAGTTTGTTGAGCTTGATTTGAACCGATAGATTTGTTATTGTAATGTAGTTTGTTTTTTTTCTTCAACTTCCAAGTCTTACTTTTATAGCTTGTAAAAGAGATTCGTTGTAAGGGTAGAAAGGTAAATCAGAAATCTAGTTGTTTGTTCTAAACGATTATAATAAGAGTAGTCATTGTTAAGTACAAAAGAATTGTCTTTGCGCCACTCTAGAAGAGTAGAGGTCACAATCACTTATGTACCTTTTGTACACTATCACGCGTTAACCATTTTAAACTTTTATTTTTTGATATACAGAGGATTTAGATATTTGAATGTTGAGCTAAAGCTTGTTATAGAAGAATCTTTCTTGAGCCTTAGAACCTAAGTCTTGGAGTCTTCAGAACTTGTCACATAGAACCTTATCTTCAGAGTCTTTAGTACTTGGTTGTAAGAACTTCTTTTCTTCAGATCATTAGAACTTGTTCAGCGGAACCTTGTTATTCATAATCTTCAGAACTTATAACACACATAAGTAAAGCTTTAAAAGGCCTCCAAAGTTGAACCACAAATCCACAATCAGAACTTCTTGTACTAACGTTCCTAAGACACATTGCAAAAGATCAGTTCAGAACCTTGACTTTATCGAAAAATGTAACCACATGTTTTTTTCCAGAGTGTATGTTCAGAACCTGATAATGTCACACGCCTTGTACCAGAGTCAGAACATTATAGCAGCAGCTACACACTAGACGAAAATATTAGTGTATATAATTGTTCTCTAAGATAACATGTAAAGTTATCATCAAAATCTCAAGGCCAGATCTAGGAAACACTTCTTATTCTTACAGCTGCAACTTTCATATTTGGAATACCCTACCTTTCCTATGTTTTAGGATGTAGGGGCTTTTCGGTTGTAAACGGGTGGAGTATCCCTTATACTCCCTTTAATGGTTGCATTGCCTATTAGAAAATATATATTGAGACCTTTGCACCAGTTGCCAAGTTAGAGTCCATACGTCTCTTAATTTCACTTGCAGTTAATCATAACATCATCTCGTATTAGATGGATGTTAAGAGTGCATTTTTGAAATGGTTATATAACTGAAGAAGTGTATGTACACCAACCACCTGTTTTGAAAATCACAAAAATCTAGGTTTTGTTTTCAAACTTCGGAAATCATTATATGGTCTGAAACAAGCTCCTAGAGTATGGTATGAAAGACTAAGTAATTTTTTTTTAGAAAATGATTTTACCAGAGAAAAGGTTAATACTACTTTGTTCTATAAAACATTAAAAAATGACATTCTAGTAGTTCAAATATATGTTGATGCTATTATATTTGGTTCTGCTAATGCTACCTTGTGTAAGGAGTTTTCTAAGTCTATATAGGCTGAGTTTGAGATGAGTCTGATGGGAGAACTCAAGTTCTTTATAGGAATCCAGATTAACCAAAGTTCAGAAGGAACTTTTATCCATCAGAGCAAGTATACCAAAGAACTTTTGAAGAAGTTTGACAAGTCAGAATGTAAGATAACCAAGACTCCAATGCATCCTACGTGTATTCAGGAGAAGGATGAAGTAAGAAATAAGGTATATCAGAATATTTACAGAGGTGTGATAGGTTCTCTCTTATACTTAACTGCTTCTAGACCTAACATTATGTTCAGCGTCTGTTTATGTGCTCGCTTCCAATCAGATCCTATAGAATCATACTTAACAATTGTTAAGAGGATTCTTAGGTATTTGAAAGGTATTACTAACATTGACTTTTGTTATAGACAATAAAAAGAGTACAAGTTAGTAGGTTATAGTAATGCTGACTATGCTAAAGATATACTAAATAGAAAAAGTACTTCTAGAAGTTGTCAGTTTCTGGGAGATAATTTGATCTCATTGAAATTCTGGTACTGACAGTCCAGATGTCGAACCAGATATCGTACCCATGTTCTAGGATAAGATGTCGAATCAGATGTTACGACATCACATACAAGATCAGTAATAATAATAAGAACACTTATGTAGATAAATTAAATTGTTGAAAGTAAATAACACAAGTGATTGTTTACCCAGTTTAGTGCAACATCACCTACATCTGGGGGCTACCAAGCCAGGAAGGAAATCCACTATAATAGTATTATTTTTAAACTGTAAACAACCCCATGTTTAAAAGTTTCTCACCTAATCACTACCAATACAATTTCTACCTAGGACACTCCTAGATATGAGAACCCCCTCTCATTTCCCACCAGTGACCAACTCTCAATAATAGACAAAAGATAGAAGACACTCTTCAAAGACAAATAAGCAGTTCTTCTTAAAAGCTTTTGACTAATGAACAATGATAACTTGACACACAATCCACTCTTGCTTAAAATCTCTTTAGTAATTTACAATTATAACTCAAACAAAGTCCAATTCAAATATCAAAGTGATAATAGAATGGATCACAATAAACACAATCCAACTCTACTATAGAGTGGATCATAAATAACAAAGAACAAACTAAGCCCTGAAATTTTTCTTTCAATACATGGCTTAGTTACCAAATTAGATTTAGAAACGTCCTTTAAATAGCTTTATGATATGCATGAGCTTGGGCTCTTCGCATATCCAAAATGGCAGCCGTAAATATTCTACAAAATCTTCTGCACAAAAGCAGGAACAATATCACATGTTTCCTAAAATGTCTCCTTTTTATGAAACAAGTGCAAATCTATAACAAAGAGGTATTCCTAAAATATCATTGCTTGGTTGCAACTATAGGATAACTAAAATAATTCAGAATCTCATATTTTAAAAACAAATCTTCCAAGATTTAAAAACCTGAATTATACTGATGTTGTGGTATAACGTGTTAACATCTGTCACAACATTTGTCTTCAGTGATGTCTGACCAACATGTCAAGGAACCTGTCTTAACATCTTGTTGTGAACCATGTTTTAGAAAAATTGCTGCCAATAATAAAACCATAGATCTAACATTCATGGTCCAACAAGAGGCAGTCAATAATTGCACTGAAGTTGAGTATATTGCAGCTTCTAGATGCAGTACTCAGATCCTCTGGATGAAAAGCCAACTAAAATATTTTCAGATATATGAGAGTAAAGTTCCTATTCTTTGTGATAATACTTCTTATGTTTATTTAAGAATATCATTTTAAATTCTAGAGCTAAGCATATTGAGATTAAACATCACTTTATACGAGACTATGTTCAGAAGGAAATTTTAAATTTTAAATTTTAAATTTATTGATACATACCATCGATGGGCTGATATCTTTACAAAACCCCTTGTTGAAGATAGATTGGTTTTCATTCTGAAAAATTTTAAAATGGTCTTATGTCCAGAATGAAAAATATGAAAATCTCATAATGACTATTTTCTCATAATGACTATTTTCTCATAATGACTATTACTTCTTATTCATACTAGTTCTTTGTATGACATTTCTTGATTTTCCTATGTTCTTGTGCATTGTTGTATATACGAGCATTTCCCCTTTATTTGTGAGAGACGGGTTATTCCTACAATTATTGAGACCGCGCGGGCCAAGAGATGGAGGAGCAGGCATGTACACCCTGGAGGTGTTGTAGAGTACAACATGAGGATTGATGCGCTGATTGTAGATGATGTCATCTAGACATCCTAAGCAGACCATAGAGTGCATCATGAGTTTGATGATACTTCACTCTTTTCTGATTATCTGTAATGGAAGACGTAAGTGGCTAAACACTTACTTGAGAGGTGTCTGCGCCATTTTGGGTATGTCCAAGACATCCCACAACCATTCCGTGTTATTCCATCTGAAGGCATAAATAGATGGTTTGTTAGTCACATTTTGGGGTCTGCTCGTGCCATTAGAGATCGTGCAGTGGAAGTTTAGTTCCCAACAGAGTGTGTAGATGGGTACTTGGAGTGGTACCTTGTTGTATCACACCCTCGGGTCATCCCACCTAGGCAGCATGAAGATGATGCCAGATCTTTTCATGTTGGACCTTCTCATGCTAGTTCTTGTCATCTTAAACCTTCTCATGATGGAGTACCTTCTGATGTTGGGGTACCTTTTGATGATGTGTCACCGCCTCCACATGGTGCAGATGACGATTAAATCTTGGAAATGATATCAGTCATTATGGATATCATGGGTTTGGTGAATCCATACGGTGTGGTTTGACATCACATGTAGCACACATAGCCTTTGGGGGACCTATTTAGACCTTATTATCATTTTTGTATTATTTGTATATTATGTGTAGTATTACTCAGACATTTACTCAACACTGTTTATTAGATAATATTTTGGCATTTCCATTGATGCATGAAGAATATAACTTAACATTTGGCAAACGGTTACATAACTCAAACAGACGATTATATAACTTAATAAAACAATAATAAATCAGAAAACCTAAACATTATCAGATGATTCTGGATGTTTCAACATCTTGATTATGTCATCGACAAATCTAGAAATTTTCTCATCAAACTCGATCGGTCCCTTCGTTAACCTACGATAATATGTTCTCGACATAACTTTCAAATCTTCATTGGTCTTCAACTTAATAAGGTTGTATTTCACCATTCCATTACTATTAATTCAGTCTTCTCAAAACTCGATCATAGTAACTTTTCAGTTCTCGGGGTCTGGCAACATATCATTCAACTTGGATCCCAGAAGGGCGAGACATGCGGTGTCGTCGGGGAGCCGAAACTGTACAGGAGATTTTACCCCGGTGAAATACACTTAAACCTTAAACAAAAACTGAGGCACTGTAAGATGTTTTTTTAATAATACATGACCCCTGTTTATACAACTTTGGTTTCGTTCTAGACTACACAAAATGGTCGGTACAATCACATCTGCATAAAATTGGCAAAATCTTAATTGTTCAATTAATACTACCGGATTTTTGTATGACCCACTAAAAATCAGGTAAATGATAGTTGATTTGAAAAAATCGTTACTTGTTGAACGACTTGATTTTTCACCTTTAATAAAAAAAATATAGTAAAAAACAGCATGTTTAAAGTAATTTGGTTGTGACATAACATATCAGTTATTTTTTAAATACCCGATACACCGGATTTTTCATATACACTACCAAAAAATTTATATGCTCTACCGGATTTTTTGTCTGAATTTTTTGATAAAATTTTGACAACGGTAACATGGATATTATGGAAATAAGTGGGTGTATTAGTTATCAGTGAGGATGTGTCAGTAACATTTCTCATTAAGCTATAAGCTAAGAAGCCAAAAAAATTGAAAATTGGGCAATACTCATATCAAACGTTGGAGGATTTAACTTGGGGAATTTCCTAATGCACACCATAATCTTTTAGCGCACCACGTAAAAATCCAAAAATACTTTCTGATTTCGGAAATGAATTTCTGGACTCACTCCATATTCACATACAATTTATTTGTTTTTGCATTATGCCCCATTTTTACGACAAATTTATTTCAAAAATACATTTCTGGAATGTCTCCTAAAATGCATTTCCAGAACATACTGTTTCAGTACTACTTGTTATTTTTTTCAGTCTAACAACCGACGAAGATAATTGAAAAATACGTTGTTGCCTACCCTTGATGTATATCAAACTTTATTTCCAATCATAGAACCAGCCTAGACACACCTATTAATTTTCATCATGTTTATCTTTGAGATGATTAATGTCATCAAAATTCGAAAACATTTATAATTTTTGTTTGAGAATTAAACAGTGAACAACCTTGAATAAAAAACTGTCAATAGTTTAGCCAGTTTCAGAAATGCATTTCGGGAGACCTTTCAGAAATGTATTTCTGGAATAAATTGAAACATAAATTTGAGGCGTAGTTCAAAAATTAATGAATTATATGTGTGTGAGATGCGCCCGGAAATATATTTTTGAAATCTGAAGGGTATTTTCTGAATTTCATAGGGTGTTTTTCAATCCTATAGGGTGCTTTAAGAAATTCTCTTACATTACCAACTCCAAATTATACCTGACATCCCCTATTTTTCTTAATTTTCAAATTGCCCAAGAAAAATTTGGGGGGTTTCGCGGCGGAAAAAATTGAGATTAAACTATTTATTAATGTATTTAGTCTTTTCAAATAATAAAGCAAAAGAAAACAAAAAGATAAAGGCAAAAAGTAAAATGACAAGAATGTAAACGACATAAATGTAAATGACTTGAAATATAAATGACTTGAAATTTAAATGAAATAAAGCAAATGACATTAATGTAAAGTGCATAAAAGTAAAGTTAGCATAGTTAATATATTAATGTTAGTGTTAGTAAAGAATCAACCGAGTCGGGACAATTTAGCGTTATGTTAAGCAATCGTAAGTGGACTTATGTAGAAGTCACACCTATGTGAGGTCGGGCAATAGCAATTTATGTGTTATACATGATAGAGAAATGATACAAGAATCATTCTCCAAAAACAATGTAACACAGATTAAAACAAAAGAAATCAAGAGAAGAAAGAGATAGATATGGAGAATTGATCAAGTTCTAAGGCCAAGGGATTGGATCATTACTTAAATCATTCTTCTTCATGATACAATAAGATAAACTTATCATCAATCTAAAGTACCAAAAATGACCAAATGTTCATTTAATGATAAGTTTGAAATGATGAAAGTCCATTCAATCAAAAAATCATTACAAAGTCCGATTGAACAAGATGAAACATCAATCAACCAAATATGATTAAGTCAAACAAAAGTCAAAACCATAAATCATCAAAAACAATCAACAATAATATTTAAAATTGATTTAAAATAATTTTTATATGGTTAAAAATAGAAAATAAAGAGAAAATCCAAAAAGATGAATCAAAATATCAAATAAAAAAGCCACAAAAAAATTGAGAAAATCAGAAATATTCCAATAAACAAGATCTCAAAAATTTAACTAAAAAATGTTTAAAAATTATTGAAAATAAATTGTTAGAAGAAAATTAAAATGAAAAAAAAAAAGAAAATAGCAAAAAATACTAAAAATCATTTTAAAATTCTGGAAAAAAAACATATATGATAGAAAATATATTTTGTGATATATGGAAAAAAATTGGAGTAAAAATAATAAAGGAGTTATTTAAAATAAATTTGAAAAAAAAAAAGAAATTAAAATTAAAAAAAAATTAAACTTTTGTAATGCTTCAAACAGTTTCAGATGATGCCGATGGAGGTTTATGGATTTAGATTTGAAGTTCAAATGAGCTAGAAATCAAATTAGGGTTTATGGTTTTTTGGAGATTTCGGAGATGAAAATGACAACAGTTTTGTGACTCTCTAAGCTTGTAAATGAAGGCAAAATGATGTTCTATTTATAAGAAAACAATTGAGGTCATGATACATGTGAAATTTGATCCCAAACGTGTGAACTAATTGGGATATTTTCATCTTGAATCCATGTGAAATGAGAGCATGAAATGCATGATTTTGGAGCTGTGATACGGTGGGAGAACTGACTTGAGGTTTTTGCGTTTCGTCACAAATGTTTCGGTTTAGCAAGAGTCGCCATCGACTTTTATTTTATCCAAAAGGAAAGGTAAAAAAGCACAGGAAAGACCTTTGAGATGTTTTCTTGAGTTCGGGGGGTAGATTATGAAAAGGAAAGGTGCTAGCACCCTTTTCATCCATGGTTTTCCATGGGCTCTTAGTTACTTGTTTAGATCACTTGTTTTGCTTTGACAATTGTTTGAAATGATGCTTTGTGTGGTTTTGAAAGTATTTTGAAAAGAGGCCATCATTTACGCAATCTTTGTAATGATTCTCGTTCGTAAGAATGTATACAAAGATGTTTGTCTTTTGAAAAATGTTTCAATGTTTTGAAAGTTTCTTGGAAAATGTTTTGAAAATGTGTGTGTTTGTTTGAAAATAGCAAGGATTGTTTTGAAGTTGATCAAGTAACTAGAAGCTTATCTACCTACTCAAAAGTCTTTCTTGTACATTTTTATTCCTTTGACATTGTTGATTTACCATTGATTTGGTAAACAAACCTATCTTTGGATGTTAAACGGGACAGGCGTGGGTAATCGTATGACCATGATAGCAATCGTGCCAAGTATCTTAGCTTGTTTGAGGGACCAAGATCATTTTTTGTTTAGGCAACCTTTTGATAGCGTCATCGAGGGACTATGATCTTTTTTGTTTGTTTTGCTTTGCCAAGATACTTTACATGCATACCATGACCATTTTTAAGGCAACAAAGTGGGTGAAACCCTAAGGAGTGCTTGTGTGCAATGTGTGTCATTTTCATGCATTTGTTTGTCTTGTATTAGGTCTTGTCTATTTGTTTGATTTTTGTCTTATCATACAAACTCTAATTTTACTAAACATGTATATAATGCGATAAATTGTGTAAAGTAAATCTAAGTTATTACAATAATTATTATGGGAGGGGAGATACAAGTTTTGAATGGGGGATATTGCTCAAAATAAAACCCTAAAAATTATTACAACCCAATTAAATTATAGTACAATAAATAAATAAACAATTATTTAAATATGCAATAAAATGTATGGATGCAAAATGTTTTTGTATTTATTTTATGTATGAGAAAACAAAGTTATTTAAGTCCTAAAAAATAAGAAAAAATAACATTGTTATTTTTGAAAGGGAAAACCCTAATTTTTGATTTAAAAGAAAAATATGTTTTAGATTATTTTTTTTGTCTATTTTTTTTGTATAAGAAAATATAAGTAATATTATATACAATATTAAAAATTAAAATATGTATGGAAATAATATTTTATGTATAAAAATAATAAAATAAAAAATGTATGGTATTTTTAAAGGTATTTACAATTTATTTGAGAAAATAAGATTCTATTTATTAATAAGACTATTTTTATATGTAAAAATAAATAATAAAAATAAAATAAAATTGCAAAAAATTAAGAAAATTATTTTTTGTAATTTTTAATGTTCAGAGAAAATTATTAAAGTCAATAAACATAAAAGAAATGAGAAAATATGCAAAATATAAAATATGAAGTAGGGAGGTGCAAAAGTAATATGGAGGGTGCAAACAGCAAAAACAAAAAGGCCAAATGCAACAAAAAGTCCAAGACAGCTCAGCTTCGTCCCTGTCCTTCAACTTCCGCGCGTTTCTTCTTCAAATCTAGAACTTGCTCATGCTTGCATAAAATCAAAAACTCATAACACAAAAAATGTAGCTTGTGATCTCACGATTCCAGTGATATAAAGTTTGTAAACTAACTCTCAAAGATCAGAGAAAATTTTAATGGCCCTAATTTCTGACCTAGTTTTTTCAGCATGTTCAACAATCAAATTCTCTTAGCTCAGTTAATATAAATAACAAATATGCCTATGTACAGCTTCAGCAAGTTAAGGACTACATTTTTGCTTCACAAATCAA
Source organism: Vicia faba (assembly GCA_948472305.1). NCBI lineage: Eukaryota > Viridiplantae > Streptophyta > Magnoliopsida > Fabales > Fabaceae > Vicia > Vicia faba. Next base: position 14,310,241 of record OX451740.1, read on the forward strand.
AGTTTGAGGATTCCTAAATAGAGAGATAGAGTTTTGAAAAATACCTTGTTCAGCTGAGTTTGGATATGGAAATATGGAGGCTTTGAGTGAGGCCTGAAGATCGTGTGAGCTTCCTTGAAGTTCCCTCAAGCTTTTCCAATGCTTAGCTAGCCCTGAGGATGCTTGAAACTCCCTGTACGAGTCAACCTGCAACCTTCCAAAATGAAAATGGTGATGTCTGAAATAGGGCTTACAGAACCAGGACAAGGACTTGGATAGTTTAGGTAGGATGTATGGAAGATGTTTGATGTGTTACAAAGCAAAACACACGAGCAAATATTGAGATGGCTAGTGTTTTGCAGAAGCTGCCCTGTTTGGGCAGAAATTTGTGTTTTTTGTGTTTGGGAAGGTTTCAGATGTTGTGCACTCGGGTTTTAGCTTGCAACAAGTTTTTGAAGTTGTCTAGAATGAAGCCAAGTCTTCTCTTTATCAGATGGACAAGTTCTCTTCACTTTTGCCACCTTTCTTGCTTTTGAAGAAAGTTGAAATGACTATGCCAAAGGCCTGTACAGGCTAGCTTGTGGGCTGCAGATAGTTGGTAAAGCTTGCCTAATTCCTGTGGAAATTGTCTGCACTACAAGAACAAGTCCAATGCTCAAGACTGATAAATTTGGGAAAGCTTGCTTTATCAAAATGGTATTGTGAACTTTATGCCATTTATGGATTAATCTTTTGTACAATGCTCCAAAGATCAAAATAAAGCCATTATCAAATGAGTTTACATTTAATTATGGAGTGTGGAAAGGATTAGGACCTGTAATACAAGGTACAAGCATGCTAGGATCTGATTTGCAAGTTGGAGCATTGTAAACATGGCTTGAACAAAAGTGACAAATTGCCATTTTCTCTTCTTCGATTCTCCCTAACCACAAATGATCTTGGAGAGTTCTAGGATATTTTGGAAAGCTTGTAACATTCTCTACAATCCATATTTGAAATGCATTTTGAGATACCTCTTGGAACTAGGTGAAAAATGTCCATGAAGTTGGGTCAAAAACCTGCCTAAATTAGGGCAAAATTTCACTAAGTTAAAAAGTTTATGGACCCCTATTCACAAATTCATAACTTGAGATCCAAGCATCTTTTGGGGAAACTTTGTGAATAAAAGTTGTAGATTTCATGGAGGAATAAAACTTTCATGTTGGAAGTTTTCTTTGAATCTGTTGTACCCCAAAATTTGCCCTCTCATATTCTTCAAAGTTTTGACAAACATCCTCTTCAAATGCTTCAAAGTCTACTCAAGGGCTACACAATCAACCACCCTCATAAGCCAGTCAAATTAGGGTTTTGGTTCTTGCAAGGAATTTGAGGTTTTCAAGGGCTCAATCAAGTCCCATATGCTCATATACTTTGTCAAGCATCCACATGTCAAGTTTCAAGGCTCACAAGGTCAAGTTGCACAGTCAAAAACCTTAATTGCCTCACAATCAACTGTAGGGGTAAAATGGTCATTTGGCAGTCAAAAGTCAAAAAATTTGGTCAACATCTTATTTTGAAGCCACAATCATCATTTGATCAAGTCTTGATCATGATTTCACAAGAATGGCTCAAAAATCATCAAGGTGTCAAAAGTTTCTATTTTTGGACAGTTGAAAAGTCAACTGTAACTTGACCAAGGCATAACTTTTTCATGGTTCATCAGAAAAATCCCATCCAATGCTCATCTTGAATGGGAAGACATTTCCTACAACTCATCTTCACATTCCAAGTCCAAGAAATGCTCTCACAAAAAGTTATCAATTTCAACATTATAGGTCATTTTCAAAAGTCAACAAAAAGGCACTTTAAGTAAAAGACCATAACTTGAGATTGGTAAATCAAAATGACATGGGACCAAATACATTTGTTAGAGGACTTCAAGACCTTTCCAAAATGTCCAAGAACATGTTCATAGCTTCAAAATTGAGCAAGATATGCATTGGAGAAGTTGGGAAATTTTTGTGAAATGGCCAAAGTCAATTATCCTTGAAACTTCATTTTTGACAAAAGGGGCCCACTTTTTCCACTTGATTCAGCTTGGCCATGCCTCCCACGTGTCCCACAATTTATTTCAAGATTTAAAATTAATTTTTCCATTTTTATTTAATTTTATTTGATTTAATTCATTTTAAATCTTTAAAATTCAAATAAAAATCAAAGAAATTAATGGAGGGATATATTTTGTGTTGATTAGCTTTGATACACCTTGAAATACCTTCCAAATTCGTGCAAGGCCTATTCCAAGCAAGAAAATTCAAATTTTCACAAATATGGCAAATGGTTCAATGTTGGTTATGGAGGAAATCAAGAACATAATTGCATAAGCTTAATGACCATTATTCTTATTGATACACTTTACATTACTATATATACAAGCCTTCCCAACCTCATTCAAAAAATAGTGTGGGCAGAAACGGCCAAGAGCAAAACCAAAAATTATTCAAAAAGTGAGAGTTACGAGCATCTTCAGATCAAAACAAGCACGTGGCTAAAGCAACCTTTGCCAAGTCCTGAGGCTCATACCGCGCTGTAAGTTCTTCCCAGGTCCCCCATAATTCTCATATCATTTTTGTTAACGCGTTCTTGTGCAGTTTCTCAAGTAGTTTCCACCATAAGCCTCACCCATCCAACAAGCCAAGTGTCATTGGAGGCAGATCTAAAGGTCCAAAACGCAAGAGTACTATGCTCTGGAGTCAGCGCATGCGTAGGCAACCGAAAAAAGTCAAATAAGGCTTCTTGTTGTTGGGCCAGAATTACTTCAGAAAACCTCCATGAAGGCCATCTCACCCCCCTTGGATTTATTTACTTTTTTCTTATTTTATTTTGTTTTGTCATTTTCTTTTCTTTTATTTATCTGCCTTATTTTATTTTTTTAATAATTAGCATAATTAACACATTTTCATAAAAAAAATCAAAAAAATAGAATTAACATTATTATTATTATTATTTTATTTTGTAAATAAATATTAACCAAAATAGTTTAATTAGGCAATTTTAATTCCTTTCTTAAATAATTAAAATAGATCTAGAATTAGGTAAAGTTAACTTTTAATTTTATTTCATTTCATAAAAACATAAAAAACAAAAAAATATTTCTTTTTAATTAAATTAATTAATTAGTCATTAATTAGCTTTAATTTCATTTTAATTACAAAAAAGATAAAAAAAATCAATTTCTTTTCTAAAAAAAAGGGTCAACACCCTTAGACATTCCCGATTAATTTATTCGCGCGCATTTACTTTATTTGATTATTATGTAATTGCCTTCAAGAATGTAATAGTTAAATAGGTTTATCGCTTTATTAAATTTCCGTACTTATTTACTAAAAAACGGGTCTTTGTAATTTTTGGCGATGTATAGACCCGCGCCTTGTAATAGCGTAGGATTTATGTTTCCACAATTTACTTTCCACACCCCTTAACTGCTAAACTTGCATGAAAGAATGTATGTAAATAAAAACAACTCGTAGCTCACTAATTAACAAGACAAACATTAACTGAATACAACACACAAATACACACACCACTTCTAGGGTACGCCTCACTTGTTGCCTTCGAAACGTGGTCGTCAAGTATAGGACGTCTTAGCGGTCCTTATGTCCATGATCCAGTTGCCTCGAAACAGTTGCCTCGAAACAGTTGCCTCGAAATAGTTGCCTCGAAACAGTTGCCTCGAAACGGTTGCCTCGGATTAAAAAAGGATCAAGGACATAAGGGTAGCTTCTAAGGTGTCCTACTGTTGCTTCGGTGACCACACTGTCCCTAAAATCGAATTGACCCGAACACCTCCAACGATGGTGCTACCTACCTCTCAATGGTGGGATAGCACTATCTAAAGGACACTTACACAGCTTAATTCCTTAGGGTAGGTAGATGACTCATAGATACTTGCTCTTTCCAAAAACAAACAAAAATACTTTTCACACCCTACACTTTCAAAAAAACTTTCAAAACAAATTTTTCAAACACTCTTGAGGACAGATACAAGAGTTATTCAGAAATCTTTCAAAGAAACTTTTTCAAACCCACTCACATTTTGAAAAGCAAACATTTTGAAAACATAAGAGCAAGTATCTAAGAGCCTGTGGATAACCACGGATAGAAAGGGTGCTAACACCTTCCCTTTCTATAAATCTACCTCCCGAACCGAGAGACAATCTCATAAGGAATTTTGTTGTGCTTTTGTCCTGTCCATGTTGGAGAAAATAAAAGACGGTGGCGACTCTTGCTTCCGCGACATTTCGCGAAACCAGCTTAAAACAGTCAGTTCTATTTCCACCGATCACAGAACTGGCGACTCTGCTGGGGACACTAATAAGTGAGGTATACCTTAGGAATTAGACCACTCTTATGTTTTCAATTGCTTGCTTTGTTTGCTTTAAAATTGTGGGCCTGTTTTGGGAGTTTCATAGATCCTAACCTGGATCTGGGGAATACCTTCTTAGAAAGTAGCAACAAGACTGTGAGGGAACTGTGCGGGGTATACCGACACGGTTGAAGCAGTCTGCTACGTTGATGTGGCACTTTGGTGAGTACCAGTAACCCTTGAGTCAAGTCAAGGAGAGTACGGGGCCGCCGCATGGTGTCGTGAAGCATCAACTGACCTTAGGAACCTTAATTGAACCATCTTGGCCTCTTTAGGGTAGTGAGATAACTGACTATGGTGCAGTCCGAAGTTGGTTGATACTCGATACTACACTCAGTTGAGGGTTGTTTTCTTGGGATATTTTGATCGCCAGTTCAGTGGCTAAATCGAAACGATGAACACAGAAAACAATCCAATGATATTGAGATCCTTAGAACCCGGTTACTTTTGATAGGACAGGTTTTTGAGCCCACCAACTTCAAGAGGGTAGTACCCCAAACTTCATGCTGGCCTAAACTCTAAGGGCTCTCTTGTGTGACTTGTGTGCCTTCAAACTTGACTACTTGCATACCTGTTATCTGACACACAAGTTTCTTGCAGGTTTTGTTTACAGTCCTTAATCTGGGCTCATAACAGGGTTACTTATATCACTCCATGCATAGCATAACATCATACCATTGCATGCATCTTTCATAAGGACTAATACATTTCAAGGATCTCAAGGGTCTATGATGCAGTTCATGATGAACCAACATGTCTAGCAAGGGGCAAAGGGAATTTATTTTCCCCTAGCCAAGGTTAATGACTTGAGTTAGGGGATATGACCCACTAGATATGGTGAGCTTTGACTCTTGAAGAAGGACCCCCGACAACATGAAATTCCTTCAGTCAAGCAACCGGATTCAAATTCTAACAAGCTTCTTTGTTTACCCCGCGAGATCCTTGAAAGCATTGCATGCATACATACATATCATTGCATTGCAGGTACCCTTTTGACAGGTCACTTACCTTCTTCGTTGTTTATTTCAGCAATGGCTTCCCAACAAGACAACCAAGATCTTCATGCTCAGGAGACTCGGTTCGGGGAGATCCTCCTAAACCTATCCAAGGGGCAGGAAGAGCTGAGAACACTCCTCATGGGGACTTTGGTCAGGAACAATCCTGAAGACGATAAGGACGAATGGCTGAAACGTCTATAAGCTGAGGTGGATACAATGAGAACCCAGATGTTGGGGCAAATGGCTCTTATCCAAGACTTATCTCAAAGACAAGAAGAGCTCAGGGTTCTCGTCAGCCAACTACTTCGGGATAACCAACTGGGGCAAACATCTAAGGTTGAAAAGAAAGACATCATTCAACCACCTGTGGTGCAAGAAGACAAGGGAAAAGCTCCTCAGTTTGCTTCAGGGTCACAAGCCTAGCACCAACCTCACCAGTGTCAACAGGGTAATCGGCGTAAGCGAAATATGTCTAGAAGACATTTCTCCGAGACTGGTGTTGTACCCCAAAATTTGCCCTCGCATTTTTCTACAAGCAATCTCAGCTTCAGACATTTCCTGACTTTTCAAACTGGCACAAGAATCGGACAAACGGACTTTTCTTGACAGTCAAGCAAAATTAGGTTTTTTACTGATTTTTGGAGCTCTGATTTGTTTCATGCAGTTGGCTTAGGGTTTGGATGATTTTTTGGTTCAACTTTGATCAGGCGAGCGTTATTTAGCATTTAATCAGGAATTAAGGTTTTATGGGCATATTCTCGGAAGAATTTAAATTCTACCGCACTTTGCAGTTTATTCCGAGATTCGGGTTAAAGTTCGCGTTATCTTGATGTAATCAGTAAAGGAAGCAGTTGGTTTGAATTCACCAGTCAAAAGGGATGTGTGCAATGTGGAATTACAGTGCTTGGCAAAAGAATCAGTGAAAAAAAAAAGGGATTGCATCTGATTAAGTTTTTGTGTTCGACTGTGTGTTGCTTTGAATAATGGATACGTCGAATTCATTTATTTTGATCATCAAAGGTTTAGTTGATTATTTATGGTTCTAAGAATTAAAATATTTGAAATTTAAACTTTCATTTTATTTTATTTAAGGAACTATAAATAACAAGTAAACAATTAAAGAAAAGGAATTGAAAGAGAATTAAATATCAATGGAATTTTTATTTCACATTTAATAATTGTTACAATTGTTATTATTTGGATACGAATATTTATTACAAAGTATTTAAAATAATAATAAGTGTACAAAAATTAAATTGAAAATAAAAATTCTATCCTATTTCTAATTCTTCATTCTTTATTTCGCTCCGGTGCTCCATTTTTTTTACCTGCAAAAAGAAAGAAAGAGGAAGTCAGAAAGCAGTAAAAATTAAAAGAGACGGTTAAAATTTGCTCATCATTAGGGGCCACTGACTGGGATCAGTTGACCCTCTCTGCAAATCACGGGATTTCTCCCGGTTCACAAAGAGGGAAGATTTTTATCATAAATAAAAAAATGTCAGCTGCATAAAATCTCAAATTTCAAATCCAAGTCAAACTGAAGAAAAAAAATCCAATTCCACTTCCTATCAAATGCCAAAGTCTACTCAAAGATAGCAAGAAGTACAATTGCTGTCAAAAGCACACAAGCTGTCAAAGAAGGGTTTGAAAAAAAAAAAAAGATATCAATGCAAAGTCAGCACACAAAGCTGTCAAAAAGCAAGATAAAGATGCAGAATAATCATCATTTCCCAGCATATAGGGGCCCCTTCAGAAAAAAATAGTACAAGTAAAGTCATATAATATTCAACTGTACTATAGAGTGAGAAGAAGAGAGAAATAGAGGCAGGTTTTGTAGGCTTTAGGTTTAGACAGTGCAGAAATAACAAGAAAAGATAAATCCAAGATAAGCATCAATTCAGCATTGTTCAAAACTGGGCAGAAGTACACAGCATAAGCAATTACCAAAAATAGAAAAGTTCCAAGAAACTTTGTAAAACTACCCGGCAAACTTGGATCAAAGAGAATACCAAGGTTTGAATGAAGATTGGGCGCCAAAGACCAAGAGAAAGAGGACAAAAGAACACAAGAAAACATATTGTCAAACCTGATTGAGCCAAGCACCAATATCACAAAAATATATAATCTGCAAACAACATAACCAAGCCAGGCAGACATAAACCCACGGCAAGTTCAAACCTAAACAAAAACACCATAACATACCATCAAACCTCATCAACCCTGCCTCAACCTTCAAACATCCAAAACCTGCTAATGCCTTAACCTGCCTGTCATAAAACATACAAGTTCAAACCTGAAGCAAGAACCTAAAAACCTGCATCAGTAAAGGCCAAACCTCATATAACCAAGTTCAAGCCCAAGGCAAAAACCTCATAACACCAGAAGCACACCAGGTCCAACAACATCACCTGCTGCCTGCATCATCCAAACACATACACAGAACTACCAACAACCCGCCTGTCATCCAAACTGAAGCAAATAAAAACCATCAAACACATCCCAAACCTCACACCAGAATAAGAAGAGAAAAAACTGCTAATGTCCTAAACCTGCCTGTCAAGCCTAATTACCATCACCAACTGTCAAAACCCAAAGAACAAAATCCCTCAAGCATATCCAAATATTCAAACCAACCCCCAAGTCCTTCAGAATCTTAGATTCATCATTAGGCAATAACAAACATTCCCAAAGGCATCCTAATCAAGACAAAGCAGAAGCAACTCAGGGACATAGAAGAAAACAATATTTCCATAGGCAACACGAGAGAAGAAGAAGAAAGAAGCATGTTCATGGCAACATAGGCAACAACACAGGCAACAATTCAAAGCATCCGTGGCATAAAAGAAGAAGAAAGAAGGGAAAAGGTTTTCAGTGTAAATCCTCATTAAACCTAATAAGCAAGAGAAATATACAAAAATACCAGGGACATCAAGTTCATCAGCATCACGTTCTCCTTCCCCCTCCGCTCATTCCGGCCTCCTGGGCGCCTCCACCACCGTCACTCCTCCGTCTCCTCAGAAAGGTACAGTTCCTTTCCCCTTCGCATAATCAACAAAAAAAAACACAGATCCGAATTAATAAGCAGAAAACTAAGCATACAAAGTACGAGACCCCTAATGCGTTGAATAAAGTCATACCTGTCATTTCACCGTTGGAGCTAGGGTGAAGAGGAGGAAAATGGGTGGCGCCGGTGGCCTCGAACGGAAGGAGGTACCAGGACATGCATAAAAAATAAACTCAGTAGCCATGACCAAGAAACATTCAGGGATGGAAGAAGAACGATGAACGGAACTCAGCGAACGCGGCGCCGTCTCAAAACCCTAAAGCTTTCGTTCTGAATAACATTCCACAACCCTAAGAATTCGTTTCAAGTTTAACATGGGCTTGACCCGTTTCTGCCTTCCTCTAAAGCCCAACAAAAAAAAATCACTAACATTTCTTTTATAACAAATACTTGATTTGCACTAATCTTTTTTCTTCTTTACTAAATCATACATTTTTCTAACTTAGCATTTTGTCATATATTAAGTTGAAAATACTTTCTTTTTTATTTTGTTTACTCTTTTAAATAAAAATGTATTTTGTACATACTAAAATAAATAAACATTTTTGTATAAATTGACTTCTTGAAATATTTTCGTACATAACAATTTAAATACATTTCATAAACATTTGATTAATACTAACTATCCTCTTTTTATAATTTATACTAACTTCACTTCATTTTTTTTACACTAATAAAACCTTTTATACTAATATAATCAAGAAAGGATAATTAGAATGTTAAACCCTTTTTATGATTTATTCTTATTATTTTATTTTAATACTTTTTACAAACAAATACTTTCTTTTTTTCTAATTTAATCCTTTTTTATACTTTGTACATAAATTTTGAAACATTGATTTTGTACATATTATACATTTTTTTTTTCATATAATTAACTTGAAAACTTTTTTAATTAAAATACATCCTTGTACATAATAGACAAAATTCGTACTTTTTCTAAATATTAAAATTCTTAAAACACTTAGTGAAAACTTTTTATGATAAACAATGATACATCATTCCATAATCTAATTTAAACTTGAACATTTAAATTAAAACACTTTTTTTTCTGTTATACATAATTAAACAAAGATTCATTAAAATACATGTCTAGGTCAAAAACCCTAATACGCTTCAATTTCACATATCGTGCTTGTAGATAATTACACATACTCATATACATGTACACTTACACAAATACATTGCCCCATATACATTTGTTTATATTATATTTGTATATTCGATATTTACATTTGATCGCAAATTCGATTTGGTTGTAACTTATTGGATACTATAAGCCTCATCCCCTCTTGTACATTTATACCCCCACTCCCGGACACTATTTTGTAATAGCGTAGATTTTACATTCCGCAATTTACAGCTTTCCAATTATACCATGGTTAGACCTAGGGTTTGTATGTACATAAAACCAAACGCTAGATAACCTAATACAAGACAAATACATGTAATCAATACACAATCACACTTACACCCCCTAGGGTAATCCCACATGTTGCCTTCCAAAATGGGCCATGCTTGCACGTCGAGTATCTTTGGCAAAACAAAATCAAATGATCATAAGTCCCTCGATGACGCTTTCGAATGTTGCCTAAAAACGGAATGATCATAGTCCCTTCAAAGCAAATTGCCAAAGACACTTGGCACCATTGCATTCATGGTCCATACGATGACCCGCGCCCGTCCCGAATAAACTTCCTAAACGCAAGATTGTCCACCAATTTCAATGGTGGAACAAAATTGTTAAAAGGGGTTAAAACATAACAAAAACCTTTGAGTACAATAGGGTAGACAAAACTCTTAGTTACTTGAGATCAAACTTGCAAAAAACACTTGCCTTCTTTTCAAAAACCACAATCCACAACACTTTCAAACAAACTCTCAAAAAACATTTGAAAACATCTTTTCGAAAAGATTCACACTTTTGTAAAACACTCAAACACGAGTCAAATACATTAGTTGCCTAAAACAAGGCATCTTTTTTCCAAAACATTTTCAAAAAGCACCCACACACACACCATTTTTAAAGCAATCGAAAAGCAAGGCAAGTGATCTAAAAAAACCAAGTAACTAAGAGCCCATGGATAACCATGGATGGAAAGGGTGCTAATACCTTCCCTGTTCATAATCTACCCCCCGAACCCACGAAATATCTCAAAAGGTTTTTGCTGTGCTTTTTTAACCTTTCTTATAGGATAAAATAAAAAGTCGGTGGCGACTCTTGCTCAACCGCACAAGTGCGAATACGAACGCAAAACGCTAGTCAGTTCTTCCACCGTATCACAGAACTGGCGACTCTGCTGGGGATAATGTTTAAAAGTGGGGTTACCTTAGGGTTTAGATCACCTTTACTTTCAATTGATTGCTTTGTTTGCTTTACATTTGTGGGCTTTGTATCGGAGTTTTATAGATCCTAACCTGGATCTGGGAAACCCTTTTAGGTAGCAACAAGGCTGTGAGGGAACTGTGCGGGGTATACCGACATGGTTGAAGCAGTCTGCTACGTTGATGTGGCACTTTGGTGTGTACCGGTAACCCTTGAGTTCAGTCAAGGAGAGTACGGGGCCGCCGCGTGGTGTCGCGAAGCATCAACTGACCTTAGGAACCTTAATGGAACCATCTTGGCCTTTTTAGGGTAGTGAGATAACTGACTTTGGTGCAGTCCGAGGTTGGTTGATACTCGATGCTACACTCGATTGAGGGTTGCTTTCCTGGAATATTTCGGTCGCCAGTTCAGTGGCTAAATCGAAACGATGAACAATGAAAGTAATCCAGTGATATTGGGACCCTTAGAACCCGGTTACTTCTAATAGAACAGGTTGAGCCCACCAAACTTCAAGAGGGTAATACCCAGACCCCATGCAGGCCTAAACTCTAAGGGTTTATCTTGTGTGACTTGTGTGCCTTACCATGTTTGCCTTTGTGAATATTTGTGGTGTATTTAATCATAACATCATACAGCATCATGTGCATTGACTAACCATTTCAAGGGTTTCGAATCTTCATCTTTGTTCTTGTTTTATAGGACATGGAAACTGCTCGCAGAAAGACAATTCAGATTAGCCTCGTAAAGATCCCTCCTCAGCTTAAGGAACTTATGTCCAGGATTCCCGAGGGTTCTTCATTCAGTGAGAGACATGGAAGACTCATCAGCTTGGTTAACACCAACATTGAGGAAGATATGATAAAAGTCTTGTTCCAATTCTTTGACCCTCTGCATCACTGCTTCACCTTCCCGGATTATCAATTGGTGCCTACATTGGAAGAGTTCTCCCGACTTCTGAAGGTCCCTATCCTTGATCAGCTACCCTACAACGGTACGGAAGAGGAACCCAGGCTTGAAGAGATTGCTAACGCCTTACGCCTACAACCGTCTGACCTCAAGGGACATTGGGAAGTTAGAAGTGGTATCAAGGGGTTCTTAGCCAGGTTTCTGTTCGAGAAGGCCCAAGAATGTTGGAAATCCCTTGACCTACAAGCTTTTGAAGAAGTTATGGCCCTCCTTGTCTATGGTTTGGTGTTATTCCCTAACCCAGATCAGCTTATTGATATCAGTGCTATCCAGATCTTCATGACCAGGAATCCTATACCTACGTTGCTGGGGGACATCCTTCACTCATGTTACACTCGAACCATGAGAAGAAGGGGTGTCCTCATGTGTTGCACTCCTCTCCTGGGGAGGTGGTTTATTTCACACCTTCCACAATCAGTTTTGAAGAACGAGCGGGGTTTGAGATGGTCACAACGGTTAATGACTCTCACGCATGCAGATATACATTGGTGCCCTAGGTCCAGGGAAGACGTCACTATCATTGATCGTTGCGGGGAGTACCCTAATGTTCCTTTATTTGGAATCAAAGGAGGTATTACTTACAACCCATGCCTGGCGTGGAGACAGTTTGGTTATGCTCGGAGGGATGGCCCTCATGACATGTTAATTCCTAACATAGTTTTTGAGTTCGACAACGATACTCAGGGACTTCGTCAGAGATTTATCAGAGCTTGGAGGATGCCAAGTAGGATAGACAGCAAGACACTGGGGCACAGGAACTCCATCCCGTTGGAACCTTATCTCAAGTGGGTACGAGCCCGCTCCCAGAAGTTAGTGATGCCTTATCCTCATATGCTCCCTGTGATCAAAGAACCAGTCTTGGAAGGAGAGGTGTCCTATACCATTCAACATCCTGACATGCCCACGTCCTGGGAAGAGATGCAGAAGAGCTGGATCCAGCTTAAGGAAGAACGGAATTCTCTTGAGACCAGTCTACATGCTAGTGAAAAGAAAGTCCTGGAACTCACCCGCCTACTGCACGAGGAGAGGAATCTCAATACCTACATCGCACCAAAGAGGATGCGCAATGTTTTTTTGCCTTAAGGAGTCATTTTGTAATATTTGGCCCATGGGGCATTTATGTACTAACGAATTTCTCCTTATTAATATGATGTGCGTTCTTTTTGTCTACAACAAATTGTGAATATTCTAAATCCTTGAATGCATTGCATACATACGCATTCCATCGCACCATATGCATAGCAGGTACCCTATTTCACAGGATGCTTAATTTTCTTCGCTGTTTGTGTGCACAGTCATCATGAATCCAGACTCCTCCAGTGAGCAAGCAATCAAGGCCCTTCAGGCCCAAAATGCACAGTTTCAAGAGATGGTCCTAAGCCTAGCCCAAGGTCAGCAAGAGTTGAAGACTCTACTCCTGAAGAAGAAGAAGAAAAAGAGGACTGCGTTGTTCAACACCGGACGCAGATTTGGGAACACACTCCATAATGAAGCTGATCCAACTACTTCTTCTGCTGAGAAAAACAGTCCCCAAGGGGGAGGAGCTCCTAGTCCCGCAGTCTCCGACAACGAGACGGACTACAACGACGAACAATACCCACCTGCTGCTGACAGATACAAACAATTGGAGGACCGCTTGAGCGCCATGGAAATTCAGAATGTGCCAGGGCTGGATTTCGGAGATTTGGGGTTATCTTCTGGGGTAGTAATTCCACACAAGTTTAAGGCGCCTGCCTTCGCCAAGTATGATGGAGTCTCCTGCCCAAAGCTGCATCTGAGGTCGTACGTAAGGAAAATCCAACCTTACACGGCAGATAAGAACCTCTGGATTCACTTCTTCCAAGATAGCCTCTCGGGGTCACAGCTTGAATGGTTCTACCAATTGGATGGAACTGGCATCCGACACTGGGAAGATTTGGCAAGCGCATTCTACAGACAATACCAATACAATTCTGATCTCGCTCCTACGCGTACCCAACTTCAGGGTATGTCTCTAGGAACGGGTGAAGGGTTCAAAGAGTACGCTCAAAAATGGAGAGATTTGGCTGGCAGGGTGCAGCCTCCATTGACTGATCGGGAGCTGGTTGATATGTTTCTAGGGACGTTGTCTGGTCCGTTTTTCAATCATTTGGTTGGTAACTCCTCCGTTGGGTTTACAGATTTAATATTGACGGGAGAAAGGATTGAAGCTGGCATCAGGTCAGGCAAGATACAAAAGGCTGCCTCCACAAGCGCTGAGAAGAGGCCGTTTAAGAAAGAAGCAAGTGCCGTCTATGGTCCTTGAAGACAGATCAAGCCCGAAAGTCGCCAAGCCGTCAATGCTTTGGTCATCTCGAAACCTGTTGCTGCTCCTCAGCAGTACAATCAACAAAGAAGCGAAAGGCCCAAGAGGCAGTATTCTCGACTGAGTATGACCTTATCTCAAATTTTACCCCAACTTTTATCCGCCAACCTGGTGACCCTCAAAGAAGCTCCTAAAGCCGTCAACACTACGTCTCCTAAGTATAACCCAAATGCCCGGTGCGCTTATCATTCTGATAGTCCCGGGCACACTACTGATGATTGTTGGGCCTTGAGAAACAAAGTGCAAGATCTGATCGATGCAAAGGAAATTCAGTTTGAAGCACCGGAGAGACCAAATGTTGTAACTGCTCCTATGCCCCAGCATAGAGTAAATGCCATTGAGGAAGAGTTGTATGCTGTTTCAGTAAATGAAATTGTTACCCCTCTTTTGACTGTCAAGAAGAACCTACTGCTGGCCGGTTTATTTCCGGGTTGCAGTGAAGGTTGCCTGTTCTGTGCTGTTTCCCTATCTGGTTGTCCCTTGCTGAAGTTAGGCATTCAAAACCTAATGGATAGCAAGGAGATTCTGTTTAAGAAGTCTGCTGTTCAGTCGGTTCCGGTAAAAGAAGTTTATGTGGTTACCATCTTCAAAAATCCAATCAAGGCTCTCCCGAAGAAGCCTGTTCAAATCATGACTGTTGCACCTGTGGTTATTACTGTTTCGGGGCCTCTCCCCTACGTATCTGATAAAGCTATCCCCTGGCATTATGGGGCAGACGTATATGTGAATGGAATCAAACAAGAATTCGACACTGGCGCCAGTATTTGCGATATCACTGGTCCAGCCAAGGTTACCCGCAGTGGCAGGCTCTTCTCGCCTGACATTGCACCGCCCGCTATTCGAAAACCCCTCTTTATAACACCTACAAGTTTACCTGTTCCTACTGCTGATCAAGTTGTTTCCCCTGCTGCCGAGTCATCAAATGCTCGGGGCAAAGGGATTGAAGAAGAGCCTGCCCGGATGGAGGCACCAATACCTATAAATGCTGAGGCCTCCCAACAAGAAATGGAGGAGATCTTGAAAATAATAAAGAAAAGTGATTTCAATGTTGTCGAGCAGCTGGGGCATACGCCCTCCAAGATCTCCATGCTCTCTTTATTGCTATGCTCCGAGGCCCATGCTAAAGTCTTGATTTCATTTCTCAAAACGGCCCATGTGCCGCAGGAGACAACTGCAGTCCAGTTCACTGATTGTGTAGCAAATCTGACAGCAGACAATGGCCTGGGTTTTTCAGATGCTGACCTGACTGCGAAGGGAAGAGACCATAACGATGCCCTGCATGTCTCTATCGAATGCAGGGGCACTACTCTGGCGCATGTATTGGTGGATACTGGTTCCTCCTTGAATGTCCTACCAAAAAAGGCTTTAGACCGTTTGGATTATGAAGGCCTAGAACTGAAGCCCAGCAATATCATAGTCAGGGCCTTTGACGGTTCCAAAAGGATGGTTCATGGAGAGGTTAACATCCCTATTCGTGTGGGCTCTCAAGTGTTTGACTCTACTTTTTATGTGATGGATATACGTCCATCGTACTCTTGTCTATTGGGTCGACCTTGGATCCATAAAGCTGGGGCAGTAACCTCTACTTTGCACCAGAAGCTGAAGTACCCTGTCAAAGGGAAGATCGTCACTGTGCAAGGAGAAGAGGAGTATATGGTGAGCCATTTGAATTCCTTCAGATACATTGAGATGGACGGGGAGTTTATTGAAACCCCCTTTCAGCATTTCGAGGAGGTACATCCAATTTCAGCAGTAGCAGAAACAACAGTCGAGAAGAATGTTTCCTTGAAGATAGCTTCCCTAAGGGATGCCTGGGCTGTGGTTCAGAAAGGCGATTGTGCAAACTGGGGTCAGCTCCCTGACTTCACTCAGAAGAACGACAAGTTTGGGCTGGGCTTTACTGCAGAGGCTCAGAGGGATGTGCGCAAGGAGAAGATCAGAAAGGCTCTGGTGTTTATCTCCAGTTCAAGGGTGAATGCTATTGAGGAGGATGTAGAGGAAGCAGAGTTTGACAGTTGGATCTACCCGACTACCAGCGACGGACCAAGCAACTGGACGGCAAAGGATTTTACACCTATCACATTTGTCACGCAGTAATTGATTTCTTCTGATTTCCAATTTGTAACAAACAATATGTTAAAACTTTGTTGGCTCGGCGTCCTACCCGGGGCATCGTAGCTCCATTTGTGAGGGCTTTTTGTATGACATTTTCATATATCATCAATCAAAACATTGGACGTTTGTTGCATTTCAAATCTTGCGCTCTTTTTCTTTCTGTGTTATACATATTGCAAAACAGCTATATTTACACACACTCACTTATACAGGTTTCAATCCACCCTGGATCTCACTGGTAACAGCTCTGCTACCGCCAGTTATGACTTTGAAAATCCGATCAACTTGGCCGAAGACGAAGGTGAAGATGATTGCGAGGTGCCTGGTGAACTCGCGAGACTGCTACTTCAGGAAGAGAGAGCTATTCAGCCACATGAAGAGCCGGTGGAGACGATTAACCTGGGTACCGAGACAGATAGGAAAGAGGTCAAGATTGGTGCCAATCTAGAGCTCAGCGTGAAGCAACGATTGATCCAGATGCTACAGGATTACCTGGAGATTTTTGCTTGGTCCTATGAGGATATGCCTGGTTTGGACGCCGACATTGTAGTTCATCACCTGCCAACCAAAGAAGATTGCCCTCCGGTAAAGCAAAAAGTCCGACGGATGCGTCCAGAGATGTCTGAAAAGATCAAAGCCGAGGTTATGAAACAGTTTGATGCCGGTTTCCTTGCAGTGACTTCTTACCCTCAGTGGTTTGCCAACGTGGTGCCGGTACCAAAGAAGGACGGCAAAGTCAGAATGTGCGTCGACTACAGGGACTTGAACAGGGCCAGCCCCAAGGATGACTTCCCCTTACCCCACATCGACGTTCTTGTCGACAATACTGCTCAACACAAGGTGTTCTCCTTCATGGATGGTTTTTCAGGGTATAATCAAATCAAGATGGCTCCAGAAGATATGGAGAAGACTACCTTTGTGACTCAGTGGGGCACCTTCTGTTATAAGGTCATGCCATTCGGATTGAAAAATGCTGGGGCAACCTATCAACGTGCCATGGTTGCTTTATTTCATGATATGATCCATCATGAGATTGAGGTATACGTTGATGACATGATTGCAAGGTCTCAAACTGAGGAGGAGCACCTTGACCATCTGAGGAAGTTATTTGACCGACTCAAGTTGTACAAGCTGAGATTGAATCCCAACAAATGCACCTTTGAGGTAAGATCCGGAAAATTGCTAGATTTCATTGTAAGTGATAAAGGTATTCAGGTGGACCCTGCCAAGGTGAAAGCCATACAAGAAATGCCGACTCCAAAAATAGAGAAAGAAGTCAGAGGTTTCCTAGGACGACTGAATTACATTGCCCGATTCATCTCGCATCTGACTGCTACTTGTGAGCCGATCTTCAAATTACTGAAGAAAGATCAAGTAGTACGCTGGAATGATGAATGTCAGGCCGCCTTTGAAAAGATAAAGGAATATCTCCAAGAGCCACCCATTCTTATGCCACCGGTGGAAGGAAGACCTCTGATACTATACTTGACAGTACTTGACAATTCAATGGGGTGTGTGCTGGGGCAGCATGACGAGTCTGGCCGAAAAGAGCACGCTATTTATTACTTGAGCAAAAAGTTTACCGACTGTGAGTCTCGTTACTCACTGCTTGAGAAAACTTGTTGCGCTCTTGTATGGGCTGCTCGCCGGCTGAGACAGTATATGTTGACCCACACTACTTTATTGATTTCAAAGATGGATCCCATCAAGTACATATTTGAAAAGCCCGCTCTGTCTGGAAGAATAGCAAGATGGCAAATGATCTTAACAGAATATGACATCCAGTATACAACTCAGAAAGCAATTAAGAAAGTGTACTGGCAGATCATTTGGCACACCAACCTGTGGACGATTATCAATCATTGAACTTTGATTTTCCGGACGAAGACATCATGGTGGTAACTGACTGTGAAGTACCTGGACCGGATGAAGGACCTGAAGAAGGATCCCGATGGTCTATGCATTTTGATGGAGCCTCCAATGCTTTGGGTAACGGCGTCGGCGCTGTAATCATATCTCCCAAAGGAACTCATACTCCCCTCACTGCCCGGTTATGTTTCAGCTGCACCAACAATATGGCGGAATATGAGGCATGTATCATGGGTCTACAAGCTGCAATCGACTTAAGGATCAAATTTCTAAGTGTCTTCGGAGATTCCGCTCTCGTGATCAATCAGATCAAAGGCGAGTGGGATACGAAACACCCGAATCTTATTCCTTACAAGGAGTATGTGTCGACCTTGCTTCCCCACTTTGAAGAGATAACTTTCGAACACTTCCCCAGAGAGGAGAATCAGCTAGCGGACGCCCTAGCTACGATGTCTTCAATGTTCAAAGTTAAATGGGACAATGAGGCTCCCCGAATCATTATCTGGAAGTTGGATGAACCGGCATACTGCTGCGAGCTCGAGGCTGAGAAGGCGATTGAAAAACCATGGTATCATGAGGTGAAGAGGTACTTGGAAGCTCAGGAGTATCCTGAAGGTGCGTCTGTCAATGACAAGAAGTTCATGAGGAGGTTTGCTGCAAAAATTTTCCTCAGCAACGGCATTCTCTACAAACGAAATCATGATTCAACCCTGCTGCGTTGTGTGGATAAGGATGAAGCAGAGAAAATTATGATAGAACTACATGAAGGTACATTTGGGACACATTCCAGTGGACATACTATGGCTAAGAAAATCCTTCGGGCAGGATATTTCTGGTCCACAATGGAAGCCGATTGTTACCAACACTCCCGAACTTGTCATAAATGCCAGATCTATGCTGACAAGGTGCATATCCCTCCGGTTCCTTTGAATGTCCTGACGGCACCTTGGCCTTTTGCAATGCGGGGCATCGATATGATCGGTGAGATCCGACCGACGGCATCCAACGGGCATCGCTTCATCTTGGTGGCGATCGATTACTTCACGAAGTGGGTTGAGGCAGCTTCCTACGCCACAGTAACCAAGGGCGTCGTGGCACGTTTCATCCGGCATAATTTGATCTGTCGGTACGGCATCCCGGAAAGAATCATTACGGACAATGGTACCAATCTCAATAACAAAATGATCACTGAACTCTGTGAACAATTCAAGATACAGCACCACAATTCTTCTCCCTACCGGCCGAAGATGAATGGGGCTGTAGAGGCAGCTAATAAAAATATCAAGAAAATTGTGCAGAAGATGACAGTGACCTATAAAGATTGGCACGAGATGTTACCGTTCGCTCTTCATGGGTACCGTACCTCAGCAAGGACGTCAACCGGGGCAACCCTCTTCTCCTTGGTCTATGGCATGGAGGCAGTCTTGCCAATTGAAGTCCAGATACCCTCTCTCCGGATAATGAAAGATGCAGACTTGAGTGAAGATGACTGGATCCAGACTCGACTTGATCAATTAAATCTGATTGACGAAAAGAGGCTCACTGCTATCTGTCATGGTCAGACGTATCAAAAACGGATGATCAGGGCATTTAACAAGAAAGTCAGACCGCAAGAGTATCAAGTTGGGGACCTGGTAATCAAACGCATCATCCTTCCTCAAAGTGATCCCCGGGGCAAATGGACCCCTACATATGAAGGGCCATTTGTGGTTAAACGTGTGTTCTCAGGAGGAGCCATGATCCTAACCACCATGGATGGTGACGACCTTCCTCACCCCGCCAATGCAGACATAGTGAAAAGATACTACGCATAAATAACAGACCCGCTAGGTTGACATACCTAGGCAAAAATTAGGGCTTCCCGGCGAACCAAAAGGGTTCGGGCAAAAATAAGGGATGAAATGAATAAAAACCTGTACACCCGGCAAGTCAAAAACCTGAAAAGGCGACTTGGGCAAAAATGGGTATCCCGGTGGACTGAAAACCCGAAAGGGCGGTCCAGGCAAAAGTTAGGGATAAAAGCGTAACACTATGTCTCATTGGATCGCTTTGCATCTGGAATTCGGCATCAACTATCTGGCTCAGATTTCGGCATCGACCAATCAGCTTCATCTTCAACTAGGTAGCAAAGCGATGAGACATTCGAAGACATAAAGGCGATAGCCGAGTTGGAACCCAGTGGGATCGTTCACATAGCTGTTTTGATTTCCTTTTTCTTTTCAAATTGATAACTCTAAGTTATTCGGCGGCATCCTCTTACTAGGATGTTAGCCTCTTGTACAAAAACGCCTATTCACAGGCAAAATTCAAATCAATACAAATTCACTTGTCCATGAAAATTACCGTTGTTTTCCTTTTTCTGTTTTGTCTTGCGAAGAACGTCCAATGTTCATTTTTGATATATGCATTTGACATTAAATTGCTGATTCATAAATGTTTACATATGAAACGAAAGATTAATTATAGGTGACATCGGAAACAGGGGCAATGTGGAGTTGTCTAATGCAGTCTGGTCGCCTTGTCCGCCAAGATAGGTTCAACTGAAGAATGTGACCAAGTTATCTCAATTCCCCACAGAGTAAGGAAAAGTTTCAGCATTGCATCAGCCTTGCAATGGATGCCCTATTTCCCCAGGAGAGTCCAATCCAAAGGGTTCCTTAGGAAAGTGGAATTCATTTCCCCGACAGAAAGCTTATCCCCTGCAAGCTAAAAAACCACAGAAGATCGCCCCCAGCAAAGTTCCTTCGATCCCCAGCAGGAGTTTATCATCGCTATCCCCAGCGGAATCCATCATCAAAATCCTCAACAGGCCTCTCGTCAAACCTCGGACAAGTATCTCTTCCACAGAGCAACTTCCCGGCCGGTCGTCAAGGATTTACTTTCCTAAGACGAAGATTACATTCATAAACATTTCACATTCTCATACATCTTGTTTACATACATGATAAAGCGCATACAACACCATCTCATGCCGAACATCATGACATCGTGCATATCCTACATCATGACATCGCATACAACTTATGTTTTTGCCTTTTCAGGTAAAAGGCAATCCAAAAGACAACTACCTTCAGCAGTCACAATTCCAGATTCGATTCCTGTATCTAGCCAGGGCATGTCTGAAGAGTTTGAAGATTCGATTCCTGTATCCAGCCAGGGCACGTCTATCAACTGTCACAATTCCAGATTCGACTCCTGTATCTAGCCAGGGCATGTCTGAAGAGTTTGAAGATTCGATTCCTGCATCCAGCCAGGGCATATCTATCAACTGTCACAATTCCAGATTTGATTCCTGTATCTAGCCAGGGCATGTCTGAAGAGTTTGAAGATTTGATTCCTGTATCCAGCCAGGGCACATCTATCAACTGTCACAATTCCAGATTCGACTCCTGTATCTAGCCAGGGAATGTCTGAAGAGTTTGAAGATTCGATTCCTGTATCCAGCCAGGGCACATCTATCAACTATCACAATTCCAGATTCGATTCCTGTATCTAGCCAGGGCATGTCTGAAGAGTTTGAAGATTCGATTCCTGTATCCAGCCAGGGCATATCTACCTCAGGAGATTGGAGATCAAATACCTGTAACAAGCCAGGAAAACATCTCCCTTTCTCAAAGTACACAAGTTCTCGCTAAGGAATCTCTTACGCGATCAGCACTTCCAAATGGCATCTATAAGCCCATTCCCGACAAGATTCTGTCACATCTTCAGATGGCATCTATAAGCCCATCCACCTATCCACTATCTCTCCAAATGGCATCTATAAGCCCATTCCCGACATCACATTGCTGATACTTCAACATGCGAGCGCAAATTTCTGGGCACTCTAGTGTCCAATCTTCTTTTACCTTCAAGTCGCGAAAGGCAAACTTGCCAATCTAACTCTTCAGGTCTAAGAAGATTGAACAGGGGCAACTGTTGTACCCCAAAATTTGCCCTCGCATTTTTCTACAAGCAATCTCAGCTTCAGACATTTCCTGACTTTTCAAACTGGCACAAGAATCGGACAAACAGACTTTTCTTGACAGTCAAGCAAAATTAGGTTTTTTACTGATTTTTGGAGCTCTGATTTGTTTCATGCAGTTGGCTTAGGGTTTGGATGATTTTTTGGTTCAACTTTGATCAGGCGAGCGTTATTTAGCATTTAATCAGGAATTAAGGTTTTATGGGCATATTCTCGGAAGAATTTAAATTCTACCGCACTTTGCAGTTTATTCCGAGATTCGGGTTAAAGTTCGCGTTATCTTGATGTAATCAGTAAAGGAAGCAGTTGGTTTGAATTCACCAGTCAAAAGGGATGTGTGCAATGTGGAATTACAGTGCTTGGCAAAAGAATCAGTGAAAAAAAAAGGGATTGCATCTGATTAAGTTTTTGTGTTCGACTGTGTGTTGCTTTGAATAATGGATACGTCGAATTCATTTATTTTGATCATCAAAGGTTTAGTTGATTATTTATGGTTCTAAGAATTAAAATATTTGAAATTTAAACTTTCATTTTATTTTATTTAAGGAACTATAAATAACAAGTAAACAATTAAAGAAAAGGAATTGAAAGAGAATTAAATATCAATGGAATTTTTATTTCACATTTAATAATTGTTACAATTGTTATTATTTGGATACGAATATTTATTACAAAGTATTTAAAATAATAATAAGTGTACAAAAATTAAATTGAAAATAAAAATTCTATCCTATTTCTAATTCTTCATTCTTTATTTCGCTCCGGTGCTCCATTTTTTTTACCTGCAAAAAGAAAGAAAGAGGAAGTCAGAAAGCAGTTAAAATTAAAAGAGACAGTTAAAATTTGCTCATCATTAGGAGCCACTGACTGGGATCAGTTGACCCTCTCTGCAAATCACGGGATTTCTCCCGGTTCACAAAGAGGGAAGATTTTTATCATAAATAAAAAAATGTCAGCTGCATAAAATCTCAAATTTCAAATCCAAGTCAAACTGAAAAAAAAAATCCAATTCCACTTCCTATCAAATGCCAAAGTCTACTCAAAGATAGCAAGAAGTACAATTGCTGTCAAAAGCACACAAGCTGTCAAAGAAGGGTTTGAAAAAAAAAAAAGATATCAATGCAAAGTCAGCACACAAAGCTGTCAAAAAGCAAGATAAAGATGCAGAATAATCATCATTTCCCAGCATATAGGGGCCCCTTCAGAAAAAAATAGTACAAGTAAAGTCATATAATATTCAACTGTACTATAGAGTGAGAAGAAGAGAGAAATAGAGGCAGGTTTTGTAGGCTTTAGGTTTAGACAGTGCAGAAATAACAAGAAAAGATAAATCCAAGATAAGCATCAATTCAGCATTGTTCAAAACTGGGCAGAAGTACACAGCATAAGCAATTACCAAAAATAGAAAAGTTCCAAGAAACTTTGTAAAACTACCCGGCAAACTTGGATCAAAGAGAATACCAAGGTTTGAATGAAGATTGGGCGCCAAAGACCAAGAGAAAGAGGACAAAAGAACACAAGAAAACATACTGTCAAACCTGATTGAGCCAAGCACCAATATCACAAAAATATATAATCTGCAAACAACATAACCAAGCCAGGCAGACATAAACCCACGGCAAGTTCAAACCTAAACAAAAACACCATAACATACCATCAAACCTCATCAACCCTGCCTCAACCTTCAAACATCCAAAACCTGCTAATGCCTTAACCTGCCTGTCATAAAACATACAAGTTCAAACCTGAAGCAAGAACCTAAAAACCTGCATCAGTAAAGGCCAAACCTCATATAACCAAGTTCAAGCCCAAGGCAAAAACCTCATAACACCAGAAGCACACCAGGTCCAACAACATCACCTGCTGCCTGCATCATCCAAACACATACACAGAACTACCAACAACCCGCCTGTCATCCAAACTGAAGCAAATAAAAACCATCAAACACATCCCAAACCTCACACCAGAATAAGAAGAGAAAAAACTGCTAATGTCCTAAACCTGCCTGTCAAGCCTAATTACCATCACCAACTGTCAAAACCCAAAGAACAAAATCCCTCAAGCATATCCAAATATTCAAACCAACCCCCAAGTCCTTCAGAATCTTAGATTCATCATTAGGCAATAACAAACATTCCCAAAGGCATCCTAATCAAGACAAAGCAGAAGCAACTCAGGGACATAGAAGAAAACAATATTTCCATAGGCAACACGAGAGAAGAAGAAGAAAGAAGCATGTTCATGGCAACATAGGCAACAACACAGGCAACAATTCAAAGCATCCGTGGCATAAAAGAAGAAGAAAGAAGGGAAAAGGTTTTCAGTGTAAATCCTCATTAAACCTAATAAGCAAGAGAAATATACAAAAATACCAGGGACATCAAGTTCATCAGCATCATGTTCTCCTTCCCCCTCCGCTCATTCCGGCCTCCTGGGCGCCTCCACCACCGTCACTCCTCCGTCTCCTCAGAAAGGTACAGTTCCTTTCCCCTTCGCATAATCAACAAAAAAAAACACATAGATCTGAATTAATAAGCAGAAAACTAAGCATACAAAGTACGAGACCCCTAATGCGTTGAATAAAGTCATACCTGTCATTTCACCGTTGGAGCTAGGGTGAAGAGGAGGAAAATGGGTGGCGCCGGTGGCCTCGAACGAAAGGAGGTACCGGGACATGCATAAAAAATAAACTCAGTAGCCATGACCAAGAAACATTCAGGGATGGAAGAAGAACGATGAACGGAACTCAGCGAACGCGGCGCCGTCTCAAAACCCTAAAGCTTTCGTTCTGAATAACATTCCACAACCCTAAGAATTCGTTTCAAGTTTAACATGGGCTTGACCCGTTTCTGCCTTCCTCTAAAGCCCAACAAAAAAAAATCACTAACATTTCTTTTATAACAAATACTTGATTTGCACTAATCTTTTTTCTTCTTTACTAAATCATACATTTTTCTAACTTAGCATTTTGTCATATATTAAGTTGAAAATACTTTCTTTTTTATTTTGTTTACTCTTTTAAATAAAAATGTATTTTGTACATACTAAAATAAATAAACATTTTTGTATAAATTGACTTCTTGAAATATTTTCGTACATAACAATTTAAATACATTTCATAAACATTTGATTAATACTAACTATCCTCTTTTTATAATTTATACTAACTTCACTTCATTTTTTTACACTAATAAAACCTTTTATACTAATATAATCAAGAAAGGATAATTAGAATGTTAAACCCTTTTTATGATTTATTCTTATTATTTTATTTTAATACTTTTTACAAACAAATACTTTCTTTTTTTCTAATTTAATCCTTTTTTATACTTTGTACATAAATTTTGAAACATTGATTTTGTACATATTATACATTTTTTTTTTCATATAATTAACTTGAAAACTTTTTTAATTAAAATACATCCTTGTACATAATAGACAAAATTCGTACTTTTTCTAAATATTAAAATTCTTAAAACACTTAGTGAAAACTTTTTATGATAAACAATGATACATCATTCCATAATCTAATTTAAACTTGAACATTTAAATTAAAACACTTTTTTTTCTGTTATACATAATTAAACAAAGATTCATTAAAATACATGTCTAGGTCAAAAACCCTAATACGCTTCAATTTCACATATCGTGCTTGTAGATAATTACACATACTCATATACATGTACACTTACACAAATACATTGCCCCATACACATTTGTTTATATTATATTTGTATATTCGATATTTACATTTGATCGCAAATTCGATTTGGTTGTAACTTATTGGATACTATAAGCCTCATCCCCTCTTGTACATTTATACCCCCACTCCCGGACACTATTTTGTAATAGCGTAGATTTTACATTCCGCAATTTACAGCTTTCCAATTATACCATGGTTAGACCTAGGGTTTGTATGTACATAAAACCAAACGCTAGATAACCTAATACAAGACAAATACATGTAATCAATACACAATCACACTTACACCCCCTAGGGTAATCCCACATGTTGCCTTCCAAAATGGGCCATGCTTGCACGTCGAGTATCTTTGGCAAAACAAAATCAAATGATCATAAGTCCCTCGATGACGCTTTCGAATGTTGCCTAAAAACGGAATGATCATAGTCCCTTCAAAGCAAATTGCCAAAGACACTTGGCACCATTGCATTCATGGTCCATACGATGACCCGCGCCCGTCCCGAATAAACTTCCTAAACGCAAGATTGTCCACCAATTTCAATGGTGGAACAAAATTGTTAAAAGGGGTTAAAACATAACAAAAACCTTTGAGTACAATAGGGTAGACAAAACTCTTAGTTACTTGAGATCAAACTTGCAAAAAACACTTGCCTTCTTTTCAAAAACCACAATCCACAAGACTTTCAAACAAACTCTCAAAAAACATTTGAAAACATCTTTTCGAAAAGATTCACACTTTTGTAAAACACTCAAACACGAGTCAAATACATTAGTTGCCTAAAACAAGGCATCTTTTTTCCAAAACATTTTCAAAAAGCACCCACACACACACCATTTTTAAAGCAATCGAAAAGCAAGGCAAGTGATCTAAAAAAACCAAGTAACTAAGAGCCCATGGATAACCATGGATGGAAAGGGTGCTAATACCTTCCCTTTTCATAATCTACCCCCCGAACCCACGAAATATCTCAAAAGGTTTTTGCTGTGCTTTTTTAACCTTTCTTATAGGATAAAATAAAAAGTCGGTGGCGACTCTTGCTCAACCGCACAAGTGCGAATACGAACGCAAAACGCTAGTCAGTTCTCCCACCGTATCACAACTGGTATACCATCATCACTGATACTGAGACGCTTGTTGGAGGTCAAGCTGATTACTTTAAAGGATCCTCCTAAGAAGCTCAACATAACCTCCCTGAAGTACAATCCTGATGAGAGGTGTGCCTACCATTCTGACAGTCCTGGGCATGACACCGACGGCTGTTGGAGCTTGAAGAACAAGATCCAGGACTTGATCGACGGAAGGGTGTTGGAGTTCATGCCGGGTGGCAAAATGAAAATCTTTTGCTGAGAATCTGCCATCTGAGATGACTAGTGCAAACTAAGAGACTTTTATTCATTAGATTTTTCAAGTTGTAAGTTTCTTTTGACTGTTCAAACAATTATTGTCATAGCAAACTCTTTTATTTCATTAATGCATCACATATGTCTGTTTTTGAATTAATCCAATTATTTTCACTATATTCAAATTGCTTTCATATTTTTGTGATGTCAAACTCTCGATTTAAAATTCTAAGCCTCTTGAGGGAGGATGACGAAAACAATACCACAATCTACAATATGCTTTTGAACCGACCCCGCTGATGAGGTACAGACATTGTTTCAATTTCTAAACACTGGAGTTATAAGGAAGATAATCCCTCGCCAACCCCTTTTGAGCCAAAGAAGTCGGAGTTTTTCTTTTCGAAAATTAAAACCCTTAATCATAACCTGGGGCAGGGTAGTTCTCTCAGTTGATCCAAGTGCACAACGAATAGCACCAAAGAGGTCCTCACAAAACAAAAGACAGTGATGGTTCCGAATGATCATAAAGACGGGCAGTCATTATCCCTCAAAATAAACGCCCAATAAGTCAAAACCTATGAAGGAGACTTACAAAACTGGGGCATCCCGCTGACTGTGATCATAAAAGAAACAGTTCAGGCAAAAAATAGGGATAACGAAATCAAAAAAGAAAGAGGTCTTACAAACCCTTAACCAAAAAGGAATGACTGCCTATTCAAAATAAAATGTCAACATTCGAACCATCATGGGAATATTAGGACAAAGACTCGAACAAGGTCTAACGCATGATCAACTGAGTTTAGGTTTGAAGAACATCACGAAGAGTGGGTGGGTACAGATAAATTTGAGCCTTTATCCTTTGTTTCTCAAACCGTGAACCAGGCCACGTTATAACCCTTAAAAGTCCTAGCCGAAGCATGGGTTAGTTCGAAAGCATACTGTTACGAAAGGTATCCTGACTCCTTAAGGCTTGCGGTAAAATAACGAGTTGACATCACAGTTTACAAAAAAAATTTACTTGTTTTTATGAAAAAATGCATTTTCAAAAACTTCAAGACAGACATAAGCTTTGCATTCCTGATATAACATTGCTTGCATATGACTTTTTGTTCGAACAGCAAAGAAATTCGCACGAAGAATATCTAATGAACGAAAGTACTTCCAATCAAGGGGCATGGCATGATCATTGTCCATCATCTGGGGCAGTTAAGTCAAGATTCTGAGAATCTCTCAAAAGGCCAACCAGCTAGGGGCAAATCTCCGTCTGGATCACTTGGGGCATTGGACGATCAAACGAAGATCTTCTGGTGGCATGGTAACACTGCACTACTGACAGTGACAACTCCCGGCATCCTGAGAGCACGGACATAGTCGGAAAAAAAACACTACGCATAAGCAAAAACCCGCTAGGTTGACACACCTAGGCAAAAATAAGGGATGAAATGAAAAAATCTGTACACCCGACAAGTCGAAAACCTGAAAAGGCGGCTTGGGTAAAAAAGGGTTATCCCGGTGGACTGAAAACCCGAAAGGGAGGTCCAGGCAAAAGTTAGGGATCAAAAGCGTACGACTATGTTCTGTCATCTCGTCACTTGCCTACCAGAAGAAGATTTGTCAACCGGCAGTTATCAAGCGCCTCCACAGGTATCTTCTCCCACAGAAACAGGGGCAATAATGAGTTATCCAAGCAATCTAGTTGCTCTGTCAACCAAGGTACCAAGATAGGTTCGGCTGAAGAACATAACCAAGATACCTTCACTCCCCGTCGAGTAAAACAAGATTCAACAATTCTCCTCAAGCAGAGTTGGTCTCCAATCAGCCTCGAGAAGGCACAATATCTCCAGCAAGTCATCAACACTCTCCCCAAGCAGCGTTAATCTACTATCAGCCTTAAGGAAGTTGGGTATCCCCAGAAAATCTCAACATTCCCCAGCGGAGTACAGATATTCCTCAGCAAGCATCCCCGGCAGTCTTAATATAAGATTGTTCCCCGGCGGAATACCAGACACCCCAGTGGAGCCATTCCCCAGTACAGTCTCAAAAGTCTCCCCAGGAGAGTTGAACCGTCTCCCCAGTAGATTATTGAAGCTTATCCCCAGTAGATTCTGGAAGCTTATCCTCTGCCGAGCGAACGCGTCTCCCCGGCTTTATTCAGAAGGTTACTCCTCACCAGAGCTTATAACTGGGTTATCCTCAGCTAATTACCATGGAAAGATCGTCCTCGACGAAATTCTTCCTATCCCTAGCGGAGTTCATCAAAACTTCCAACAAAGCTTATCAACGGTATCCCCAGCGGAGTTATCCTCAACATCTCAGCAAAGTATCTCTTCCTACAGAGTAGATTCCCCGCAGAGTAATCTCTCCAACAAGTTTATTCCCCAACTGAGTCATCTTCTCCTACCGGTTTATTCTTGCAATCATCATCCCCAACGGAAACGAAGAACTCTCTTCAACATCAGCCCAGGATTCAACAAACTTCCCGGCATTCGTCAAAGGATTCATTTTCCCAGACGAAAATACATTCATAAACATCACATACATGCATACACGCATCATATCACCCCAATCTCATCTATTTTTGAGAACGTCATGATATCATGCATGTCATACATTATGACATTGCATACAACTAACTCGTTACTTTTTCAGGAAAGAACGATCAACAGATAAAAGTCTTTACCGTTTGAGGTAGAAGACGTCCAAGATTCCTTCATCATTCTGCTGAGGTAGTAATCTCCCAAGGTTCTCTCATCGTCCCGTTGAGGTAGTAATCATCCAAGGTTCTCTCATCGTCCCGTTGAGGTAGAAATCATCCAAGGTTCTCTCATCGTCCCGTTGAGGTAGAAATCATCCAAGGTTCTCTCATCGTCCCGTTGAGGTAGTAATCGCCCAAAGGTTCTCTCATCGTCCCGTTGAGGTAGTAATCGCCCAAGGTTCTCTCATCGTCCCGTTGAGGTAGTAATCGCCCAAGGTTCTCTCATCGTCCCGTTGAGGTAGTAATCGTCCAAGGTTCTCTCATTGTCCCGTTGAGGTAGTAATCGCCCAAAGGTTCTCTCATCGTACCGTTGAGGTAGTAATCGCCCAAGGTTCTCTCATCGTCCCGTTGAGGTAGTAATCACCCAAGGTTCTCTCATCGTCCCGTTGAGGTAGTAATCGTCCAAGGTTCTCTCATCGTCCCGTTGAGGTAGTAATCGCCCAAAGGTTCTCTCATCGTCCCGTTGAGGTAGTAATCGCCCAAGGTTCTCTCATCGTCCCGTTGAGGTAGTAATCGTCCAAGGTTCTCTCATCGTCCCGTTGAGGTAGTAATCGTCCAAGGTTCTCTCATCGTCCCGTTGAGGTAGAAATCGCCCAAAGGTTATCTCATCGTCCCGTTGAGGTAGTAATCGCCCAAGGTTCTCTCATCGTCCCGTTGAGGTAGTAATCGTCCAAGGTTCTCTCATCGTCCCGTTGAGGTAGTAATCGTCCAAGGTTCTCTCATCGTCCCATTGAGGTAGAAATCGCCCAAAGGTTATCTCATCGTCCCGTTGAGGTAGTAATCGCCCAAAGGTTCTCTCATCGTCCCGTTGAGGTAGTAATCGCCCAAGGTTCTCTCATCGTCCCGTTGAGGTAGTAATCGTCCAAGGTTCTCTCATCGTCCCATTGAGGTAGTAATCGTCCAAGGTTCTCTCATCGTCCCGTTGAGGTAGTAATCGTCCAAGGTTCTCTCATCGTCCCGTTGAGGTAGTAATCGTCCAAGGTTCTCTCATCGTCCCGTTGAGGTAGAAATCGTTCAAGGTTCTCTCATCGTCCTGTTGAGGTAGTAACCGTCCCTGATTCATTCATCACATCATTATCAACAAAAACCTTTTGAAGTTCCAGATTCGATTCCTGTATCTAGCCAGGGCACGTCTGTGAGCGACTGTTTGAAGATCAACCCTTGTAACAGGCCAGGTAAGTATCTTTCTTTTTCAGGTACGCAAGTTCTCGCTAAGGAATCTCTTACGTGATCGACACCTCCAGATGGCATCTATAAGCCCATCTCCACAACTATCCATTACAGTTCCAAATGGCATCTATAAGCCCATTCCCGACAAGTTTCTGTCACACTTCCAGATGGCATCTATAAGCCCATCCTCCTATCCATCATCTCTCCAAATGGCATCTATAAGCCCATTCCCGCCATCACAATGCTGATATTCTACAATGTGAGTGCAAATTTCTGGGCACTCTAGTGTTCATTCATCTTCCACTTTCGGATCACGAAAGGCACACAAGCCAATCTACATCCTCAGGTCTAACAAGATTGAACAGGGGCAACTGTTGTACCCCAAAATTTTCCCTCCCATATTCTTCAAAGTTTTGACAAACATCCTCTTCAAATGCTTCAAAGTCTACTCAAGGGCTACACAATCAACCACCCTCCTAAGCCAGTCAAATTAGGGTTTTGGTTCTTACAAGGAAGTTGAGGTTTTCAAGGGCTCAATCAAGTCCCATATGCTCATATACTTTGTCAAGCATCCACATGTCAAGTTTCAAGGCTCACAAGGTCAAAATGCACAGTTAAAAACCCTAATTGCCTCACAATCAACTGTAGGGGTAAAATGGTCATTTGGCAGTCAAAATTCAAAATTTTTGGTCAACATCTTATTTTGAAGCCACAATCATCATTTGATCAAGTCTTGATCATGATTTCACAAGAATGGCTCAAAAATCATCAAGGTGTCAAAAGTTTCTATTTTTGGACAGCTGAAAAGTCAACTGTAACTTGACCAAGGCATAACTTTTTCATGGTTCATCAGAAAAATCCCATCCAATGCTCATATTGAATGGGAAGACATTTCCTACAACTCATCTTCACATTCCAAGTCCAAGAAATGCTCTCACAAAAAGTTATCAATTTCAACATTATAGGTCATTTTCAAAAGTCAACAAAAAGGCACTTTAAGTAAAAGACCATAACTTGAGATTGGTAAATCAAAATGACATGGGACCAAAGACATTGGTTATAGGACTTCAAGACCTTTCCAAAATGTCAAAGAACATGTTCATATCTTCAAAATTGAGCAAGATATGCATTGGAGAAGTTGGGAAATTTTTGTGAAATGGCCAAAGTCAATTATCCTTGAAACTTCATTTTTGACAAAAGGGGCCCACTTTTTCCACTTGATTCAGCTTGGCCATGCCTCCCACATGTCCCACAATTTATTTCAAGATTTAAAATTAATTTTTCCATTTTTATTTAATTTTATTTGATTTAATTCATTTTAAATCTTTAAAATTCAAATAAAAATCAAAGAAATTAATGGAGGGATATATTTTGTGTTGATTAGCTCTGATACACCTTGAAATACCTTCCAAATTCGTGCAAGGCCTATTCCAAGCAAGAAAATTCAAATTTTCACAAATATGGCAAATGGTTCAATGTTGGTTATGGAGGAAATCAAGAACATAATTGCATAAGCTTAATGACCATTATTCTTATTGATACACTTTACATTACTTTATATACAAGCCTTCCCAACCTCATTTAAAAAATAGTGTGGGCAGAAACGGCCAAGAGCAAAACCAAAAATTATTCAAAAAGTGAGAGTTACGAGCATCTTCAGATCAAAACAAGCACGTGGCTAAAGCAACCTTTGCCAAGTCCTGAGGCTCATACCGCGCTGTAAGTTCTTCCCAGGTCCCCCATAATTCTCATATCATTTTTGTTAACGCGTTCTTGTGCAGTTTCTCAAGTAGTTTCCACCATAAGCCTCACCCATCCAACAAGCCAAGTGTCATTGGAGGCAGATCTAAAGGCCCAAAACGCAAGAGTACTATACTCTGGAGTCAGCGCATGCGTAGGCAACCGAAAAAAGTCAAATAAGGCTTCTTGTTGTTGGGCCAGAATTACTTCAGAAAACCTCCATGAAGGCCATCTCACCCCCCTTGGGTTTATTTACTTTTTTCTTATTTTATTTTGTTTTGTCATTTTCTTTTCTTTTATTTATTTGCCTTATTTTATTTTTTTAATAATTAGCATAATTAACACATTTTCATTAAAAAAATCAAAAAAATAGAATTAACATTATTATTATTATTATTTTATTTTGTAAATAAATATTAACCAAAATAGTTTAATTAGGCAATTTTAATTCCTTTCTTAAATAATTAAAATAGATCTAGAATTAGGTAAAGTTAACTTTTAATTTTATTTCATTTCATAAAAACATAAAAAACAAAAAAAATATTTCTTTTTAATTAAATTAATTAATTAGTCATTAATTAGCTTTAATTTCATTTTAATTACAAAAAAGACAAAAAAATTAATTTCTTTTCTAAAAAAAAGGGTCAACACCCTTAGACATTCCCGATTAATTTATTCGCGCGCATTTACTTTATTTGATTATTATGTAATTGCCTTCAAGAATGTAATAGTTAAATAGGTTTATCGCTTTATTAAATTTCCGTACTTATTTACTAAAAAACGGGTCGTTGTAATTTTTGGCGATGTATAGACCTGCGCCTTGTAATAGCGTAGGATTTATGTTTCCGCAATTTACTTTCCGCACCCCTTAACTGCTAAACTTGCATGAAAGAATGTATGTAAATAAAAACAACTCGTAGCTTACTAATTAACAAGACAAACATTAACTAAATACAACACACAAATACACACACCACTTCTAGGGTACGCCTCACTTGTTGCCTTCGAAACGTGGTCGTCAAGTATAGGACGTCTTAGCGGTCCTTATGTCCATGATCCAGTTGCCTCGAAACAGTTGCCTCGAAACAGTTGCCTCGAAATAGTTGCCTCGAAACAGTTGCCTCGAAACGGTTGCCTCGGATTAAAAAAGGATCAAGGACATAAGGGTAGCTTCTAAGGTGTCCTACTGTTGCTTCGGTGACCACACTGTCCCTAAAATTGAATTGACCCGAACACCTCCAACGATGGTGCTACCTACCTCTCAATGGTGGGATAGCACTATCTAAAGGACACTTACACAGCTTAATTCCTTAGGGTAGGTAGATGACTCATAGATACTTGCTCTTTTCAAAAACAAACAAAAATACTTTTCACACCCTACACTTTCAAAAAAACTTTCAAAACAAATTTTTCAAACACTCTTGAGGACAGATACAAGAGTTATTCAGAAATCTTTCAAAGAAACTTTTTCAAACCCACTCACATTTTGAAAAGCAAACATTTTGAAAACATAAGAGCAAGTATCTAAGAGCCCGTGGATAACCACGGATAGAAAGGGTGCTAACACCTTCCCTTTCTATAAATCTACCTCCCGAACCGAGAGACAATCTCATAAGGAATTTTGCTGTGCTTTTGTCCTGTCCATGTTGGAGAAAATAAAAGACGGTGGCGACTCTTGCTTCCGCGACATTTCGCGAAACCAGCTTAAAACAGTCAGTTCTATTTCCACCGATCACATAATCCAATTTCATCATGGTGAAAAAGTTGTGGAAAGTTGGGAAAAAATAAGAAATTTTCCATACTTAGAAAAATTCTAAGTTATGAAAAATTTCAAATTAAAACCCTAATTTGCAATTTTAGGTTTCTTGGTCAACAAGTTTCACATTTTGATATATCTTGATGAATTATGATCCTTGGCACTTGATTTTGACCAAAAAGTCAAAGTTTGACTTTTCAGTGTACAGTTGACTTTTGATTAGTTGACTGCAAAATTCATCTGTCAATCCTATGCATTTGAGATATTTTAAACTATGTGATTAGTTCAAGATGATGCCATTAAGTCCTTGAAATCATGTTTGAACCCAATTGGTCATTGGCTAGGTTAAAAATCAGAAATTGCCCTTTCTCAGTCAAAACCCTAATTTTGACCATTTTGCCCTTTTGATGATCTGACCAAATTTCTTGAGGAGTTGTGATCCAAACTTGATCAAATGGTACATAGGAGTCTAAAATGTTGTTGTGGATCAAAAATTATGAAGTTTGACTGTAAATTGGCTATGGTTGACTTTTTCCCCAATACAACTGATTTTTAGTTCAACTGTCCAATTGATTGGGCAAAAATGTGATTCAAGACTTGAAACTTGGTATGAGCAATCTTAGGGGTCCAAGATGGTATATGAAAGTCACATGAAGCATTGGTGGTCCAAAAATCCTTGTGCAAACTCAAACCCTAATTTCAGGCTATCAGTGCAAGGGGATGTCTTGAGCTGAGCAAACCCTAATCTTGTCTTGAGTCCAAGAAGTCTTGTGAGGAAAATCTTGATAAATGAGAGGGAAAATTTTGGGGTACAACAGATGCCCCTGTTCAATCTTCTTGAACCTGAAGAGTTAGATTGGCGAGCTTTGTCGTTCGTGACTCGAAGGTAAAAGATGATTGGACACTAGAGCGCCCGTAAATTTTCACTCGTCAAATTGTGGTTGAGGGAATGGGCTTAAAGATGCCATTTGGAGAGGTGATAGAATCTTGTTAGAGATGGGCTTGTAGATGCCATCCCTAGAATGTTTGCTGGGTTGTAAGTTGTAAGTCAGAAGAATGAGTATCAGAATAGTGTCCGCGTCTGGAACGTATCTGAGCTGTATCTGGAGACTGAATCTGAATGAGAAACAGAATAGCATCCGTGTCTGGAGTGTATCTGAGTTGTATCTGTATTTGAATCTGAATGAATAACAGAATGACTTCCGTGTCTGGAGTGTATCTGTATTGTATCTGAATCTGAAATCTGAATAGGCGACAGAATGGCATTCGTGTCTAGAGCGTATCTAAGTTGGGGAAAATCAGAATAAGTGACAGAATGGCAACCGTGTCTGGAGCGTATCTGGACTGGAATCTGAATAAGAGATCTGAATAAGCGACATAATGGCTTTCGTGTCTACAGCGTATCTAAACTATATCTTAACCTTGAATTCTGAATGAGTAATAGAATAACTTCCATGTCTGGAGTGTATCTTTACTGTATCTGAAGTTGAAATCTGAATGAGTGACATAATGGCTTCCGTGTCTGGAGTATATCTGTACTGTATCTGAAATCTTTGAACATTATTAATGATAGCTGTTAATCTTATCCTGAAAAGGGTAAAATGTTAGTTGAATCACAAAGTTATGTTGCATGAAATATATGATGCAATAAATGTGTTTTATCAATGTTTATGATATATAAATGTAATGTATGCGCATGTAAGCTGATTAGCTATATTGCTGAGGAAAATAAATCCTTGACAGTTGGGGATAATAAAATCCTTAACTGCTATCGGGGAAAATAAATCCTTGACTGCTGAGGAATAGAAATCCTTGGCGACTGTTGGAGATTAAAATCCTTGACAACTTCTGTGGGGATATAAAGATCCTTCTTGGAGTTGGAGTATTGAAAAAAATTCTGTTGTGAGAGTAATGCCAAACTGCTTGAGAAATCTGCTTGGGGAATCCAGAGAATTTTAATGACTTCTACTGGGGGTTACACAATGGGAATCCTTATTTTGTTGGGGAATAAAGAAAACTCTGATGATCTCTGCGGGGAATTAAGAATGAGAATCTTCATTCCGTTGGGGAACAATGAAAACTTTGGCGACTTCACTGGGGAATTGAGGATGAGAATCTTCACTCTATTGAAAAATAAAAACTTTGTGGGGAAGAAGGCTTACTGCTGGAGGGTAAGTTCAGGAATTTTCGGTCGTCTGCCGCTCTATTGGGGAGTTATCCTAGGTTGGGGAGAGACAAAAGTTAACTGTTATCTGGTTGCTTTTCAGACTTCAAGACAACTTGCTGGGGAATTTGGAGAAACTGGATGGTCTCCACTGGGGATTGGTAGTTGGAAATCTTGACTCGACTGGGTAAGAAGGTTTCATCTCCGTTGGGGATCTGTAATTCAAAGTTTTTGCTCCGCTGGGGATTGGGAGTTTGAAGTTTTAAAATCTGATGGGGATCAAAGGTCTGAGATTTTAGTTCCGTTGGGGATCTAGATGATGTACTGTAGGAGTTGCTCATGGAATAGCCTAAAGACGTTTTCCTATCCTTTCAACCTGTCAGTAATTGTTCTTTTTCATCATGTTTATTTGTAAACAGTAATTATGTTCAAATGCATATGTTTATTAATGAATCATTGGACGTTTTTGCAAATAAAACACAAGTGTAAAAGAAAAAGACAAGTGGTTTTCTGCACTTTAAAGAGGTATCTTTATATTTACTTTGAGAAAAATGAGAAAAATTTATACAAAGAAAGATATATATGTGTAAAAGAAATCCCATGGGGTTCCCATTCCGCTATAGCCTTCGTGTCTCCGAATATCTTGTCTATTCGTTGCTTCGTCCGAAGATGATTGGATTGATCAGAAGTTCCAGGTTTGTTAATGAACAGATTATCCTTAAAGTGATCCGACGAGACATAGTCATACGCTTTAATTCCCTAACTTTTGCCTGGACCTCCCTTTCGGGTTTTCAGTCCACCGGGAAACCCTTTTTTGCCCAAGTCGCCCTTTCGGGTTTTCAACTTTCTGGGTGTACAGATTTTTGTTTTATCCCTAATTTTTGCCTGAACCGCCCTTTTGGGTTTTCGATTCACCGGGATGCCCTTTTTTTGCCTAGGTGTGTCAACCTAGCGGGTCATTTATGCGTAGTATCTTTTGACTATGTCTGTGTTCGCAGGGTGTGGCAGGTCATCACCGTCCATGGTGGTTAAGATCATTGCTACACTAGAAAAGATGTTCTTGATTACAAATGGTCCTTCATAGGAAGGAGTCCATTTGCCCCTGGGATCACTTTGTGGCAAGATGATGCGCTTGATCACTAGATCTCCAACTTGATACACTTGGCGTTTGACTTTCTTGTTGAAAGCTTTGATCATCCGTTTTTGATACGTCTGACCATGGAAAACAGCAGTAAGTCTTTTCTCGTCAATTAAGTTCAGTTGATCAAGCTGGGTTTGGACCCAATTGTCTTTACTCAAACCAGCATCTTTCATGATTCTGAAAGAGGGAATTTGAACCTCGATAGGCAAGACAGCTTCCATGCCATAAACTAAATAATAGGGTGTTGCCCCAGTTGATGTGTGTGCCGTGGTACGATACCCGTGAAGAGAAAACAGTAACATTTCATGCCAGTCCTTGTAGGTGACTGTCATCTTTTGTATGATCTTCTTGATATTTTTGTTCGCAGCTTCAACAACACCGTTCATCTTTGGCCGATAAGGAGATGAATTGTGATGTTAGATCTTGAACTGCTCGCACAAGGCGGTGATCATAGTATTGTTAAGTTTTGTACCGTTATCAGTGATAATCCTTTCTGGGATATCATACAGGAAAATAAGGTTCTGCTTGATGAAGCGGGCAACAACATTCTTAGTTACGGATGCGAAGGAAGCTGCTTCGACCCACTTGGTGAAATAATTAATGTTCACCAGAATGAAGCGGTGTCCATTGGATGTTGTAGGCTTGATATCTCCAATCATGTCGATTCCCCACATAGCGAATGACCAAGGAGCTGTTAAGACATTTAGAGGAACCAGAGGCACATGTACCTTGTCTGTAAAGATTTGACATTTATGGCAGGTCCGGGAGTGTTAATAGCAGTCACCTTCCATGGTAGACCAGTAATAGCCTGCCCTTAGAATCTTCTTAGCCATCGTATGCCCGCTAGAGTGAGTGCCAAATGTACCTTCATGCAATTCAGCCATAATCCTTTCAGCCTCAATCTTGTCCATACAACGGAGCAGAACAGAATCATGATTGCGCTCGTACATGATATCTTTACTTAGGAAGAACTTAGATGAGAACCTCCTTAAGAACTTTTTGTCATTGACTGAAGCTCCTTCAGGATATTCCTGAGTCTCGAGATACCTTTTTACTTCATGAAACCACGGCTGGTCCACTACTTCTTCGGTATTAATCTCGTGACAATGTTTCGGTTCGTCCATTCGTTCAATGGTGATTTGGGGAGCCTCATTATCTCGGTTAAGTTTAAACATGGATGAAATTGTAGCTAGAGTATCTGCTAACTGATTTTCTTCTCGTGGGAAGTGCTCGAAGGTAATCTGCTCGAAATGTGGTAACAATGTCAAGACATGTTCTTTGTAAGGGATGAGGTTTGGATGCTTAGTGTCCCACTCTCCTTTGATCTGACTGATGACCAAAGCTGAGTCCCCAAACACAATCAAAGATTTGATTCCCAAGTCTATGGCAGCCTTGAGTCCAAAGATGCAAGCTTCATACTCTACCATGTTGTTCGTACAGTTGAAGCAATGTCTGGATGTAAAAGGAGTATGGCATCCTTCTGGAGATATAAACACAGCATCGATACCGTTACCAAGCTCATTGGAGGCCCCATCAAAGTACAGGGTCCATCGGGATCCTTGTTCAGGTCCGTCATATGGACTGAAATCCTCAATGTTGTCCAATGTCATGATGACTTCATCGGGGAAGTCGAACTTCATGGATTGGTAATCTTTTACGGCTTGATGAGCCAGATGATCGGCTAGCACACTCCCCTTTATAGCTTTTTGGGTCATGTACTGTATATCGTATTCCATTAGGATCATCTTCCATCTAGCTATTATTCCAGATAGAGCAGGCTTCTCAAAGATGTATTTGATCGGATCCATCTTAGATATCAACAAAGTGGTATGAGCCAACATATACTGCCTCAGCCGGCGAGAAGCCCATACCAAAGCGTAACAAGTTTTCTCGAGCAGTGAATATCTTGTTTCACAGTCGGTAAACTTTTTGCTAAGGTAATAAATGGCATGCTCTTTTCGGCCAGACTCGTCATGCTGCCCCAGTACGCACCCCATTGAATTCTCTAGGACGGTCAGATACATGATTAGCGGTCTTCCTTCGACGGGTGGTGTTGTACCCCAAAATTTGCCCTCGCATTTTTCCCCAAGAAATCTCAGCTTCAAACATTTCCTGACTTCTCAAACTGGCTCAAGAATCGGACAAACAGACTTTTCTTGACAGTCAAGCAAAACTAGGGTTTTTACTGATTTTCAGAGCTCTGAATTGTTTCATACAGTGGGCTTAGGGTTTGGTTGATTTTTGGTTCAATTTTGATCAAGTGAGCGTGATTTGGCATTTAATCGGGAATTAGGGTTTTATGGGCATATTCTCAGAAGAATTTAAGTTCCACAGAACTTTGCGGTTTATTTCAAGATTCGGATTAAAATTCGGGTTATCTTGGTTTAATCAGCAAAAGAGACAGTGGTTTTGAATTCAGTACGTTTTGATTGGGCCAGTCAGATGCAAGATGCAGTTTTGAATTCACAGTGCTTATGCGTTTGATCAGTCCATTTGAGTTAATTGCTGCTTTGCTTTGGATGTTGAATAAGACAGACTTTATTGGATCAATGTTGTTTTATTTTAGTTATTTATTATTCTGAAATTAAATGATTGAATTTATTTTTCAATTGTTTTAATTCTAAGAATTTTAAATAAATAAATAAACAATAAAGAAATTAGAATTAATTGGATAATTTAAACTTTTATTGATATTTGAATTATTTGTACAAATTGTTGTTTATTACAGACAATAATTTACATTTAATTTAAATATTACATAGAATGAAAAAACTATCCTATTTTCTAATATTCTTCGTTCTTCATTCCGCTCCGGTATTCCGTTTTTCATCTGCAAAAAGAAACAAGAAAAGTCAGAAGGCATTAAAAAAAAGACAGATAAAAAGTTGCTCATCATTAGGGGCCACTGACTGGGATCAGTTACCCTCTCTGCAAATCACGGGATTTCTCCCGGTTCACAGAGAGGGAAGAATTCCATATTTTATTTCATGAAATGCAAATGTCAAAAAATGCATAAGTTACAAATTCAAGACTGCATAGAACCTCAGCTTCCAATTCAAACTAAATTGCAAAACTTCCCATTCAAAACTAAACTGAAAGTCCAATGCCAAAGATATCAAAGAAAAGCAAAAAGGGAATGTACTGTCAAAGCAGAAAATCTATCTAAACTGTCAAAAGAGAGATAAAGGAGATGCAAAATGTGTTATGCAAGCTAAACAGTCTTAACTCATCATTTCCCATAGGGCCCCTTCAGAAAAGTACAAGAATAAACATTATAAAATTCTTAGACTGTACTTTAAGAGAGAGAAAAGAGAGATAAAGGCAGCAGATACAGGTTAGGCATTAGACAGTAGGAAAGGAGAGGACAGAAAAGATTATACAAATCCAAAAACTCAGCATAGCAGTTCAGCAGTTCAGCAGAAGCAAAAAAGGTGATAACCAAAAAGTCTATCAAACCTGCCTACTGTCCACAAACTTCAAAAACTCTGCATCAATATCAAGATCCACAAGCAAATATACAAAAACAGTTCAGAATAAGATAGAAGAAAAAAAGGGAGAACCAAACGATAAAACCATCAAACTTCACCAACTCTGCATATACAAAGAGGCCAAGCCAATACCAAGAGAGTAGAAGAGAGGTTAGGATAGATAACAGGATATACAAACTCAGTTCAGCATAGAATAGAGAGAAGCATACAAACTGAGGAAGCAAAAAAGCCTCACTACTGTCATCAAACACCAATACCCTGCCTCAACCTTTAAGAAAACTGAACATCTCAAGTTCAAAACCTGAAACACATCATCCAAAACCAACACCCTGTCATACCTCATACTTGCCTAAACCACATAAGCAGCAAGATAGAAAAACAAACAAAATATACACAAGCCCCTGAGTTTCAAAGGAGGATAACATACAAACTGCATATACACAAATCTGCACCAGCATAACCTACTGCAAAACCTCTTGCCTGTTAAAATGTTTCCAAACACATAACCATACAAAAAACCAACATTAGCCTCACAAACACGAAACCAGTTCCTGAGCCCTCAGTACAAGCATCATTGGGCATTAAATCTTAAAGAGGCACCCAATCCAAGGCAATAACTGTTCACAATCATTCCAAAGCATTCAACAACTCAGAGGAAAACAAGAAGTATCAAAGGCAACCATTCAGTTAAAACCCTAGGCAACAATTCAAAGCATCCAGCAATTCAAAGGGACGAGCGAAGAAGGGAAAGATACTCAGGCAACAATACTCAAGCAAATTCCCAAGGGCAACACATAGTGGAAGAAGAAGATAAAAAAAGAGCGAATTTTAAGAAGGGTTTTCAGGCAAATCCAGCATACATCATCAAACCCTAGAAATATTTCAAAAGGACGAAAATACCAGGGTCATCAGAAGCAAAGACTCATCAAGTCCATCACGACGTTCCGGCCTCCTAAGCGCCATAGCTCCCTTCACCTCTCCTCCATCCCCAAAGTCAGGTAGTCAATATTCTTCCCATTTCCCCTTCACTAGCTCATAATAATGCGAATTCAGGAATCAAGACTCACACTAAAACATAAATTTGTAAAGAACAGAACATAAACACTAAAGCGAACCTTAAACCGATGACGCTGGGCTCCCGTCAATAGGGGGAAGAAAGGCTTCAGGATTGGAGCTGGTGGCCGGAATCGAGCGTTCAGGGAAGTGAAGTTTGATCGGAGAAGACGAATTCAGTGAACACGGCGCCGTCTCAAAACCCTAACCCTCGTTCTGAATAACAAAACTGCCTAACCCTAATTTCGCCTTTGTTCAACATGGGCTTAACCTGATTCTAATTCACCTCTAAAGCCCAACGAAAATCATTTCATTTTCTAACAAAACATTTTCATAAAAAACTAACTTTGTTTTATAAACAATACTTATTCTTTTTTTTATAAAACACTAATCTCTTTTTTTATTTTACAAAACAATGTTTACTTTTTTTATCTTAATTAAAAATACTTTTTATCATAAAATTAAGACATCTTTTAGATAGATATTTTATACATTTATATTATATTAAAAATTAGTTTTATACGTATCATATAAATTAAATCTGAAAACATTTTCTTTTAATTAATACACATTTATATACAAAAATAACAAAATACTCATTTTTATACATAATTTAAAATTGCAACTTTTAATTAACATTCTTTTTGTACATAACAATTCAATACATTTTTTCTCTAATATTTAATTTCCAAACATTTAGTTAAAATACTTTTTTGCAAATAAAGAAACATTCTTAATTTAAAACTTGAACTCTTTTTGTACATAAACATACAAAAAATCAAAGATTCATACATGTATCTAGGTCAAAACCCTAATACGACTCAATTTCACATTTCGCATTTGTTACACAATTCACATACATATACACTTGTACATATTTACACTTACACAATACATATACACTTGTACACTTACACAAATACATTCACATTGCCCTATACACATTTTATCTTATATTCGTACATTCGATATTTACATTTTGATTGCGACATTCGATTTGGTTGTAAATTATTGGGTACTATAAGTCTCATCCCCTTGTACATTTATATCCCCACTCCCTGACACTATTTTGTAATAGCGTAGATTTACATTCCGCAATTTACAGTTTTCCAAATTATACCATGGTTAGACCTAGGGTTTGTATGTACAAAAAATCAAACGCTAGATAACCTAATACAAGATAAATACATGTAATCAATACACAATCACACTTGCACCCCCTAGGGTAATCCCACATGTTGCCTTCCAAATGGGCCATGCTTGCACCTCGAATGTCTTTGGCAAAACAAAATCAAATGATCATAAGTCCCTCGATGACGCTTTCGAAAGTTGCCTAAACGGAATGATCATAGTCCCTTCAAAGCAAATTGCCAAAGACATTTGGCATCATTGCATTCATGGTCCATACGATGACCCGCGCCCGTCCCGAATAAACTTCCTAAACGCAAGATTGTCTACCAATTTCAATGGTGGAACAAAATTGTTTAAAAGGGGTTAAAACATGACAAAAACCTTTGAGTACAATAGGGTAGACAAAAACTCTTAGTTACTTGAGATCAATTTACAAAAACGCTTGCCTACTTTTCAAAAATCACAATCCACAACACTTTCAAAAATCAAACTTTCCAAACCTTTGAAACATCTTTTCGAAAAGATATACGCCTTTGTAAAACATTCGAGTAAAGAATTATTACAAGGTTAGCCTAAAGACAAGGCATCTTCTTCAAAAACATTTTCAAAAGCACCCACACACGCACCATTTTCAAAGCAATCGAAAAACAAGGCAAGTGATCTAAAAAACCAAGTAACTAAGAGCCCATGGATAACCATGGATGAAAAGGGTGCTAATACCTTCCCTTTTCATAATCTACCCCCCGAACCCACGAAATATCTCAAAAGGTTTTTGCTGTGCTTTTTTAACCTTTCCTTTAGGATAAAATAAAAAGTCGGTGGCGACTCTTGCTAACCGCACAAGTGCGAATACGAACGCAAAACACAAGTCAGTTCTCCCACCGTATCACAGAACTGGCGACTCTGCTGGGGATAAACTTTAAAGTGGGGTTACCTTAGGGTTTAGATCACCTTTACTTTCAATTGATTGCTTTGTTTGCTTTACATTTGTGGGCTTTGTATCGGAGCTTTATAGATCCTAACCCGGATCTGGGGAAACCCTTTTAGGTAGCAACAAGGCTGTGAGGGAACTGTGCGGGGTATACCGACATGGTTGAAGCAGTCTGCTACGTTGATGTGGCACTTTGGTGTGTACCGGTAACCCTTGAGTTCAGTCAAGGAGAGTACGGGGCCGCCGCGTGGTGTCGTGAAGCATCAACTGACCTTAGAACCTTAATTGACCATCTTGGCCTCTTTAGGGTAGTGAGATGACTACTTTGGTGTACTCCGAAGTCGGTTGATACTCGATACTACACTCAATTGAGGTTTGCTTTCCTGGAATATTTCGGTCGCCAGTCAGTGGCTAAATCGAAACGATGAACAATGAAAGCAATCCAGGGATATTGGGACCTCTAGAACCCGGTTACTTTTGATAGGACAGGTTTTAACCAACAAACTGAAAGAGGGTAGCACCTGAACCTC
Organism: Vicia faba; assembly: GCA_948472305.1. Lineage (NCBI taxonomy): Eukaryota > Viridiplantae > Streptophyta > Magnoliopsida > Fabales > Fabaceae > Vicia > Vicia faba. The sequence goes on from OX451740.1 coordinate 14,355,174, forward strand.
ATGCAAGCCTAAACTTAAGGCCTTGTGTGCTTTGTGTGAATATTGTTTGCCTGTATATACACTTACTTGCTTGTGCATACATGTACATAACATCATGACATCATACCATAGAATTTTAGCATTTTCAATAACCATTTCAAGGATCTCGAGGTTTCTTTTGATGCAGGGTTACGTTGAACCAGACATCTATCAAGGGGCAAGAGGTCTCTCCTCTAACCAATCCGGTCAAAGTTCAAAGTACAACAACTTGAATCAGTGGCTATGACCCACTCGACATGGTGAGCTTGATTCTCGTGGAAAGACATCCACCAACACAAAGCTCTCCAAACAAAGATCGAGAACAACAACTTGAATCAGTGGCTATGACCCACTCGACATGGTGAGCTCGATTCTCGTGGAAGGACGCCCACCGATGCAGAGATCTCCAATCCAAGAGCAGAGTTCAACCTCTAACATTTCTCTTGTGTTTACCCCAAGAGATCCTTGAAAACATGCATCCACATATCATGCATTGCATTTTGACTACCTTTCCTTTTTCAGGTTTCCTTACTCTCCTGCTGTTTATTTCAGCAAGAGATGGCTCTAGAACGGTCTGTCAAAGACATCCAAGACCAGACTGCTCAACTGCAAGAGATGTTCCTGAACTTGTCTCTGGGGCAAGAAGAGATGAAAGCTCTCCTCACCAAGGACTTGGGGAGTTCCAACAATGCCAGGAATGATCAGATTGCGGAGCTGCAGTTTGATCTGACAACACTGAGGACCCAGGTGATGGGATATTTGGTGGGCCAGATGGCTCTCATCCAAGACCTATCTCAAAGACAAGAGGAACTCAGAGTTCTTGTCCGCCAACTGCTTCCAAACAACCAACTAGGGCAAACATCTGAGGTCGAAGAGCAAGTCACCGCTCAGCCTCCATCCACTCAAGAAGACAAGGGGAAAGCTCCTTTGCTAGCTTCAGGGTCACAAACCCATCAACAACCTCGCCAGCGTCAACGGGGTAATCGGCGTAAGCAAGAAAAGTCGGGAAGGCAGTTCACGGAGACTGACATACCGTCATCTCTAATTCTGGAGCGCTTGTTGGAGGTTAATCTGACTGCTTTGAGGGATCCTATCTGGAACCCAAATACCTCCGCTCCTGGCTATCATCCCAATGCATTTTGTGTTTACCACTCCTATAGCCCAGGACATGACACCGATAGCTGTTGGGCCTTGAAGAACAAGATTCAAGATCTGATTGACATTGGAGTGCTGAGGTTCACGCCGGACGGCGAGATGAAGATCTTCCGTTAAAGGGTTCTCCGCTTGAAGTGACGAAGCTCGAAACTGAAAGACTTTTGCTTCTTTTTGAATTTTCAAAGTTGTAATTTCTTTTGCTGTCAAACAATTATTTGTTGATGTTAAACTCTGTTTTCATTAATGCATTGCATATGTTTGTCTTGAATTCATCCATTCGTTTCACTACTTTTATGCTTTTCTTTATGACATTTGACTCTTGATAAAAAGCTGCAAGCCTTTAGAGGGAGGATGACGAAACAATACCATGATCTTATACAGTATGCTTTTGAACAGACCTTGCTGATGATGTACAGGCATTTCTTTCAATTCCCAAACACTGGAGTTATAAGGAAGTTAATCCCTAGTCACCCCTTCGAGCCAAAGAAGTAGGAGTTTCCTATTCTGATACAATCAAAACCTTTGATATAAACCTGGGGCAGGGTAGTATCTCAGTTAATTCAAAAGAGAACGCGCATTGAAGTCGCAAACTCTCAGTTCGTAATACAACGAACGACGTCGAAAAAGAAAGCATTCCTTCGGAATCAAAAGACAAGGGTGGTTCCCTATCACATAGACAGTCAATCTCTCAAAAGAGAGAAGCCCACTGAGCCAGAACCTATAAAGGAGGCTTAAAGAAAGCTGGGGCATCCCGCTGACAGTAATCCCGAAAACGGTAACAGTCAGGCAAAAGTTAGGGATAACAAATCAAAATCAAAATAGTGAGGTCATTACAAAATCCTCAACAACATGAAAAATGTTGAAAAATAAAAAGGAGATGATGACTGTCTCCCAAATTCAAGCCGGTGAACCATCTCCCGAAAGTCGTTCCAAACCCAAAACAGAGTGCGACGCGCAATTAACTGAGCTTAGGTTGAAGAACATCATGAAGAGCGGGTGGGTACAAATATACTTTGAGCCTTTATCCTTTGTTTCTTAAACCGTGAACCAGGCCACGTTACAACCCTTCAAAAGTCCTAATTGAAGCATGGGTTAGTTCGAAAGCATACTGTTACAAAAGGTATCCTGACTCCTGTAGGGCTTTGCTCTAAATCTTGTGTTAACTTGTCTTGTGAAAAGTTTTCTGCTAAAAAACGCATTTTTCAAAACTTCGAGACGAACATAAACTTTGCATTGCTTGAATATCACTGTCTGCATTTAACCCCTTTTGTTTGACAGCGAAGAAGTTCATACAGCGAATGTTCGGAGGAACGAAAACTCTCTCAGTAAGTCAAAATCACTTCAAGAGGATAACACTTCCATCAAATCTCCCATCAACAAGGGGCCTGACATAGCACAATTCAGTTAACCTGGGGCAGTCCAGTCAAGGTCCAACAGATCTTTCAATTCAGTTAACCTGGGGCAGTCCAGTCAAGATTTCAAGAAATCTCTCAATATGCAGAGTACTCTGATTCAAGACTCCTTCTTCACCACTTGGGGCATTCGAATGTCAAAAGTGTTCAACACATCAACTCCAACATTTCCAGACTCGATTCCTGTATCTAGCCAGGGCACGTCTGAAGAGTTCGAAGATTCGATTCCTGTATCCAGCCAGGGCATATCTGTTGACGACTATTTCCAGATTCGACTCCTGTATCCAGCCAGGGCATATCTATTGATTACATTTCCAGACTCGATTCCTGTATCTAGCCAGGGCACGTCTGAAGAGTTCGAAGATTCGATTCCTGTATCCTGCCAGGGCATATCTATCAACTATCACCTCTCCAGATTCGACTCCTGTATCCAGCCAGGGCATGTATGAAGAATTCCAGATCAACACCTGCAACAACCCAGGAAACATCTGTGAACGACCGATTGTAGACCAACACCTGTAATAAACCAGGATTTTATCTACATCACCACTTGGGGCATTCGAATGTCAAAAGTGTTCAAAACCGATGCAGTTTTTACACAAGCTCATCATCAGGGAGCCCTACACCGGTTCCTCTTCAAGACTTCTGAAACAAGTTTACGGATTCTTCCCAACAACGGACGCCAATCTACCGACTTGTTCAGATTCTTATCAAGACTTCTGAAAACAGTTCATGGATTCATCCCAACAACGGATGTTAATCTATCAACTTGTTCAGATGCAACCTTTGAATTTAATTTTCGGACGCTTCCCAACAACGGATGTTGTTCTATTGCTGATTCAACCTCAAGATTTCTGAAAACAATTTACGGATTCTTCCCAACAACGGACGCCAATCTACCGACTTGTTCAGATTCTTATCAAGACTTCTGAAAACAGTTCATGGATTCATCCCAACAACGGATGTTAATCTATCAACTTGTTCAGATGCAACCTTTGAATTCAGTTTACGGACGCTTCCCAACAACGGATGTTGTTCTATTGCTGATTCCTCTCCAAGACTTCTGAAACAGTTTACGGATTCTTCCCAACAACGGACGCCAATCTACCGACTTGTTCAGATTCTTATCAAGACTTCTGAAAACAGTTCATAGATTCATCCCAACAACGGATGTTAATCTATCAACTTGTTCAGAGGCAACCTTTGAATTTAGTTTACGGACGCTTCCCAACAACGGATGTTGTTCTATTGCTAATTCAACTTCAAGATTTCTGAAAACAGTTCACGGGTTCTCCAAGTAAACGGAGGTTAACCTATCGCTTGTTCAGATTCTTCTCAAAGCCAACAACCACGGAAGATCGCGCTCGCCAAGATTCTCCCTATCCCCAGCGGAGTTTCTTTCAATCCCCAGTGAAGTCAGACTTTCAAACCTTCTCCCCACAGAGTTTTAAGGAAGCAATCTTGAGTTCCCCAGTGAAGTCTCCAGGGTTACCTCCCATCAAGCCAAAGATTCTCAATCTGGTCTCCCCGGCATGAGTCTACTAGTTGGAGCTCCCCAGTAGAGGTCATCAGGAATTCTCTTCCCCAGCAACAGCCAAGGATTTATTTTCCCCGGCAGCAGTCAAGATGCTTTTATCTCCAGCCATCTCGGATTCATGTATCCTCGGCAGGATTAGCTCATCAGCTTACAAGCGCATTCATTACATTCATATCATAAACATTAATGTCACATGCATTGCATCATGCATCATAACATTACATACGACTAACCCTTTACCTTTTCAGGTAAGATCAGTCGACAGACACAGATCATCTCCTGAGATTCATCCAAAAATAGTTCAGATGTGACCCGGACACGGGAACATTTTGATACTTATTCCAGATTCATTCAGACGCATCAGCAGAAACCTTACACCGGTTCCTCTTCAACTTCTCAACTTCTGAAACAGGTTTACGGATTCTTCCCTACAACGGATGTCAATCTACCGATTTGTTCAGACTCTTCTCAAACTTTTGAAGACAGTTTACGGATTCTTCCCTACAACGGATGTCAATCCACCAACTGATTCAGACTCTTCTCAATTTTTGAAAATAGGTTACGGACGCTTCCCAACAACGGATGCTGCTCCATTGCTTGTTCAATCCCAACTCCTGAAAATAGTTTGCAGATTCTCCAGACACGGACGTCGATCTGTTGCTTGTTCGGACCCCAATTCAGAGATATTCCAAAACAGGGATGCCCTTCTGACACCTGTCCACTCACCATTGACGTACAGTTCAACATCACCATATGGCATCTATAAGCCCATTCTCAGATGGCATCTCTAAGCCCATCCCCCGACAAAATTCTCTCGCACCAGATGGCATCTTTAAGCCCATCACCAAATGGCATCTTTAAGCCCATTCACCTCCACCGTCACATCGACGAGCGCAAATTTTCTGGGCACACTAGTGTCCAATCTCCTTTTACCTTCAAGTCGCGAAAGGCAAACTTGCCAATCTAACTCTTCAGGTCAAAGAAGATTGAACAGGGGCAACTGTTGTACCCCAAAATTTGCCCTCGCATTTTTACCCAAGAAATCTCAGCTTCAAACATTTCCTGACTTCTCAAACTGGCTCAAGAATCGGACAAACGGACTTTTCTTGACAGTCAAGCAAAACTAGGGTTTTTACTGATTTTCAGAGCTCTGAATTGTTTCATACAGTGGGCTTAGGGTTTGGTTGATTTTTGGTTCAATTTTGATCAAGTGAGCGTGATTTGGCATTTAATCGGGAATTAGGGTTTTATGGGCATATTCTCAGAAGAATTTAAGTTCCACAGCACTTTGCGGTTTATTTCAAGATTCGGATTAAAATTCGGGTTATCTTGGTTTAATCAGCAAAAGAGACAGTGGTTTTGAATTCAGTACGTTTTGATTGGGCCAGTCAGATGCAAGATGCAGTTTTGAATTCACAGTGCTTATGCGTTTGATCAGTCCATTTGAGTTAATTGCTGCTTTGCTTTGGATGTTAAATAAGACAGACTTTATTGGATCAATGTTGTTTTATTTTAGTTATTTATTATTCTGAAATTAAATGATTGAATTTATTTTTCAATTGTTTTAATTCTAAGAATTTTAAATAAATAAATAAACAATAAAGAAATTAGAATTAATTGGATAATTTAAACTTTTATTGATATTTGAATTATTTGTACAAATTGTTGTTTATTACAGACAATAATTTACATTTAATTTAAATATTACATAGAATGAAAAAACTATCCTATTTTCTAATATTCTTCGTTCTTCATTCCGCTCCGGTATTCCGTTTTTCATCTGCAAAAAGAAACAAGAAAAGTCAGAAGGCATTAAAAAAAAGACAGATAAAAAGTTGCTCATCATTAGGGGCCACTGACTGGGATCAGTTACCCTCTCTGCAAATCACGGGATTTCTCCCGGTTCACAGAGAGGGAAGAATTCCATATTTTATTTCATGAAATGCAAATGTCAAAAAATGCATAAGTTACAAATTCAAGACTGCATAGAACCTCAGCTTCCAATTCAAACTAAATTGCAAAACTTCCCATTCAAAACTAAACTGAAAGTCCAATGCCAAAGATATCAAAGAAAAGCAAAAAGGGAATGTACTGTCAAAGCAGAAAATCTATCTAAACTGTCAAAAGAGAGATAAAGGAGATGCAAAATGTGTTATGCAAGCTAAACAGTCTTAACTCATCATTTCCCATAGGGCCCCTTCAGAAAAGTACAAGAATAAACATTATAAAATTCTTAGACTGTACTTTAAGAGAGAGAAAAGAGAGATAAAGGCAGCAGATACAGGTTAGGAATTAGACAGTAGGAAAGGAGAGGACAGAAAAGATTATACAAATCCAAAAACTCAGCATAGCAGTTCAGCAGAAGCAAAAAAGGTGATAACCAAAAAGTCTATCAAACCTGCCTACTGTCCACAAACTTCAAAAACTCTGCATCAATATCAAGATCCACAAGCAAATATACAAAAACAGTTCAGAATAAGATAGAAGAAAAAAAGGGAGAACCAAACGATAAAACCATCAAACTTCACCAACTCTGCATATACAAAGAGGCCAAGCCAATACCAAGAGAGTAGAAGAGAGGTTAGGATAGATAACAGGATATACAAACTCAGTTCAGCATAGAATAGAGAGAAGCATACAAACTGAGGAAGCAAAAAAGCCTCACTACTGTCATCAAACACCAATACCCTGCCTCAACCTTTAAGAAAACTGAACATCTCAAGTTCAAAACCTGAAACACATCATCCAAAACCAACACCCTGTCATACCTCATACTTGCCTAAACCACATAAGCAGCAAGATAGAAAAACAAACAAAATATACACAAGCCCCTGAGTTTCAAAGGAGGATAACATACAAACTGCATATACACAAATCTGCACCAGCATAACCTACTGCAAAACCTCTTGCCTGTTAAAATGTTTCCAAACACATAACCATACAAAAAACCAACATTAGCCTCACAAACACGAAACCAGTTCCTGAGCCCTCAGTACAAGCATCATTGGGCATTAAATCTTAAAGAGGCACCCAATCCAAGGCAATAACTGTTCACAATCATTCCAAAGCATTCAACAACTCAGAGGAAAACAAGAAGTATCAAAGGCAACCATTCAGTTAAAACCCTAGGCAACAATTCAAAGCATCCAGCAATTCAAAGGGACGAGCGAAGAAGGGAAAGATACTCAGGCAACAATACTCAAGCAAATTCCCAAGGGCAACACATAGTGGAAGAAGAAGATAAAAAAAGAGCGAATTTTAAGAAGGGTTTTCAGGCAAATCCAGCATACATCATCAAACCCTAGAAATATTTCAAAAGGACGAAAATACCAGGGTCATCAGAAGCAAAGACTCATCAAGTCCATCACGACGTTCCGGCCTCCTAAGCGCCATAGCTCCCTTCACCTCTCCTCCATCCCCAAAGTCAGGTAGTCAATATTCTTCCCATTTCCCCTTCACTAGCTCATAATAATGCGAATTCAGGAATCAAGACTCACACTAAAACATAAATTTGTAAAGAACAGAACATAAACACTAAAGCGAACCTTAAACCGATGACGCTGGGCTCCCGTCAATAGGGGGAAGAAAGGCTTCAGGATTGGAGCTGGTGGCCGGAATCGAGCGTTCAGGGAAGTGAAGTTTGATCGGAGAAGACGAATTCAGTGAACACGGCGCCGTCTCAAAACCCTAACCCTCGTTCTGAATAACAAAACTGCCTAACCCTAATTTCGCCTTTGTTCAACATGGGCTTAACCTGATTCTAATTCACCTCTAAAGCCCAACGAAAATCATTTCATTTTCTAACAAAACATTTTCATAAAAAACTAACTTTGTTTTATAAACAATACTTATTCTTTTTTTTATAAAACACTAATCTCTTTTTTTATTTTACAAAACAATGTTTACTTTTTTTATCTTAATTAAAAATACTTTTTATCATAAAATTAAGACATCTTTTAGATAGATATTTTATACATTTATATTATATTAAAAATTAGTTTTATACGTATCATATAAATTAAATCTGAAAACATTTTCTTTTAATTAATACACATTTATATACAAAAATAACAAAATACTCATTTTTATACATAATTTAAAATTGCAACTTTTAATTAACATTCTTTTTGTACATAACAATTCAATACATTTTTTCTCTAATATTTAATTTCCAAACATTTAGTTAAAATACTTTTTTGCAAATAAAGAAACATTCTTAATTTAAAACTTGAACTCTTTTTGTACATAAACATAAAAAAAATCAAAGATTCATACATGTATCTAGGTCAAAACCCTAATACGACTCAATTTCACATTTCGCATTTGTTACACAATTCACATACATATACACTTGTACATATTTACACTTACACAATACATATACACTTGTACACTTACACAAATACATTCACATTGCCCTATACACATTTTATCTTATATTCGTACATTCGATATTTACATTTTGATTGCGACATTCGATTTGGTTGTAAATTATTGGGTACTATAAGTCTCATCCCCTTGTACATTTATATCCCCACTCCCTGACACTATTTTGTAATAGCGTAGATTTACATTCCGCAATTTACAGTTTTCCAAATTATACCATGGTTAGACCTAGGGTTTGTATGTACAAAAAATCAAACGCTAGATAACCTAATACAAGATAAATACATGTAATCAATACACAATCACACTTGCACCCCCTAGGGTAATCCCACATGTTGCCTTCCAAATGGGCCATGCTTGCACCTCGAATGTCTTTGGCAAAACAAAATCAAATGATCATAAGTCCCTCGATGACGCTTTCGAAAGTTGCCTAAACGGAATGATCATAGTCCCTTCAAAGCAAATTGCCAAAGACATTTGGCATCATTGCATTCATGGTCCATACGATGACCCGCGCCCGTCCCGAATAAACTTCCTAAACGCAAGATTGTCTACCAATTTCAATGGTGGAACAAAATTGTTTAAAAGGGGTTAAAACATGACAAAAACATTTGAGTACAATAGGGTAGACAAAAACTCTTAGTTACTTGAGATCAATTTACAAAAATGCTTGCCTACTTTTCAAAAATCACAATCCACAACACTTTCAAAAATCAAACTTTCCAAACCTTTGAAACATCTTTTCGAAAAGATATACGCCTTTGTAAAACATTCGAGTAAAGAATTATTACAAGGTTAGCCTAAAGACAAGGCATCTTCTTCAAAAACATTTTCAAAAGCACCCACACACGCACCATTTTCAAAGCAATCGAAAAACAAGGCAAGTGATCTAAAAAACCAAGTAACTAAGAGCCCATGGATAACCATGGATGAAAAGGGTGCTAATACCTTCCCTTTTCATAATCTACCCCCCGAACCCACGAAATATCTCAAAAGGTTTTTGTTGTGCTTTTTTAACCTTTCCTTTAGGATAAAATAAAAAGTCGGTGGCGACTCTTGCTAACCGCACAAGTGCGAATACGAACGCAAAACACAAGTCAGTTCTCCCACCGTATCACAGGTGGCATCAAGACAGGAGGTTCTAGAAAATACTCCTTGATTTTATCGAAAGCAATTTGACAGTCATCATTCCATCTAACTACCTGATCTTTCTTCAACAGCTTGAAGATTGGTTCACAAGTAGAGGTTAGGTGAGAAATGAACCTAACAATGTAGTTTAGGCGTCCTAAGAAATCTCTGACCTCCTTCTCAGTGCGAGGAGCAGGCATTTCTTGTATAGCTTTGACTTTGGCAGGATCAACCTCGATGCCTTTGTTGCTGACAATGAAACCCAAGAGTTTACCGGACCGGACCCTGAATGTGCACTTGTTAGGGTTTAGCCTTAGCTTGTACTCCTTCAACCTGACAAACAGCTTTTGCAAGTGATCAAGGTGTTCTTCTTCAGTTTGTGATCAGGCTATCATGTCATCTACGTAGACCTCTATCTCATGATGTATCATGTCATGAAACAAAGCTACCATGGCGTGTTCATAGGTTGCCCCGGCATTCTTCAGTCCGAATGGCATCACTTTGTAGCAGAACGTACCCCACTGTGTAACAAAAGTAGTTTTCTCCATGTCCTCAGGTGCCATTTTGATCTGGTTATAGCCTTAGAATCCATCCATGAAAGAAAATACTTTGTGTTGAGTTGTGTTGTCAACCAGGATGTTGATGTGCAGAAGTGGAAAGTCATATTTAGGGCTGGCCCTGTTTAAGTCTCTATAATCCATGCACATTCTCACTTTGCCTTCCTTTTTAGGCACGGGCACAATGTTAGCAACCCATTGAGGATAGGAAGTAACATCCAGAAATCCAACATTGAACTGCTTTATAACTTCTGCTTTGATCTTCTCTGACATGTCAGGTCTCATGCGGCGAACCTTTTGTTTCACTAGTGGACAGTCTTCTCTTGTGGGTAGATGGTGTACCACAATTTATGTATCAAGTCCCGGCATGTCTTCGTATGACCAGGCAAAGATCTCAACATAATCATGCAATAGATGAATTAGGTGCGCTTTGACACTCGGCTCTAGATTGGCACCCACTCTGATTTCCTTCTTGTCTTCCTCAGTACCCAAGTTGATTGTGTCTAACAACTCCTCATGAGGCCGAATTGCTCTTTCCTCTTGCTGTAGTAATCTGGCCAATTCCTCTGGCACCTCACAATCTTCCTCACCTTCGTATTCAGCTTGGTAGATCAGATCTTCAGAGTCACTGAAGGCTATAGCAGTATCGTTACCCATGGGTTCCGGAGTGGAAGGGTACCTGCATTTGTGAGTGTGTGTGTGTGAGGATATAGCCATCTTAAAACAACAAAATGTAAAAGAAAGATAATGAGCACAAAAGGTTTATATATAAAAAGCGTCCATGATTCATTAAAATGACATATGAAATGAAGATAAAAACCCTTACAAATGGACCTATGTGCCTCGGGTAAGACACACGGTTGAAAAAGTACGAATTGTTTGTGAATTATTACAGATCCAATAGAAATGGAAAAGATAAATTACTACGGTATGAAAGTAATCGAAACAAAGTCTTTTGCTTCCCAGTTGCACAGTCCTTCGCCAACAGTAGGAAAAATCCAGTCTTCCAAGCTAACATATTCTTCACTATCCTCTAGTGCATTAACCCCTTGATGGCTGATCTTCACAGGTGGCCCTCCGGCACGGGTGCGGCGCACGGCCTTCTGAGCAGTTGAGGTGAATCCCAAGTCGAATTTGTCTGATTTGAAAGGAAAGTCGGGAAGCTGCCCCCAGATAGTGGATCTTCCTTCTTCCACTACTGTCCTTGCATCTTTTAGAGAAGACATTTGAGGTGGTGGTCTTGAGATCACAGGAGTTGAGGATACCGCCTTGGTCGCTGCTATTTCAGGAGAGACTTCTTTAAAATGTTGGAAATGGGTCTCTATGAATTCTCCATCTAACTCCACATAACGGAAGGAATTCAGATGACTAATCATATATTCCTCTTCCCCATGGACAATTATGATTTTCCCTTGGACGGGGTACTTGAGCATTTGATGCAAGGTGGAAGTGACAGCTCTGGCATTGTGAATCCAGGGGCATCCCAATAGGCAAGAGTAATAAGGACGAATATCCATCACGTAGAATATTGAATTAAACGTCTGAGTACCCACCTTGATCGGGATGTCCACCTCTCCATGGACCATCCTCTTAGAGTCGTCGAATGCTCTCACAATGATGTTGCTGGGTTTTAAAGTCATCCCCTCACAATCCAGTCTATCTAGGGCTTTCTTTGGCAAGACGTTTAAAGACGACCCAGTATCAACCAAAACATGAGCTAGGGTTGTTCCCCTACACTCCACCGAGACATGTAGTGCGTCGTTATGTTTTCTCCCCTTGAAGGTCAAGTCAGCATCGGAGAAACCCAGGCCATTGTCAGCTGTCAGACTGGCTACACACTCTTGGAATTGATCCGCAGATGTCTCTTGCGGCACGTGTGCTGTTTTCAAAAAATTGACCAAAGCTTTAGCATGTGCCTCAGAGCACAGCAGCAAGGCTAACATAGAGATTTTGGAGGGGGTCTGCCCCAGTTGTTCAACAACATCATAATCACTTTTCTTAATGATCCTCAGGATTTCTTCCATCTCCCTCTTGGATGTCTCAGGGATAACAAGTGATTGAGCCTTCATCGGGACATGCTCCTCTTGAACATTCTTTCCTTTATTCTCAGCAGCGGAAACAGGGATAGGAATTGCATTGTCATTGTTTGCAGGTACACTTATAGGTACAATTACTGGTGTAGGGGTAATCTTCGGAATGACCACGGGCCCAAAGACTGCTGTTGGAGGAGTAATCTCTGGAGAAAAGATTCTCCCACTACGGGTAACCTTGCTTGTTCCGGCAATGTTACTGATGTCGGGATTATCCTTCTCAGAGCTTTCTTCTTCTGCAATCTGTTCAATCTGTTTGACACCATGGTAGTAGATTTCTCCACCATAGTTCCATGGTACCATTTTATCGGATTTATATGAGGCTGGCCCGGGCATTGTTATCTTCAACGGAGTAGTCACTGGAGCAGATGTAATCCTAACTGGTTTTTTAGGAACCCTGGAAGGATTGGCGTATATGGTTATTATTGAAACTTATGGAACTGGAATGGGTGAAATAGGAGTTTTCTCAAACAAAATTTCCTTGTTATCAATCAGTTGTTGGATTCTTTTCTTCAACTGAGGACAGTCAAATGGGGAGGACAGGCAAGCATGGCAATCTTGGTCACAACCTGGGAACACCCCAGCTTTCAACAAATTCAACTTGATGGTTAGGAGAGGAGTTAAAAGTTCATCCACAGTAGAAACAAACATATCTTCTTCCACAGCATTGGCATTGTGTCCATGCCTAGGCATTGGAGCGGAGATAACATTCGGCTTTTCAGGAGCTTCAAATTTAACTTCCTTTGCGTCGATCAGATCTTGAATCTTGTTCTTCAGAGCCCAACAATTGTTGGTGTCGTGCCCTGGACTTTCTAAATGGTACGCGCATCTGGTGTTGGGATGGTAATGTGGAGAAGTAGTGTTAGGATTTTTAGGGGCCTCTTTTAGCATGGCCAAATTCAACTTCAAGAGATGTGGTAGGACTTGAGCTGGTGTCATGTTTATCTTGGTGAATTGCCTTACAAGCCTTTCCACCCTTTTCTGGTTATTTCTCGGCTGATCATTTCCTGGCTGGTTGTTTCTCTGCTGGTCTGATGCAGACTTTTGAATCATAACGACCCCCACAGTTGGTTGTCGCTCGGTTCTTCCCTGATTCCTCTGAGCATAGAAGACAGACACTTCCTTCTTTCCAGTGAAGGGCTTTTTTACAGCAGCAGAGGTAGATGCATCTTTCTGAATTTTCCCGCTTCTAATACTGGCTTCCACCTTCTCGCCAGTCAAAATCAATTCAGTGAAACCTGCAGAGGAGCTTCCAATCATATGATTAAAGAAAGGACCTGACAGAGTCCCCAAGAACATGTCTACTAGCTCTCTTTCTGACAAAGGTGGTTGCACCCTTCCGGCTAAATCCCTCCACTTTTGGGCATAGTCTTTGAAGCCCTCATTGGTAGCCATATCCATACTCTGTAGCTGAGTACGGGTTGGCGCCAAGTCGGCGTTGTATTGATACTGTTTATAGAAGGCGGCTGCCAAGTCTTCCCAATTATGGACATTTGTTCTCTCCAACTGGTAGAACCAATCAAGCTGTGTCCCTGACAAACTGTCCTGGAAAAAATGGACCCACAAATCTTTGTCAGTAGAGTGTGGTTAAATTTTCCTGACATAAGATCGCGGGTGCATCTTGGGACAAGAAACCCCATCATACTTAGCAAATAGTGGCACTTTAAACTTAGGAGGGATTACAATTCCAGAAACCAACCCTAACTCCTCAAAATTCAGTCTCGGTACTCTCTGTATCTCCATAGCAGCTAGACGTTCTTCCAAGTTTTTGTATTTGTCATCGGCCGGAGGGTACTGTTGTTCAGAATAGTCCTCATCTTCCTCTTCTTCTGCTTCAGAATCAGATGGCACTGCCGTTCCTTTTCCTTTTCCTTCCCCCTCTTCAAATGTTGATGGAAATTCCAAGGTCCTTCTGGCTTATCCTTTAAACCTTCTGCCCATGATAACCACACCGGCTCGCTTCTTCTTCTTTTTCTCTTTCTCTAGCAGAGTCTTGAGCTCCTCCTGCCCCTTGGCCAAGGTCAAGAGTAGTTGTTGAAATTGTGAATTCTGAGCTTGTAAGTCTTTAACCGTTTGTTCTAGATCCATCTTGCTGAAATAAACAGCAGAGAGATGAGGAAACTTGGTGTGAAGACCTGTTTATGCATATGATGAATGATATGTATTCATGTAATGTATTCAAGAATTCAGAAATTCAAATTTATTTATAAAAAAAAAAAGAAAAAAAAGAAACACACGTCATATTAATAAGATAGAATTGTTAGTACATCAATGCCCCTTGGGCAAAATAATACAAAATTCTAAGGTAAAAAGACGTTGCGTATCCTCTTTGGTGCAATGTAGGTGTTGAGAGTCTGCTCTTCGTGAAGTAACCGAGTGAGTTCCAAAACCTTCTTCTCGCTTGCGTAGAATTGGGCTTCAAAAGTATCGCGTTCTCCTTTGAGTTGTATCCAACCCCTTTGTAGATCTTCGAGTGATGTTGGCATGTCAGGATGTAGGAGGGTGTATGGAACCTCTCCTTCCTTAACAGTCTCTATAATCACAGGGAGAATGGAGGGGTAAGGCATCATAAGACTTTGGGCGCGGGTTCGTACCCACTTGAGGTAAGGCTCAAGAGGGATGGAATTCGTGTCCCAAGGTCTTACTGTCTACCTTGTTTGGTATCCTCCAAGCTCGGATGAACCTTTGTAGGAGTCCTTGATTGCCATTGTCGAAGTCGAAAACCAAACCTTGAATCATCATATCATGTGGGCCATCCCTTCGGGCATAACCAAACTGTCTTAGAGCCAAGCAGGGGTTGTAGGTGATGCCTCCCCTAATTCCAAGTAGAGGGACATTAGGGAATTCCCCACAATGGTCGACGATGATAACATTCTCTTTGGATCGAGAACACCAATGAATGTCTGAATGTGTAAGAGTCATCAATCATTGTGACCACCTCAAACCTTGCTCATTCTTCAAGACTGATTGGGGAAGATGAGAAATAAACCATCTTGCCAGTAGAGGAGTGCAACACATGAGAACACCTATTTTCCTCATTGTTCGAGTGTGAAAAGAGTGTAGGATATCCCCAAGCAATGTAGGTACCGGGTTGCGAGTCATGAAGATTTTGACAGCACTCACATCTATGAGTTGGTCAGGGTTAGGGAACAAGACCATCCCATAGATGAGAAGAGCTACAATCTCCTCAAAAGCTTGTAAGTCCAAGGAATTCCAGCAACTTTGGGCCTTCTCAAACAAGAACTTTGCCAAGAAGCCTTTGACACCACTTCTAGTTTCCCAATATGTTGTGACATCAGATGAGTGCAAGTGTAAGGCTTGAGCAATCTCTTCTGGCTTTGGATCTCTTTCCGTACCGTTGAAGGGTAGTTGATTGAGAATAGGAATCCTTAAGAGTTGAGAAAATTCCTCCAAAGTAGGCACAAGTTGGTAGTCAGGAAATGTGAAGCAGTGATGCAAAGGGTCAAAGAACTGGAAAAGAAATTTCATCATGCCTTCCTCTGTCTTGGAAGTGACTAAGTTAAGAAGACGACCAGCCCTCTCGGTGAATGGAGAGTTCTCAGGAATCCTTGAAGCTATCTCCTTGAGTTGTGGAGGAATTCTTACAAGATTGACTTGGATAGTTTTCTTGCGAAGTGAATCCATAACCTACAAAACAGGAACAAAGATGAAATTCCAAAATCCTTGAAATGGTTAGTGGATGCATATGATGCTTCATGATGTCCATGATGTTATGCACAAGTATATGTACAAGCAAATCACACAAGTTCCTAGTTTAGGCTTGCATGGGGTTTCATAGGTAAGTACCCTCTTGAAGTTTAGTTGGCTCAACCTGTCCTAGAAATAGTAACCGGGTTCTAAGGAGCTCAATATCACTGGATTGTTTCCTTGTTCATTGTTTCAATTCAGCCTCTTTACTGGCGATCGAAATATTCCAAGGAACCAACCCTCAATGAGTGTAGTATCGAGTATCTACCAACTTCGGACTGCACCAAAGTCGGTCATCTCACTACATCCTAAAAGGCCAAGTTGGTCAAGTAAAGGTTCTAGAAGTTCGTTAGTGCTTCATGACATCACTCAGTGGCCCCGTATTCTCTTTGATTGAATCAAAGGCTACCGGTACCCACAAATATGACACACTAACATAGCTATTGCTTAGACCGTGTCGGTATACCCCGCACAGTTTCCATAATGTATTGCTATTTACCTATGAATGTTTCCCAAATCCGGATAGAGGATTCAAACTCAAACAATAGAACCAAAATTTAAAGCAAACAAGGCAAACATGGTAAGCAAATAAAGGTGATCTAAACCCTAAGGTAACCCCACTTTTATAATTTTCCCCAGCAGAGTCACCAGTTCTGTGATACGGTGGGAGAACTGACTTGAGGTTTTTGCGTTTCGTCGCAAATGTTTCGATTTAGCAAGAGTCGCCACCGACTTTTATTTTATCCAAAACGAAAGGTAAGAAAGCACAGGAAAGACCTTTGAGATGTTTTCTTGAGTTCGGGGGGTAGATTATGAAAAGGGAAGGTGTTAGCACCCTTTTCATCCATGGTTTTCCATGGGCTCTTAGTTACTTGTTTAGATCACTTGCTTTGCTTTGACAATTGTTTGAAATGGTGCTTTGTGTGGTTTTGAAAGTATTTTGAAAAGAGGTCATCGTTTAGGCAATCTTTGTAATGATTCTCGTTCGTAAGAATGTATACAAAGATGTTTGTCTTTTGAAAAATGTTTCAATGTTTTGAAAGTTGCTTGGAAAATGTTTTGAAAATGTGTGTGTTTGTTTGAAAATAGCAAGGATTGTTTTGAAGTTGATTAAGTAACTAGAAGCTTATTTACCTACTCAAAAGTCTTTCTTGTACATTTTTATTCCTTTGACATTGTTGATTTACCATTGATTTGGTAAACAAACCTATCTTTGGATGTTAAACGGGACGGGCGTGGGTCATCGTATGACCATGATAGCAATCGTGTCAAGTATCTTAGCTTGTTTGAGAGACCAAGATCATTTTTTGTTTAGGTAACCTTTTGATAGCGTCATCGAGGGACTATGATCTTTTTTGTTTGTTTTTCTTTGCCAAGATACTTTGCATGCATACCATGGCCATTTTTAAGGCAACAAAGTGGGTGAAACCCTAAGGAGTGCTTGTGTGCAATGTGTGTCATTTTCATGCATTTGTCTGTCTTGTATTAGGTCTTGTCTATTTGTTTGATTTTTGTCTTATCATACAAACTCTAATTTTACTAAACATGTATATAATGCGATAAATTGCGTAAAGTAAATCTAAGCTATTACAACAATTATTATGGGAGGCGGGATACAAGTTTTGAATGGGGAATATTGCTTAAAATAAAACCCTAAAAATTATTACAACCCAATTGAATTATAGTACAATAAATAAATAAACAATTATTTAAATATGCAATAAAATGTATGGATGCAAAATGTTTTTGTATTTATTTTATGTATGAGAAAACAAAGTTATTTAAGTCCTAAAAAATAAGAAAAAATAACATTGTTATTTTTGAAAGGGAAAACCCTAATTTTTGATTTAAAAGAAAAATATGTTCTATATTATTTATTTTGTGTATTTTTTTGTATAAGAAAATATAAGTAATATTATATACAATATTAAAAATTAAAATATGTATGAAAATAATATTTTATGTATAAAAATAATAAAATAAAAAATGTATGGTATTTTTAAAGGTATTTACAATTTATTTGAGAAAATAAGATTCTATTTATTAATAAGACTATTTTTATATGTAAAAATAAATAATAAAAATAAAATAAAATTGCAAAAAATTAAGAAAACTATTTTTTGTGATTTTTAATGTTCAGAGAAAATTATTAAAGTCAATAAACATAAAAGAAATGAGAAAATATGCAAAATATAAAATATGAAGCAGGGGGTGCAAAAGTAATATGGAGAGTGCAAACAGCAAAAACAAAAAGGCTAAATGCAACAAAAAGCCCAAGACAGCTCAACTTCGTCCTTGTCCTTCAACTTGCGCGCGTTTCTTCTTCAAATCTAGAACTTGTTCATGCTTGCATAAAATCAAAAACTCATAACACAAAAAATATAGCTTATGATCTCACGATTCCAGTGATATAAAGTTTGTAAACTAACTCTCAAAGATCAGAGAAAATTTTAATGGCCCTAATTTTTTACCTAGTTTTTTCAGCATGTTCAACAATCAAATTCTCTTAGCTCAGTTAATATAAATAACAACTATGCCTATGTACAGCTTCAGCAAGTTAAGGACTACATTTTTGCTTCACAAATCAAAGCTTGAGGATTCCTAAATAGAGAGATAGAGTTTTGAAAAATACCTTGTTCAGCTGAGTTTGGATATGGCAATGTGGAGGCTTTGAGTGAGGCCTGAAGATCGTGTGAGCTTCCTTGAAGTTCCCTCAAGCTTTTCCAATGCTTAGCTGGCCCTGAGGATGCTCGAAACTCCCTACACGAGTCAACCTGCAACCTTCCAAAATGAAAATGGTGATGTCTGAAATAGGGCTTACAGAACCAGGACAAGGACTTGGATAGTTTAGGTAGGATGTATGGAAGATGTTTGATGTGTTACAAAGCAAAATGCACGAGCAAATATTGAGATGGCTAGTGTTTTGCAGAAGCTGCCCTGTTTGGACAGAAATTTGTGTTTTTTGTGTTTGGGAAGGTTTCAGATGTTGTGCACTCGGGTTTTAGCTTGCAACAAGTTTGTGAAGTTGTCTAGAATGAAGCCAAGTCTTCTCTTTATCAGATGGACAAGTTCTCTTCACTTTTGTCACCTTTCTTGCTTTTGAAGAAAGTTGAAATGACTATGCCAAAGGCCTGTACAGGCTAGCTTGTGGGCTGCAGATAGTTGGTAAAGCTTGCCTAATTCCTGTGGAAATTGTCTGCACTACAAGAACAAGTCCAATGCTCAAGGCTGATAAAGTTGGGAAAGCTTGCTTTATCAAAGTGGTATTGTGAACTTTATGCCATTTATGGATTAATCTTTTGTACAATGCTCCAAATATCAAAATAAAGCCATTATCAAATGAGTTTACATTTAATTATGGAGTGTGGAAAGGATTAGGACCTGTAATACAAGGTACAAGCATGCTAGGATCTGATTTGCAAGTTGGAGCATTGTAAACATCGCTTGAACAAAAGTGACAAATTGCCATTTTCTCTTCTTCGATTCTCCCTAACCACAAATGATCCTGGAGAGTTCTTGGACATTTTGGAAAGCTTGTAACATGATTTACAATCCATCTTTGAAATGAATTTTGAGATACCTCTTGTAACTAGGTGAAAAATGTGGGTCAAAAACCTGCCTAAATTAGGGCAAATTTTCACTAAGTTAAAAAGTTTATGGACCCCTATTCACAAGTTCATAACTTGAGATCCAAGTATCTTTTGGGGAAACTTTGTGAATAAAAGTTGTAGATTCATGGAGTACTACAACTTTCATGTTGGAAGTTTTCTTTTAATCCAATTGTATCATGGTGAAAAAGTTGTGGAAAGTTGGGAAAAAATAAGAAATTTTCCATACTTGGAAAAATTCTAAGTTATGAAAAATTTCAAATTAAAATTCTAATTTGCAATTTTAGGTTTCTTGGTCAACAAGTTTCACATTTTGACATATCTTGATGAATTATTACCCTTGGCACTTGATTTTGATCAAAAAGTCAAAGTTTGACTTTTCAGTATACAGTTGACTTTTGATCAGTTGACTGCAAAATTCATCTGTCAATCCTATGCATTTGAGATCTTTTGAATTATGTGATTAGGTAAAGATGATGCTATTGAGTCCTTGAAATAATGTTTGAACCCAATTGGTCATTGGCTAGGTTAAAAATCAGAAATTGCCCTTTCTCAGTCAAAACCCTATTTTTGACCATTTTGCCCTTTTGATGATCTGGCCAAATTTCTTGAGGAGTTGTGATCCAAACTTGATCAAAGGTACATAAGAGTCTAAAATGTTGTTGTGGATCAAAAATTATGAAGTTTGACTGTAAATTGGCCATGGTTGACTTTTTCCCCAATACAATTGATTTTTAGGTCAATTGTCCAATTGACTGGGCAAAAATGTGATTCAAGACTTGAAACTTGGTATGAGAAACCTTAGGGGTCCAAGATGGTATATGAAAGTCACATTAAGCATTGGTGGTCAAAAAATCATTGTGCAAACTCAAACCCTAATTTCAGGCTATCAGTGCAAGGAGATGTCTTGAGCTGAGCAAACCCTAATCTTGTCTTGAGTCCAAGAAGTCTTGTGAGAAAAATCTTGATAAATGAGAGGGCAAATTTTGGGGTACAACAGGAGCAATTTTAAGTCGCTTTGCATTGTAGTGGACGTGTTTTGTGATAAGGAATAAGTTTGCACATGGTTTGGTGGTTCCAAATTGAGTTTTGCATCATTACCAATTATAGGTCACAGTTTCAATACATAGCTCAAGGTACCATGCTCATGCTAGGACAAATGAAATCTACTCGTGCGTTTTACAATTTTCTTTGTGCCAAATGTTCTCTTCATGGCAAAGAATCAAATGCAAAAAGAACCAAGTCAAATGGATGCTTGAGCTGAAAATGGCATGGCTGCAAGGTGAGATCGTGGCATTGAATTGCAGGTCTGGCATTATGTCAAGCATGTTATGAATTAACTTTTGTGCACATGTGACCTTTTGAACAAATTCAAAAATTGATGGACTTGAGAACATAATTGATGTTTGACTTATGAAGCAAAGTTGTAGAGGACATCAAAAGTGACATTTGGTTCAAAGTAGAATAAAAAAATATTGAGAATTAAGAAAGTTATTATCTTTGGACCAAATGGCATGCCATTCTTGATTTTAGGTCAACCAACCATGCACCAATTTGTGGTTTTTGATATTTTCATCCATCTAAAGACCCAATGAAGATCATTTAAACGCAAAATGAAGGAAGTTTGATTGTCCTTTGAGAAATCTTGAGAATTGTCTTGAGAAATGGATGAATATGACATGGAAATAAACACATGAATCAACCTTAAATCAACCTTAAAATCATACACCAAACTTGAACTTCTCTTGATCAAATGAGGTTAAATGAAGCTTGATATGAATGTGACCTGAGATTATAGATCATGCCTTGAAGTGAAAGCTCTTGAGAACCACTTGTTGATCGAACTTTGCCTTTGAGCACAAAAATCCTAATTTAGAAACAATATTGATCCTTTGATTGCAAATCCCTATCTTAAACAATAAATAAAAAAACAAAACATATTTTTGTATTTTGAAATAGGTTAGTAAAGTAAAGCAGTGTAAATAACAAATATATACAAAGATACACAAAGGGTGTTTAATAATCTCCCGCAAAGGTTGTCCCAAAATGAACAAAGGTTAAGAGAATATCATCCTTATGATCTTGATCAGATACAAATAGTATGATAGATAGAATCTTAGAGGTAAAAATTAAAATGTGACAGAATGAAAAAAAAAATTTTGCAATAGATTTTTAAATTTTCCAATAACATACCAAATTTTCGATATGAATTTTAAAATAAAAAATAAAAAAATTTACTACCGAAAATTTTTGATAAATTTTAAAATTTTCTTTAAAAAAAAAAAGAACTACCGAATTAAAAAAAAAATTGAAAATGAAATACCAAATTTTTCAAAAAATTTTAAAAAAAAAAATTGTAATGCATAAGAATCATAGCACCATCATTAGAAGGGTCGCAAGCTCTCTTTTTTTGAAAATAAAAAATAAAAAATTATCATCAGATAGATACATGATTCATATGATATGATACTTCTCAAATACATGTAAAAAGACTTCCCAAAAAGTATAAGAAATTTAAAACAAGGTTGTGGAACATAAGTCTGAGGTGTACGTGAACCATTTCATCATGGTATCGAGTTCTTCTAATAATATTTGTGAAGCTTTTGTAACGGTTAAAATATATTATGAAAACTATGATTATAAATAAATGTAATGATCACATAATTGTAAAAACAAGTGAAGTGTCGTTAAAGTCAACATTTAATTACTCTTAATTTAGAATGGGACATATTTTCACCACGAAATAAAGGATTTTTTGGTACAACCAAATAAAGGATCTTTTGTATTGACTTGCCCTGCTATTGAGCTAGCTGGGTTGTTATTTTATTTTCACCATGGCATTTATATCAAGGACAATTTGATCCTTTAGTTTGAAATTAAATGAAGAAGGTGAATTTATAGTCTCAATTCCAAATATGTTTTCTACATTTTCCTTTCTTCTTCCTCCCTCTAAGATTAAGATTGATAAAAAGAATACAAATATAAAAATGAAAAAAATTGGTACCTATTACCAAAAATGAACCAAAATCCAGCGAGCAATTGCAACCATATATAACTATTATGTTAGTCATCAAAAGAGAATGTAGATAACTATAGTTAGTGGAAAAAAAACCTTTACTACAGGTAACATTTAAGATTGTTCAATGAAATGAAAGAAGAATGCTTCAGATTAAGAGACAAGGTTATTGAAATCAGATAAAGGAACCAAAATTGTCCCTTTTAAACACGTTCTGTGTAACAATAAATGTCGGCACAAAATCGCCAGTTTGGGAGTAACATATCCCATGTTTAAATTCTAAGGGGGAAAGGGTTATTTTCATATTACGGTACTAATAAAATGAGCCTTCATTCTTAAATTAAACTTGCAGTCCCTTTTATAATAAAGATGCTAAAAGTAGTTGTAACCTTGTAGGTCATATTGAGAGGGGATAAAACATTGTTAAAGAATCATAGCGATGCTATCAATTATTAGGCAGAGCAAAAATGACAACCTAACAGGATTTGTAGTTCAATCAAATGACCACCCTTGTGTCTAAATAATCACAGAAACTCTCTGAAGTTGCTAAACTGAAAGGTCTTTAGACCAATCAAAACCAAATGAAGCAGGGCATCATGATTTTGAAATGTGCAAGTGTAAAACAAACTCTTTTGGAAAATTTATTCCTGAAGGCTGCAGCATCCAATTAATGGTGTCCATAAGGATCACCGCCAGGTCCCACCACTTCAAGCTGTAATACAAAACCAAAAAAATTAGCTTCAATATGTAATAAAGTACCTATTTGAAATGCTGATTTGTATTCAACTGGAACTCAAAATTGGTGAAAAGAATTGAATTTTGTTCCTAATTCCTGGAATTTTCAAGTCATAGTTTGTAAATGCTGTAAAACATGATACACTGCTCTGATTCCAATCAATGTGGACTAGACATGGCTATATATTCAGTATTCACCCCTAAGGTGTAATTTTATGAATGTTCTTTTTATGTAAGCATACACTGCAACTCTTTCGTTAATGTCAGATAACAGGACAGCCGCTATTGCCAACACTTAAAAATAGTACATAGACTAAACAAAAATTCAAACAGTTATAGTGAACTTTGGCTATTTATCACTAATATTAAAGTCCAAAACACATTTTTTTAGAAAGCAGAATCAATCTGCGAAGTCCGTGAAAGTTTAGGGAAATTTTGTGCAAATGAAAGCAAACAAGTGTACAATTTTCAATCTACATATGCGCATATCTTGACACTTAACTCCAAATTTATCATGGTAGCCAGGAACAATAACATTCTAAATGTGATGCTGGACTTACCTCGAAATGCTGTGTACACACTGGACACTCATGGGGCTTGCCTTTCTCCAGCCAAAACCAGACAACATCATGCTCATCCTCTGTAGGAAAAAAGAACAAATTTTTCACCTAAAGTAACAAACCAAATTCTAGTATTTATCACCAGATTGTGAAAAGGATTGCACAGAGTCATAAATAGAGACAAGGGACACTTACCGCCTTCACCACCTGGGCATCCAACTATCCTTCTGTCATAGAAAGACCTAACAACAGCAGGTGCTTCCTATAAACCAGAATAAACAATGAAAACAGACATATATCAAGCATACTTCAAAACCATTATAAAATGAATATTAGACAATGTAAACCTACAACAATTATTCACAAAACATATATCAAGCATACTTCAGAACTTACATGTAACATTTTTAAGTACTTTTTTTGTTTAATCTTTAGAAACTTCAAAACTGAATTCGTGTTTAACTCAAAGCTCAACAAAATCCTTTGATTTCCCAACCTCGGTTCGTCAAAACTGAAATCGTGTTAACTCAAAGCTCAACAAATTACAAAATCCCTTGATTTCCCAATCTTGTTCATCACGACTCACGAACAGGTACAGTGAAGTGATTGAGGATAACGAGTTGTTCAATAAACCACCAATATCCTAATGCTATACTTTTTTTAAGGTGATATTTAGGTTGATTGGCAATTACTTCTTCGGCAATGAATCCTATACTTATATGTATTGTGGATTGAAAGTAGTTACTAGTTAGTTCCAAATCCCAAGTCAAGAATCAGTTATATCATTCTAGCCTTCTGTATTTTTATTTTTTTTTGCAATTTGAATTTACTCATTAATAATTAATTGATTACCCTGTTGTGCAGTGCTTGTGTTAATTTTATGGATCTTAGTTTCTTAAAATCTTACAAATTATGAATTTTGTAAAGCATCATAATTTGAAGGTTAAATAATATGTTTGGTCCTCATATGTTACCCTCGTTTCCAAATTAATCATCATTGTCTGTTGCAGCTAGAATACCATCCTTTGGAGGCTTGGGAGTTACAACTCAGTGAACTGTAGGGAGACTAGACAGAGACCGTATAATTTGAATAGTAAACATGAACCCAATAACAAAAAGATTAAACAGTCTTCATATTTCTCTTTTAATGGAGTATGGCTATAACAACATTCATGACATTAGCCACAGTTCAACTTTGAGACAACGAAAGAAATAACAAAAAAATGGACAATATGAAGAAGGAAAGTGGGATGTATACCCTAATATAATTAGAGTACAATTATCTACGGGAATTTTAACAACACGCTACAAACAAGATTAATTTTGCCAACAATCACTTTTCTACCTTAGAACACAATTCATTCCTCTACAAACACACGTGGAAATCAAGTCTAGAAAGATCTAATCCAACACATACGAAATCAGCAGTAAAACACAACTCTAAAACGAGTTAAACAACATTGCAGATATAACTGAGCAAAGAAACAAGACGTTAGAACACTGACCTTTGTGCCAAAAGGACCTTCTGGATGATCTATTTCAAGAATATTCCTCCCCTAAACAAGCAAACAAAAAATACAAAATTACAAACGTCCTTCACACGAATAATCTACATATTGCAATAAAAAGGATCCTCAGAGTAAAATTAAAAAATTAGCATACACACACATATCATAATAAGAGGTATTCTTCTGATAATCACAAAAAATTCAATTGGATTCATGATATTAAGCATTACTAGCATTCTGATTTCGTATAATTAACGAGAAAATTCAAAAACAAAACAATCACGATACAGAACAAATACCTCAAGTTCAGCCTGAATCTCCTCACGTTCATGACCAGTAGCAATCGGCACTACATCTTCGACTCTCTTTTTGACCGAACCAGCTACAAGTAAAATCAAACCGAAATGAATCGAAATGCAAACGATGCAATTTCAGAACATCGGAAAGGGAACGGGAGGATACCTGACTGTGTGGCGACGTGGCGACTGAGGTCGACGCATCGGAGTCCGGCTACGGCGGATCGGGGATGGGAGAGAGATGAGGAGCTTAGGGTTTTGAGGTGAGGTGAAGTGAAGAGTCTCCGCCACATGGTGATTAGGGATTTTTTGGTGACGGGAGGTTACGGTTACGGTTACGGTTGCGGCGTCGTTTGATTGGAAATGGAAGCGGATACTTGTTTTGAACGAACCAAGAGTTGAGAAAGAAAGTATAGTTCTGGAATCATGCGAATGTGAAAATGCTCTTTCGTGAGATTTGAACGGGCTCAAAGTCAAGGCCCAATCAATTTTTTTTTACAAAAGAGAGGAATCTCCCCTTGTACCCTCACTCTTGCCCCTTCCACCCCCACAAAAATTGATTTTGTAGATTTTGTAGACTTTTTCTACTCATAAAGAGGTATTTTAATGGGTACAGTCAGTTGAAAAATCATTAAAATTACTATTTTATTAAAGTCTTTTATTTGTCATATTTATAGGCACTTTTATGTTATCGTTGTATACTATTAATTTAGGTGTTGTAAGATTGGTTATAGATTTATATTTTCTAATTTTTACCATCTTAAATCTGTAATGATTGATATATTTTTTGATTTAAATGAATGAATATCTTTTTTAATAAAATAAAATATTAAAATCTGCTATTTAACAAAGAAGAAGGACATACATAATTATATTGGTGCATGAAAGAGATGGGACCAATAAAAGCAATATAAGTTTAACAATTACATGTTTCAAAAGGGTAAATGATTGTTTAGATTTATAACTATTCACGGAGGTTTTAACTTGTCATCCTCCAAGTTGCTCCTGGTATCCATCATATTTCTTTAATGACAAAAATATTCTTTCTATTATTTATTATAAAAAAAAAACTCATTTTTATTATAAAAAAATCATTATTTTAATGCAGTAAAAACGAAATTTTTGTATCCAATTTAGAATTTCCGGTATGTGCAACCATATTTACGTTCTTATCGAAAATAGCGTGGGAATTACGAAATTTCCAAAGATATTTATTGAAAAAATTTTGAAAATTCTGGTGTTGATCTGAAAAAATCAAAAACATACTAGAAATTTTATGAAAATTTGAACTTTCCGGTAGATTTGCAAAAAAATATTTTACTTGTGTGGCCCAGAACTGACAACTTCTTCTACGAATTCTTATACATATTTTACGGAGTTCTTCACCATTGATGTTGTATGTTTTCTATTTAACAAGTTTAATTTTTAAAGGTTTTCCCGTCTCTAGATATTGATAGTTTACTCTTTTTGCGTTGCAATTGACATATATTTAAGTCTCAATCTGAAGTTTTAGCTTGGGCACAGACTACTGGTAAACGGCATGGTATTATTCTTGTCACTGTTTGTTCTGATTCTGCTAGTGGAAAGCCAAGGAGGAATGATAAATTGATTATGGATTGTGAGAGGGGGGAAATTACAAAAGAAAGAATGCATCTGAAAGCAATGATTTATCAAATGGTATTTATAGTATGAAAGTTAAATGTCCTTTTAGGCTGAGATATGTACCAAGTGGTATCAGTTAAAAGGTGATTGTTAGATGCGGAATGCACAATCATAAACTATCTAAGAATTTGGAAGTTCATGACATATTAGACCATCTAAAAGAACATGAAAGACAGTTATGAATGACATGACAAAGTACAATATGGCTTCAAGGTACATAGTTGCTGCTATGAAAGACAAAGATTCAGAAAACCTCACAAGTGTTATCCAGATGTATAAAGCTAGAGCTACATACAAAATGAGCAAGAGAGGTTCAATGACGAAAATGCAGATGTTGCTGACTCTTATTCATAGACAGAAATACATGTGTTGGACTAGAAATAGGAATAACTCAAATGTTGTTGTTGATATCTTTTGGACACATTCGGATTCAGTGAAGTTGTTGAGTATGTTTCATTTGATGTTGATCTTTGATTGCACATACAAGACAAATAGGTAATGATCATCACTGCTTATTAAAACGTGCATATTTTAATTTATCAGTTTTTTTATTATGTCCATTATGATCATACAGGTATCGAATACCACTGCTTGAGATTGTTGGTGTCATGTCAACGAAGTTGACGTTTTTGGTTGGCTTTGCCTATTTAGAACATCAAAGGGAGGTGAAGTTCAAATGGGCACTCGAAAAGTTCAGAGATTTATTCTCTTCCGAGAAATTGCTACCAAAGGTTGTGGTGAAATACCGGGAACTTGCGTTGATGAATGCAATGGAATATGTATTCCCAAATTCAACTCTATTGTGTTCGTTCCATATCTCAAAAAACGTTAGTATGAAATGCAAAGAGTATCTTAAATTAGAAATACACCAACATGTAATGGTTATATGGAACAACATCATGTATTCAAATAGAGAAACTGAGTTTGTCGAACACTTCAAACACTTTGATACTTTTTGTTTTGATAATCCTTTATTTGTTAAGTAGGTAATGAAACATGGTTGACACCTTATAAATAAAGGTTTTTTGTTGTTTGGACTAACAGAGTCACACATTCAGGAAACACAACAACAAACAGGAACAAGGAACATGACAGTTTGGTGTTATTAAACTACTAATCATAATTTTACATATATTTCTATTTATACTTTTTAAGATGGAGTCTGCTCATTGGAGACTAAAAAACACGTTGACTACAAGCCGGAGAGATTTATGTCAAACTTGGGATGTTGTGAACACCATGTTGAGTTGCAACTAGGTTCAATCAAAGTGTATTTTCAAAAAAGTATTGTCAATATTGAGCATCAGTATAACACTTAATTCTATGCCAACTTGTATGGGTTTTTTTCAAGACAGTGTATACATCTCATTGGAAAAGAATTGTAAAGGATAAAAGTTATTGGTGCAAGCCAATAAAGATGCGGTTGCTTCATTAGAACAATACATTAGTTATTGTGTGTGTGTTAGCTTGTCAATTTCTGTAACACCACAAATCTAGAATTTGTTGCTTTTATATTTATTTATGATTATTATATACTTTATGTTGGTGTGTGTGTTAGATTACTGGTGGGAATATTAGTGTGAGTGAGGATTATTTAGAATTATTTAAATAATAGTTTTTATGTGGTTTATTAATAAGATAATGAGAGAAATAGAATAATTAGAAGTGTAGAGATTTTATGGGTATGATGGTAATTGTATGAGGATAAGTGAGGGTATATGAGGAAAAGCATAGAAAGGGTCTAAGGTTACTAAATAAAAAGGGAATAAGGTAAAAGTGAGTTCAGTTTACAGCAGACGTGAAAAAGAGAGAAAGGGGCGAAGGAGGCTAGGGCATAGAAGAACCAAAGGTATCCATCCATAGAGTTTGAGGAAAATCAATTCTAGGAGAATTCAAAGGTAGGGGTGGGAATTGGGTTCAATAATAGGGGTATGGATTGAAGGGTAGATTAAGGTTTAATCTTCATTGTGTTATGATGAATTATTGATACAATTGTGATGGTAATTATGTTTTCATATGCCAAGAGATGAATTGAAACTGGGTGCGATGATGTGTTGTTGTTGTGTCCTTGAGATCAAGTGAATCCATGAAAATTGATAGAATATTGGATGAATTAGGGAATGAACCTAAGTAGTTGAATCATGAGAAAAACTGATAGATTGATGTTAATTAACATGATATATGTGTTGTTCTTTTAAGACAACTTATAGAGATGATTTTGAATAAAATTGGGACTGGCTTAAGGGTTGAAGATGAGGTTTGGGTGAAAATCCTGTAACATTGAAAAATTGGAATTTTTGGAAAAATATGCAGAACCAATGAATTTCTCCATAATGAAAATCGATTTCTCCACTTACTTTGTGAAAAATTATGTAACATTAGCATCAACCAATCGATTGACCCCTTGGCAGCAATCGATTGCTCCAATTTTTTATCCATCCAATGTTTTGATCATAACTTTTGATCAGTATGTCCAAATGATGTCCTGCTCGAAGTGTTAGAGAGCCAATAATAAGAGCTAGAACATGATAGATATAGATGAATTGTTTGACTATTATTCATATGTCCACTATGTATGCGAAGTTGATTGTTAATATGTTGTTTTTAACTATGACATGCTTTGACGATTTACCTCATAACTTTTAACTGTATATCCAAATGATGAGTCGTTTGAAGTGTTAGGAAGCTAACAATCAGAGATATAACTTAAATGAGATAGGTGAATTGTTTTAATAAAGTTTTCTATTCCTACTGTCATGGTGAAAAATCAAGGAGACCAAGCTATTGAGGAATTTGACTCACAGAGACTTAAGAAGTCACCACTGAACTTTATTGTTTCCAAGGAAAAGGGAAAAGATCGAAACCCTCTTGCTTAACATGAAATGCAAGAAGTAAAGAATAAAATCAAAGCATAAGGAAGAGATCCAAGGTACGGGGGTTGGTTATGCAAAGGGAAGGTATCGGCATCCTATGTATCTATAGTACTCTATAGGAACCACTTATAATATATGTTTTTTGTTTAAGATTATTTGTTTGTTAAATAAGTGTGGAGATGGGAAAAGAAATGTATTTTAGGATATTTTTGTTTGGAAAGACATAGTTTTATACCTACATACCAATTAAGGATAAAAACCTCGTAGTTCGTGATAAAAATAACAAAATGGTTTATGTTGAAGCGGTAAAGCGGCAAGCAAAAGTAAGTATTTTTATAGGTTTATCATATTGTCTCCACGGGGATTAGTGCTACCGAATATTTCCATTCTAAAATTTCCCGCGTTTATGAGTTTAGGATTGAATTGGGTTGGTTTGTATAAAAGGTAAATGCGGGAATTAAAGTTATTAACAGAAAATAATTTCATTCTTCAAAATGGATAAAACTCTCAGGATTGAATTTCACATACGTGTTAAATACTTAAATTTACTACTCGGTTGCAATCATCCTAAACTACTCGTCAACATTATCATGTATCGCTCACACATAGGTTATTTCTAACACAGAGCGAGATAACAACTGTATTTCCCGCATCGGTGATCTCTCAACACAACACAAAACAACACATAGGCATTAAGAATTGATACCCACATGAATACTAAGTTTTAATCTATCTCTATAATCAAAACCCAATAGATGTTCTTCCTAAATCCGGATTTGAACCGTCCATTTCTGCAACAACCCAAACCCAAATAAAGCAAGCAATCACCAATATTAATTTGTAACAAAAGCTTCATACAACACCTTGAGCCATAAATATACATATAATCAAGGTAAATATACATACAAACTCCAACAGATAGAGATTACAAAGAGAAGAGAAGAAGAGGAACCAAACATTTCTTGGTTTGTCAACACTAATCAATGAGAAATTCAACTCCGGATTATTCGATTGCAACCTCCAAATGTTATTTCTAAGCCTCTCTCTACCAAATATGAAGTTGATGGTGTTGGGACTCAAAAATACCCAACCCATAACCTAAAAATTTGTTTTTCACCTATTTAATGAGTCTGAAAATCGAAGACTGCACTTAGCCCCAAATCGGGCGCTTAGCGCGCTCTGTGCTGTCATGAAAAAAACCAGCACTTGTTTTTGTCATAACTTGAGAACCGTAACTTTGATTTACGTACGGTTGGAAGTGTTAGAAATCTTATTCAATGCTCTATCTAACCATGACAAAATACAATTGCTTGAATACCTACAAAAAAAGATTAAAACAATTAAACTCAATGATATTTACACGATAACACACTATATACATTATAATGTAAACTATACTGAATATACACTAAATTTGAGGTGTATTGACAAAAAGCAAATAAATTAAGCCGATGAGTGATAATTATTCACACTCAAATTCATAACAATTTAGCACTCATCAAACTCTCCCCAACTTAGATATGTTTGTCCCTAAACAAGAATTAACCAACTCAAAGAAACAAAAGCAAAAATCAAAGAATCACGAATCAACAGGTTTTGAAAACGGAAAAACAAATGTATGGTTCAAATAAAAAATGAACAAGCAAAGCGAATACTTACCACTAAACTATAATGATAGCATGAAAATGAAATATCTCCTAAATACAAAAAACATGTCAAAGATTCT
Organism: Vicia faba; assembly: GCA_948472305.1. Classification (NCBI taxonomy): domain Eukaryota; kingdom Viridiplantae; phylum Streptophyta; class Magnoliopsida; order Fabales; family Fabaceae; genus Vicia; species Vicia faba. The sequence continues at coordinate 14,387,149 of OX451740.1, forward strand.
AAAATAATACAAAGTTCAAAAGTGAATCACACCTAGCACACAATTCATCGGTAGATGAATAACAAAAGCAATGGGTGATTTTACTCTCACCCAACAATCAAGTTAATAACAAGTTAAATCATGAATTCATCTAAAAACTCACATTGAAAATATAAAAGAAAGAATCACAAGGGATTTCAGGATTGTAATGTGGCTTGGTTAACAAACAAGGGGCAATATCTAAAGGTAATTGAAACAAAAACTTGTTTAAACCTAAGGGAGTGATCAATTCATCAAAGACTCAAGCAACACAATTTCAATCAAACTTCTTCCACATTTCCAATTTGTCACACTAAAACACCATACTTATTAACACAACATTATTCCATACTCTTTTTGTTTTTCTTTTTCAAAGATTTTTCAAAAAAAAATATTTCTTTTTCTTTTCTTTCTCTTTCTCATTTTTTCTATTTCTTTTTCTTTTATTTCTCTTTTCATAACCTCATAGCAATCACAATATAAGCACATAAACATATATCTCCCCAACTTGAATTCAACCATATCATAATGTGAATACTCCCTACTTTCGAAGGCAAGGTAAAAACCCAAACTATAAATCATAGTTGAGGGTTCAAAAAAATAAAGAATCAATATCCATACAAAAAGATGAACTAATCACTCATAGACAAGCATTTAGAAAAAACAACATGGATATTAATAAAAAGGCTCAAAGTGGTTACTAATGATCACACACTCACAAGGTGAATTGACTATTTGGCCAAGGTAGTTGTGCTCAAAATGAAACAAAATGCCTTGATCACTTTCATGCTTTCATACAATCAAAACAATTAACAAATTAAGCATAATAAAACCGAGTTACCAAGAAAGTTGGTCTCCTGCATATAGTAAACAATGGAAGCAACCTCACAAAAAGGGTTTTGTCCTAAAGTGATTCAATAATGAACAAGTATGACAAAGAATGAACGACATGAAATTTTGTACAAAAGAAAAGTCTCTTAAACATGATATGTTCTAGAAAGCAATAAACGAGTACCTTGCCTGTACCAACTTCAAACAAATATCATTACCATACATCCGCAAATTGAAATGATCAAACTTGGACAATCACCAAAAATTTCCTAAAGCTACTCAAAACAAGATCTTGGACAAACACAACAACAAAAAACACATTAAACAACGATTATAAACATACTAACAAACCGAGTGAAAATAGATAAATGAATTTAAAAGTGAAGATTTGAAATTTTCAGAGTTGGTCCAATTTAAATTTGTTTAGTCAATTTCACCACACTACCTATACTAAAAAACAATGAAAAACAATAAAATATGCTTGTTTTACATCGTTAGCTCGACGCCTATATTTATGAACATTCCTCCAAGTTGCTTCCGCCTGGATGTTCCTAAGCAAAACACACAAGCAAACGTGAAAGGAACCAAACAAGTATATGATATTCACAAGTAAAGAAAACACATACAAATTCACAAGTATAGAAAATAACTATAAAAACAAGAATTTATACAATATGGGCATTATGTGCAAAACCTAAAAACTGAGAAATTATCTCAATGTGATCCAATAAAAACACTAATCCCCGACAACAACGCCATTTTGTTGAAGCGGTAAAGCGGAAAGCAAAAGTAAGCATTTTAATAGGTTTATCATATTGTCTCCACGTGGATTAGTGCTACTGAATTGATGTTCAATAATTTATTGCGTTTATGAGTTTGGGGTTGAATTGGGTTGGTTTGTATAAAAGGTAAATGCGGGAATTAAAGTTATTAACATAAAAGAATTTCATTCTTCGAAATGGATAGAACTCTCGGAATTGAATTTCACATACCCGTTAAATACTTAAATTTACTACTCAGTTGCAATCAACCTAAACTACTCTTCAACATCATTACATATCACTCACACAGAGGTTATTTATAACAGAGAGTGAGATAACAACTGTGTTGTACCCCAAAATTTCCCTCTCATTTTACTCAACATATATTCATTGAAGTCCTCAACTTGCCCAAGGATGCCCAAGGATTGATCAGACAAATGCTTTCCTAAGACAATGAACCTCAAACTAGGGTTTCCATTTTCATCAAGATGGGTGAACTCCAAAGGTATCAAATATTTTCCATGGTCCTGATATGTTCTCAAGAACATCCATGTCAAGTCTCATGCCTTGCACAAGAAGTTTGCTCAGTCAACTGCTCAAATGCTTGAAAATCAACTGTGTTAGGTCAAAAGTTAACTGTGACCCACATACAGTCAAACTTCAATATTTTTGGTCAACATCAACATTTTGAAGTGATATCCATCATTTTATCAAGGTTTTATCATGATTCCTCAAGGAATTCTCCTAATTCATCAGAACTTAAAAGTTGCTAAATTAGGGTTTCTTAGGAAAAGTCAACCAAACTTTGATCAGGCATAACATTCTCATACTTTATTAGAAATTCCTCATCCAAGGCTCATTTTTAAGGGAATCCAATTTCCTACAACTCATCTTCATACCTCAAGTTCAAAAAATGCACTCATGGAAAGATATGAATATCTACATTATATGTCCTTTTGAAAAGTCAACAAAAACACCTTTTGGGTCAAAGCTTCTCACATGAACATGGAAGACTCAATTGAGATGAAACCAAAATGGTTGTTTTGGGGACATCCTAAGATTTATAAAAAGTCCAAGAACACCTCCCTGGGGTCAAAATTGGAGGAGATATGTATTGTCAAAGTTGGCCATTTTTGGAAAATTGTTAAAAGTCAAATGTGCTCAAAATTGCATTTTTGTCAAATGGGCATAGCTTTTCATGATTGTATCTTGTTGAAGACATGGTCCACGACCCAAATCAGCATCCATATATTATTTTCTCTATTTTTTTTTTTTTAATTATTTAAAAGTCAAATTAAATCAAATAAATGGCAAAAAATATAAAAGATTGATTTTTTTATATGATTTTTGTTAGAATCAAATCTAATCAAGCTGGCATATCAGGATCAAATCGTATCAAGGATGATTGGAGCAAGAATGGCATGATTTGGCTTATTTTGGAAACAAATAATGCATTTAACAATCAAGATCTTTTCTCCTTAAATTTCAAGATTCAAATTGTTTTTGTTGACTTAATACACTATTACATATACACAACGCAACCAAGGCAAAAGAACAAGGGTTGAAGTCGTGCAAGCTAGCCAAGAAAACTCAAAAATTGGACAAAAAGTGTGGATCTGATTTCTAACCTAGGGGACGATTCAAGGCCATTCAAAGCTTCTAATCACTTCCTGGACATCTCCTGAAGCTAATACAATCGTTTGCAAGCGTTCCCAAGCCCAGAATCGTTCCTGGTAAACCCACGGTTTGCACATTCAAGCTTGATTTTGATCTTACAATTTACGCATGATTAACCACTCTTAAGCATAGAATTGTGTTTGTATCATCATTTGGAATGTTTTGATTCAATTAATTTTGTATTTTGATGACTGTTTCGCTAATTGCCATTGCTAGGGTTTAAGGGGCCGTTCTAGGGTTTCTCTGTACAGGTTAAATTGGACCAAGAAAATAGTGTCATAGTACTCGTGAGATCAAGACGAGTTGATTGGCATAGCTAAAATTAATTTATCACGCGTCTTATGAATTTTTGAAGCTTGCAGGTTTATAGCTATGGCGTTCTGTCCGTAGGTAAAATCTTGAAACCAAAAATGACACTTCTGGGAAGAAGATGAAGGCGTGGCAGCGTCCAACTGGTCCATTTGAAATTCACGTGTTTTTTGGAGGAAACTACGTGGCTTGCCTTATATTTTTATTTATCTTATTATATTAACAGTTGAGTAATGCATCGCAAATGGTTAAGGGTGAAGGATTTGAAGCAGGCATCCTGGGTTCGATCCCAGGTGCACTGCTTTTGCATTTTTCTCCACATTTAATTGCAGATTTGATGTCTCACTACCAAGCATGTCCACCGTACACCTCAGCGCCTCATCATTGGATCCATCTCCAGCCAGATCCAACACTCAGTATGCGTAAGCTCATGGTAGACCCTCAGCAGATGATCCCACTGGATCAGGCGCAGGACCTTTGGGCCAATGAATTTGGGCCCAGCCAATTCAGCAAACGCACCCCCCTGATTACTCATCAAACAAGCCCAATACTTTTCTTTTTTTCTTTTAATTCTTTTTTATTATTTATTAATTATTTCTTTTTTTTCAAATAACACCAAAAATCATGTTTTTTTTATTTAATCAAAAAATCATAAAAACATCAAAAATCATTTTTTTATAAAAATATTTTATTAATTAAGTAGTTTAATTAAATTAGGGTAATTTAATTCTTTTTTCATAATTTAAAATAATTAGAATTAGGGTTAAATTTGTACATAACCTAATTTTTTCTCAAAAAAATAAATAACCTAAATATTTTCTCAATTAGATTTTTAGGTTTCCTAGTTTGTTCTCGCATTTAATTTGTGCGCGCGCCTTTAATTTTCCTTTTTCTATTATTGTAACTACTTCGAGTTTGTAATAGTAATTAGTTTTTTTAAAATTTCCGCATCTTTATTTACAGTCAAAATAATTATGTATCTGCGAAAGCCTTGTAATAGCTAGGATTTTAATTTCTCGCATTTTAATTTCCGCAAACTATAAGCTGTTAGATGTATGTTAATAGGATTGTATGGAAAGACAAATTGCAATTAATACAGTAGAAAACCTCAAATGTGCAAAGATAAATAAACTGGAAAAAAACACACTTGCACATGCTCACTCATAAGGTTTACTCCACTCCGGTTGCCTTCGATAAACGGTCATGAAGTATAGGGAATGTTAGTTGTCGTCCTCTAGTCCTAAAAGATCTAAAATGACCCATTTGGATGTTGCCTCGGAAAAAGATCTTTAAGGCTTTAGGATGATTACTAAAATTTCCTAATATTGCTTTTGTGATCGTACTTGTTCCTTCGAATGTCCCTTAAAACTCCAACGACGGTGCTACATATTCCTTAATAGTAGGATAGCGCTGTCTAAAGAAAAGCGAACATACTTTTTTCGAGTAGGTAAATTAGTTCCTAGGTACTTGCTCAAACAAAAATTTTCACACAAACACTTTTCAAAGCAATTTTCAAAACAACTTCGTCACACTCTTGAAGACCGATACAAGGGTTATCACGAAGTAAAACTTTTCAAAACAAGCACACACAAGCAATTTGAAAAATGAGCAAGTACATAAGTGCCTATGGAAAACCATGGATAGAAAGGGTGCTAACACCTTCCCTTTCTATAATCTACCCCCCGTACTCAGAAACATCTCGAAAAAGGTTTTTTCTGTTCTTTTTCCTTTTCCTCTGTTGGATGAAATAAAAGTCAATGGTGACTCTTGCTTACCGCGACATTTACGAATGTAAAACACAAACCAGTATAACAGTCGGTTCTGCCACCGTATCACAAACTATATTACTCGTGTTGGCGATCTCTCAACATAACACAAAACAACACGAAGGCATTAAGAATCGATACCCACATGAATACTAAGCCTTAATCTATCTCTAGAATCAAAACCCGATAGATGTTCTTTCTAAATCCGGATTCGAATCGTCCATTTCTGCAACAACCCAAACCCAATAGATTTAATTTGAAATTTCAAGTATTTATATTAAATCATTTATACGAAAAATATCAATAAAAATAATTGTTTTAATTTAGTATTTTTAAAAATAATAACTTATGTTTTAGTCCAAAAGTTAAAATCTCATTATTCACCATCATTATATATATATATATATATATATATATATATATATATATATATATATATATATATATATATATATATATATATATATATATATATATATATATATATATATATATATATATATATATATATATATATATATATAATATGGGACCTGAATTATATTTAACATTAATTATTAAGGTGACCGATGCAAACTCTCAAACAGAATATTTCTCAGGGAATACAAAAACTATCAAATAATCTTGGTCCATAAACAATGATAGTAGTACTTGTGGATCATGAAATCCCAATGCATCAAGAAATCATCGGTTTATTCTCAACTCCCAACTAAAGTACGCCTATAATTATGAATCGTTTACATCATTCAACACAAATAAGTCATCAAGACAAATCAATGTGTATCTACAAACCTTGAAAAGTTGGGGGCAGAGACCCCAGAGTGAGTGTTTGAAACTCAACAAAATCAATTTTATATTTTGGATTCTGCTCTTCAATTATAGGTTTCACAATGTTCTTAGCAGTCTTGCAAATTGCCTAAATATGAAAAGTCAAAAAAAGAAAAGACATAATTCCAAAAAACATAACAATGAAAACCAAAACATGTCAAATGTTAATTTAGAACACTTGTTCAACTATGAATACACACGACATCAATACTAACACTGACACACGACATCACTACATAGTTATTATTATTCGAATCTTATAATCAAATAGCAAAACTAACAACATTTGAGAAATATGAATAGCTTTGCTGCTATTACTATTATCACAGCATATTCTTGAAAGTAAAATACCTCTGCACAGAGACAAGTCCTCCGAGGGCAATTTCACAGCTGGCGGAGAGGGTCTACGACAGACAAAAGTACTTCACGAGCATCCTCCTCGTAGGACTGACTCTCAACACCTCTGAATATCAGAGTCTTCTTGGTTCCGAAACGACCGCATCCATATCCTCCTGATAATTTGGAGGTGCCCATCCAAGTTGGAGACCACGTGATGGCCCCCACTATGCACGTAGGACATGGCAATCTCCATTTTGGGCTTGTTTGCCCAGCCCAATGATGGGGATTTTTGTAACACCCTCTAAAACCCCGAATAAATTTTCGCAAATATTAAAATCATAATTTCAGAGTACATGTATAATCGAGGATGCTACAAATATCTTTTAATAAAACAAATTCCTGTCATGCATAACGTAGTAGTAACTCATACATGTTTACACAGCGGAATAATTCAATTAATAAAATCAATGTTATAATATTTTCAAAATCATCAGGGATTAACACCTGGAAAATGTCAACGTCATATTATAACAAAACATCAGGAATTAAACGAGTCTGATTAAAACAGCTCGACAAACAAACGTTCCCGGAGTTACAACTATCAGAGCATGACCCGGACAATACTAAAACTAAAATAAACTAGAAACGACGAGCCTTCGCCAAGCACCTGAACGAAGCTCCTCAATCTGAAATATTCAACAGTAAGGGTGAGCATCTCAATTATACATTTGATTATACGTTCATAACAACCAATTCAGGAAACCATAAGCATCACCCAACAATTAGCATATTTCATAGTTTACAAAAATCTTTACAATTCATATACCCATATATATTATTTTTCATATTTGCAATTAACATCAAATATCGTCAACAATTTAGCAACCATACGTGCCTACAAACAATCAAATACAACATTGGAAAAATCATCCATTCATGTTATATTCAAGGTAATGCAACACACCCATGCATGTGGTACCACTTCACCGCCCCATTAAATCTCGGGTCACGGATAACTCACTGTTCCATTATATCGCGGACACGGCTACCACCTCAACGTTCCATTAAATCGCGGACACGTATATTGGCCACCATGTTAATTCCACACAATGGGAATTAACAAATGCAACATGATATGTAAAGTATGTAACACTCAGCATACTATGAACATCAATCAACATATCATGCAACATCAACAACATCAATCATAACAAGATATGGATAGCATGTAATCACTCAGCATACTATTTAAACATCAATCATATCAAGTCATATCATAATTCATGCCCGATAACATTATCCAAAAGCATGGCAATAAAATCCACAATCAAGCACTGAAAACAAAGTTCAGAAAATCAACACAGTAGCATCAACACGGGTGCCCGTGTTGTGCAACACGGCCCGTGTTGTAACATATCCAGAAAACACATTTTTTTTTCTCATTACAGGGGACCAACACGGGTACCCGTGTTGTGCAACACGGCCCGTGTTGTAATGTGTCCAGAAAACACATTACTTTACCAACACAGAAGAGCAACACGGGTGCCCGTGTTGTGCAACACGGCCCGTGTTACTGAGCGCGTACAGAATTTTCCTGTACCTGTAGCAGCTCAGAACAGCAGCCAAACGCGGGAAAATGCCAGCCAAAACGCGCATTTCGGTACCTAACGACATCGATTTTGTATAATTCAAAACAACACCTCAATTTCCTAATTACCAACAATCATTATAGTAACCTTAGAAGTGATTAGTCGTTCATTTTGGGGAAATCTGCTAACATTGGGGTTATCCCTATAACTTCTAAGGTAAATTCACGATCATGCAGATATACTCCCAATCCACCATTAGGAACCTAAAATCGTTAATTGATTTCATAAAATTAAGAACCTAAACCCTCTTTAACAAAGTTCAATCCTAAGGGTATCGATCCCTACTAACATCTAACAATTGGGGTTTTTCCCTACGATTACCCAAATCAACCGTACATAAACCCATAAACAAAGGTAAATCGAGTAATAGCCCCCCTTACCTTATCAATTAGCAGCTTTGAACTTTTTGAGCGATGTTCTTCGTTCTTCGTTCTTCGTACCTTCAGAGCTCTGCTTCCCAAAATCCCAACTTCTGTGTTATCGTGAATAATGAGAAAAAAATAACTTGAGTTCCAAAACATATCCTTACTCCTTTTGCACCCCCACTCTTTACTAACAACATCCAAGCCCAATAACTTAAAAACTCAGCATTTTCTTATTTCTTTTATTTTCCTCCATATTTCAAAATAAATAATTCCTTTTTATTTTATTAATTCTAATAAAATAATTTTCCAATTAAATAAATCAAATAATTGAAACTGGGGTGTTACAACTCTCCCCCACTAAAAGAGTTTTCGTCCTCGAAAACATACCTTAGACGAACAGTTCCGGATAAGCCTCTTTCATCTGGCTCTCCAGCTCCCAAGTGATATTTCCATCTGCTGGACCTCCCCAAGCAACCTTCACTAATGCTATCTCTTTACCTCTTAACTGTTTCACTTCCCGATCTTCTATCCTCATAGGCAATGTTTCTACTGTCAGGTTATCTCTCACCTGTACATCATCTATTTGGATTACATGAGATGGGTCTGGAATGTATCTCCTCAGCTGAGAAACATGAAAAACATCGTGCAAATTCGCAAGTCTCGGAGGTAAAGCAATACGATAAGCAACTTCTCCAACTCTTTCTGTAATCTGAAACGGACCAATAAAACGCGGAGTCAACTTCTTAGATTTCAACGCTCGACCAATACCCGTCATCGGAGTAACTCTCATAAACACATGATCTCCAGCACTGAATTCTAAATTCTTTCTCCTCTTATCATGATAACTTTTCTGACGACTCTGAGAAGCCCTCATCTTCTCTTGAATCAATTTGATCTTTTCCGTAGTCTGCTGAACAATCTCTGGCCCAATTACTGAACTCTCTCCAGATTCATACCAACACAAAGGCGTTCTACACCGTCTACCATACAATGCCTCAAACGGAGCCATACCAATACTCGAATGGTAACTATTGTTATAAGTAAATTCAATCAATGGCAAATAGCTATCCCAAGCTCCACCCTTCTCTAAAACACAAGCACGCAATAAATCTTCTAACGATTGAATCGTCCTCTCCGTCTGTCCATCAGTCTGAGGATGGTAAGCTGAACTCAACCTCAATTTAGTACCCAAAGCCTTCTGCAATCCTTCCCAAAATTTCGAAGTGAACCTCGGATCTCTATCTGACATAATACTAGAAGGAACTCCATGCAAACTCACTATTTTCTCAATGTACAACTGTGTCAATCTCTCCATTGAGTAATCCATTCGCACCGGTATAAAATGAGCAGACTTAGTCAACCTATCCACAACGACCCATATCGCTTCACAATTCATAGGAGTCCTCGGCAACCCAGATACAAAATCCATAGAAATACTATCCCACTTCCATTCTGGAATAAACATTGGTTGCATAAATCCAGACGGCTTCTGATGCTCAATCTTCGATTTCTGACAGATTAAACATGCATACACAAATTCAGCTATTTCCTTTTTCATTCCCGGCCACCAAAACAATTTCTTCAAATCATGATACATTTTCGTGGCACCCGGATGAATACTCATCCCACTGCGATGTCCTTCCTCTAATATACTCTTCTTGATTTCTGCGACATCAGGAACACAAACTCTATCGCCAAATCTCATAACATCATTTTCATCAATTCTAAACTCACCACCTTGACCTTGGTTGATCAATGTCAATTTATCAACTAAATTAACATCAGATTTTTGCCCGATCCTGATCTCTTCTAGAATACCACTAGTAAGTTTCAACATACCCAAACGAACACACTTCGGAGTACTTTCACAAATTAAACTCAAATCTCGGAATTGTTCAATTAACTCCAATTCACGAACCATCATCATAGACATATGCAAGGATTTCCTGCTCAAAGCATCCGCAACCACATTTGCCTTACCAGGATGGTAATTCAAACCAAAATCATAATCTTTGAGAAATTCCAACCACCTTCTTTGCCTCATATTGAGCTCTTTCTGATCGAAAAGATACTTCAAACTCTTATGATCGCTATACACTTCAAATCTCGAACCATACAGATAATGTCTCCACAATTTCAAGACAAACACAACTGCTGTCAACTCTAAATCATGAGTAGGATAGTTCCTTTCATGAACCTTCAACTGTCTCGAAGCATACGCAACTACCTGTTGATTCTGCATTAGAACACCACCTAATCCCATCAGAGATGCATCACAATAAACCACAAAAGATTCCACCGGATTCGGCAAAATCAGAATAGGAGCACTAGTCAATCTCCGCTTCAATTCTTGGAAACCTTTCTCACAATCAGAATCCCAAATAAACGCTTGTCCTTTACGAGTCAACTTTGTCAACGGCAAAGCTAACTTTGAGAATCCTTCGATAAACTTTCTGTAATAACCTGCAAGACCAAGAAAACTTCTGATTTCAGAAATAGTCTTCGGTGCTTCCCACTGAGATACCGCTTCTACTTTTGTAGGATCCACTGCAATACCATTCTTAGAAATCACATGTCCAAGAAAACTAACTTCATTCAGCCAGAACTCACATTTGGACAACTTTGCATACAGCTTCCTATCTTTCAACAACTCTAACACAATTCTGAGATGTCCCGCATGCTCTTTGTCATTCTTGGAATAAATCATAATGTCATCAATAAAAACCACAACAAACTTATCCAGATACGGATGAAAAATCCTGTTCATATATTCCATGAAAACACCAGGTGCATTAGTAACCCCGAACGACATAACAGAATATTCATAATGCCCATACCTCGTTCGAAAAGCAGTCTTTTGAACATCTTCCGCTTTCACACGAATCTGATGATATCCAGATCTCAAGTCAATCTTACTGAATACATTGGCTCCAATTAGTTGATCCATTAAATCATCAATCCTCGGTAACGGATACCGATTCTTAATGGTTACTTTGTTCAATTGCCTGTAATCAACACACAGTCTCATAGAACCTTCTTTCTTCTTAACCAACAATACCGGAGCACCCCAAGGCGAAACACTTGGACGAATAAACTTCTTCTCCAGTAAATCTTCCAACTGACTCTTCAATTCAGCCAACTCAGACGCAGACATACGATATGGCGCCATCGACACCGGTCTCGTACCAGGAATCAAATCTATAGAAAATTCCACTTCTCTCTCTGGAGGTAACTCACCAACATCATCAGGAAAGACTTCTGGAAATTCACACACCACTGGCAATTCCCCACTCCTGACCTTTCCTGTTGCATCTAACGAAGCAAGTAACATAAACACATTAGCACCGTCTTCCATTGCTTCTTGTACCTGCCTAGCAGTCATAGTCAAGTTCTCGACGCCAACTGCCTTTGGGAAAATCACCGTCTTAGCAAAGCAGTTCAGATGAACCCGATTGAATTCCAACCAGTTCATCCCAAGGATGATATCAATTTGTTCGAGTGGTAGGCACACTAAATCCATACTGAAACCTCTACCAAAAATCTCAATAGGACAATTCCTACATACAAGTGAAGTTGTCACTGAACCCGATGCAGGAGTATCAACAACCATGCTACCTCGCATACCAGATATGTCCAGTTTCAACCTCTCAGCACAATCCAAAGAAATGAAAGAATGAGTTGCACCAGTATCAATAATTGCAACTAAAGGTGTGCCATGAATAAAACACGTACCTTTAATCAATCGATCCTCTGGAGTAGTCTCAGATCCAGACAAAGCGAACACTTTTCCACCTGACTGATCCTTCCTAGGCTTAGGACACTGCGGACGAATGTGACCTTCTTCGCCACAATTGTAACAAGTAACAGACTTCCCTTTGCAATCAATAGACAAATGACCAGCCTTTCCACATTTATAGCACTTCTTCTCATCACTCTTGCAATCTCGAATATGATGACCAAACTCACCACACCTGTAGCATCTGATAGGAGCCTTAGAATCTCCCCCACTAGGCCTTTTCCATCCACCTGATTTCTGGTTATCTCTACCATATGGCTTGCCACGGTCCATATGTTGCTTTCCTCTTTTATCAACAGCCCCACGAGAGTGCGACGACCTATTCCTGGTAATATCTTCTTCCAAGATTCTGCTACAATCCACCAGGTCAGAAAATCTACGAATACGCTGGTACCTGATTCCCTGCTTAATCTCATCTCGGAGACCATTCTCAAATTTGATACACTTAGAGAATTCTCCAGCCTCATCATTGTTGTAGTGTGCATAATACTTTGCCAGCTCAGTGAACTTAGTAGCATACTCACTAACCGTCAGATTGCCCTGCTTAAGCTCCAAAAATTCAATTTCCTTTCTTCCCCGAACATCTTCAGGAAAGTACCTCCTCAGAAAAACCCTTCTGAAGTTAGCCCAAGTCAGTGCCTCTCCATCCTGAACCATTTCAGTCCTTGTGGCAACCCACCAGTCGTCGGCCTCTTCTGCCAACATATGCGTACCATATCTGACTTTCAGATCTTCAGCACAATCAATCACACGGAAAATCCTTTCGATTTCCTTCAGTCACTTCTGAGCACCTTCAGGGTCATGTGTACCTTTGAACAACGGAGGATTGTTCCTTTGGAAATTTCCCAATTGCCTATCAGCACCAATCACGCCTCCAGTTGGGTTTCCAGCAAGTACACCAGCTAACATCCCCAAAGCCTCAGCGAGTGCAGCATCATTTCGTCCGTTACCTCTTCCAGCCATATTCCTGAGAATTAAAACATACTCTTCATTAGAATACAGTATCGACAGTGTTACCTTGCACTAGTCGCATACAAAAGGAATGACTGACTCAAGACTCTGGTCACAACGACCGACTATGCTCTGATACCACTATTGTAACACCCTCTAAAACCCCGAATAAATTTTCGCAAATATTAAAATCATAATTTCAGAGTACATGTATAATCGAGGATGCTACAAATCTCTTTTAATAAAACAAATTCATGTCATGCATAACGTAGTAGTAACTCATACATGTTTACACAGCGGAATAATTCAATTAATAAAATCAATGTTATAATATTTTCAAAATCATCAGGGATTAACACTTGGAAAATGTCAACGTCATATTATAACAAAACATCAGGAATTAAACGAGTCTGATTAAAACAGCTCGACAAACAAACGTTCCCGGAGTTACAACTATCAGAGCATGACCCGGACAATACTAAAACTAAAATAAACTAGAAACGACGAGCCTTCGCCAAGCACCTGAACGAAGCTCCTCAATCTGAAATATTCAACAGTAAGGGTGAGCATCTCAATTATACATTTGATTATACGTTCATAACAACCAATTCAGGAAACCATAAGCATCACCCAACAATTAGCATATTTCATAGTTTACAAAAATCTTTACAATTCATATACCCATATATATTATTTTTCATATTTGCAATTAACATCAAATATCGTCAACAATTTAGCAACCATACGTGCCTACAAACAATCAAATACAACATTGGAAAAATCATCCATTCATGTTATATTCAAGGTAATGCAACACACCCATGCATGTGGTACCACTTCACCGCCCCATTAAATCTCGGGTCACGGATAACTCACCGTTCCATTATATCGCGGACACGGCTACCACCTCAACGTTCCATTAAATCGCGGACACGTATATTGGCCACCATGTTAATTCCACACAATGGGAATTAACAAATGCAACATGATATGTAAAGTATGTAACACTCAGCATACTATGAACATCAATCAACATATCATGCAACATCAACAACATCAATCATAACAAGATATGGATAGCATGTAATCACTCAGCATACTATTTAAACATCAATCATATCAAGTCATATCATAATTCATGCCCGATAACATTATCCAAAAGCATGGCAATAAAATCCACAATCAAGCACTGAAAACAAAGTTCAGAAAATCAACACAGTAGCATCAACACGGGTGCCCGTGTTGTGCAACACGGCCCGTGTTGTAACATATCCAGAAAACACATTTTTTTTTCTCATTACAGGGGACCAACACGGGTACCCGTGTTGTGCAACACGGCCCGTGTTGTAATGTGTCCAGAAAACACATTACTTTACCAACACAGAAGAGCAACACGGGTGCCCGTGTTGTGCAACACGGCCCGTGTTGCTGAGCGCGTACAGAATTTTCCTGTACCTGTAGCAGCTCAGAACAACAGCCAAACGCGGGAAAATGCCAGCCAAAACGCGCATTTCGGTACCTAACGACATCGATTTTGTATAATTCAAAACAACACCTCAATTTCCTAATTACCAACAATCATTATAGTAACCTTAGAAGTGATTAGTCGTTCATTTTGGGGAAATCTGCTAACATTGGGGTTATCCCTATAACTTCTAAGGTAAATTCACGATCATGCAGATATACTCCCAATCCACCATTAGGAACCTAAAATCGTTAATTGATTTCATAAAATTGAGAACCTAAACCCTCTTTAACAAAGTTCAATCCTAAGGGTATCGATCCCTACTAACATCTAACAATTGGGGTTTTTCCCTACGATTACCCAAATCAACCGTACATAAACCCATAAACAAAGGTAAATCGAGTAATAGCCCCCCTTACCTTATCAATTAGCAGCTTTGAACTTTTTGAGCGATGTTCTTCGTTCTTCGTGCTTCGTACCTTCAGAGCTCTGCTTCCCAAAATCCCAACTTCTGTGTTATCATGAATAATGAGAAAAAAATAACTTGAGTTCCAAAACATATCCTTACTCCTTTTGCACCCCCACTCTTTACTAACAACATCCAAGCCCAATAACTTAAAAACTCAGCATTTTCTTATTTCTTTTATTTTCCTCCATATTTCAAAATAAATAATTCCTTTTTATTTTATTAATTCTAATAAAATAATTTTCCAATTAAATAAATCAAATAATTGAAACTGGGGTGTTACAATTTTGGCCCAACGTTGTAGCTATAAATACCTTCTCACTTGAGAGTGTCAGGTATTGATTCTTTAACTTACATACTCTCATACTTGCTAGTAGTCTCCCTGAATCTTACTTTAGCATCGGAGTATCTTGCAAGTACCCCCTCCCCCACTTCACATCAAACCGTTGCTCGACAAAAAATTTGAAGACCTTGACAGTCCCTTCTGGTCAGGTAGATCACAAACCATCCTAAGAATTTCATAATTAATTTAGTCCGTGAACAACTAAATAGTGATCAGAAATTTAATTTGGATCTGTTAATAATCTGTTTAAAAAATACAACATATGTTGTGATACGGTGGGAGAACTGACTTGAGGGTTTTGCGTTTTATCGCAAATGTTGCGGTTAGCAAGAGTCGCCACCGACTTTTCTTTTATCCAAAAGGAAAGGTGAAAAAGCACAGGAAAGACCTTTGAGATGTTTTCTTGAGTTCGGGGGGTAGATTCTGAAAAGGGAATGTATTAGCACCCTTTTCGTCCATGGTTTTCCATGGGCTCTTAGTTACTTGTTAGATCACTTGTTTTCGTTTGTTTGAAAATGTGTTTGGTGTGGTTTTGAAAGTATTTTGTAAAAGAGGCCATTGTTTAGGCAATCTTTATAATGATTCTCGTTCGTAAGAATGTATACAAAAATGTTTGTCTTTTTGAAAATGTTTTCAATGTTTGTAAGTTGTTTGGAAATGTGTGTGTTTGTTTTTGAAAATAGCAAGAATATTTGTTTGAAAATAGAGCAAGTAACTAGAAGCAATCTACCTACTCAAATGTCTTTATTATGCATTTTCTATTCCTTTGACATTGTTGTCTTACCATTGATTTGGTAAGCAACCCTATCTTTGGATGTAAACGGGACAGGCGAGGGTCATCGTATAACCATGATTAGCAATGTTGCAAAGTATCTTGGCATTTTTTTGCGGGACTAAGATCATTTTATAAGGCAACTTAGAATAGCATCATCGAGGGACTATGATCTTTTGATTTTGTTTGTTTTACCAAGATACTTCGCATGCGTAACATGACTATTTTTTGTATAAGGCAACCAAGTGGAGAAACCCTAAGGGTGTTTGTGTGCAAGTGTGTTTGATTGCATGCATGATTTTATCTTGAATTTAGGATTTTCTATTTCATTGATTTTATCTTGTCATACATATCCTAATCACTAGCATTTACACTTGAAAGCGATAAATTGCGAAAATGTAAAGTCCTATACTATTATAATATTTAGGAGGTGGGGGTACAAATTTATGAATGGGGAGTGCCAGCGAGAAAAATAAAGAAAATAACAAGGGGAAAAAAGAAAGAAAAAAGAAAAGGATCAGCGTGCCGCTGAAAGGAAGTTAGAGGTTCTGACCCTGGCATGCTGCAGAACAGAAACCTGTTAGTGAAAATGTATAGGTCAGAGGTTCTGACCCTGGTACGCTGCAAAACAGAAACCTGTTAGTGAAAAATGTATGAGGTCATAGGTTCTGACCCTGTTGGGAACACAGTAATTTTCAGAAATTTTGATATTACTGATAACAAAATATGCTCCAGAAGCGCTGGCGCCACTGTCAGAACTTGGTCTCCCTCTATGCTAGTCAGAACATCTGCAATTGGGTTATTTCTCCACAAAACAGAAGACATGCCTAAGACAGTTTCAACAAGTGTCATAGGGCTTCAGAAATAAGGGAAATCAGAACCATAAATCAGAGGCAAGTATGCCTTTGTTAATCCTAACTCTGAGTTTTAGTTTCTTCAAGAAAGTTGTGAACTGATTCATTCTCTACTTAAGCATACAAATGCGTGAAAATATCAGAATATGCACAACATCAGAAGCATGATATCTACGTTGTGTTTTTGAGCATGTGAATCTGGTAATGCTTCAGCAAGGCGGTGAGAGTCAGTAGATGCTTACCTTGCAGCTGGAAGAAGTTCTGTGAACTGGAGTTAGCTTCAACTCTGATGATGTTCTGAACAGCTTCTTTGAATAGATGGATGGAGGATATATAATAGTATGGATACAGAAGTTATGGCAGTTTCCAACGTGTGGGTCAGAAACTGTATGGGTGTTTTTTAGTCAAGAAATATTTTGAGAACAAATGGAGTTTGAAAGCAAGGGATCCAAAGTTAATGGTTTTTTGTGCGTTGTGTTTAGAGTTCTTGAAACACTAGGAATTTTGGCAGAGATTCAAGGTATTTTCTTGCTAAAACTTTCTGTCTTTTTTCAGCAATTTTTCTGGACTTGGCTTGGACCTTTTCTCAGTGACCAATGGTGTTCTATTTATAGGTAAAGCTTTTGTGGGTTTTGAAATGTCAAGTGGCGCCAATATCATGCACTAGATGCTGACTTACTCTTGAAGAAAGTTCATAAAAAGTTGTGATGATTGACAGCTTTTAGCCTAGACTGGATTAGTAAGCGAGGATTAAGGAAAAGTGACACCCATAAGCAAAAAGTAGCGCATAGACCCATACCTAAATCTGTACAAACATATTTTTATGCTACACGTGGAGAGACCCTTTGGACAAATACTCAAACGTGGTTGTGAGCATTAATGAGCATTAAATGGTGATGAGATTTGTCAAAATCAGAAATCTTGTAATGGGGGATTTTGCATCATTGCCTAAATCTAGGCCAGAAGTTCCATTTCAACGTAGTCTAGAACAAAGTACCCAAATTCTGATCTTGGTATCTTGCTGCCTTAGCAAGTTCTGAGGGATCCTTAGGCTTTCCAACATATATTTTGAAAGAGCATTCAGATTTCTTATCACGTTTTATAATCTTATGTTCTTACCTTGACAAATTCTGACTGAGCTTGCGTAGCTGCTGGAGAGCCACATTCTGACTGAAGGTTATGTGCTGAGCTAAGTATGCAACTTCTGACTGAAGGTTATGTGCTGAGCTAAGTTTGCAACTTCTGACTGCTCCTGCCTGAAGGTTGGTTCAGAACTTCTGAAGTGTCATTTTTTCCTTAAATACTTAGAAAAATCCCAAGTATTTAGACATTTGGTTTTTCCATAGTAAATTTGACTTTTGAACTTTAGATGGAACAAACTTCCTATTTTAACATATTTTGATGAAATACGATTTTTGAGATTTGATTTTGATCAAGAGGTCAAAGTTTGGCCTTTCAGCTCAAATGACCATTTTGCCCTTGGGAGTGATCTTTATGAAAAATTTATAATTCAAAGCTTAGGATTGGATGGAAGTAAACCCCAGGATCCAGGGTGATTTCTTGAGAAGAAAGAGAGGGTAAATTTTGAGGTACAATATATGTTTTCAGGTAAATTGTAGAGGAACTTTTAAAGTACCTCATTTATCGCACAACTCTGCTAGTTCTTGCGCTTTAGCACCAAAAAGAAACTGAAACAATGGCAAAAATTTCAAACTGAAGCTGTTAAACTAATATTGATAACAAAAATTTCAAACTGAAACTGTAAATCTAACTTTTTATATTATGTAGTTGTTGATTAGGATAAGCAAAAATAACACAGAAAAATAACATGTAAGAAGTGAAAGAATCAAGAAATTGACGAAGACATTTTATCGAATATTTCGTAAGTAAAATTTAACACGAAACAAAGAAGACATTTCATCGAACACTTTGACACCAGATATTTGATGATTTCTAAAAACTTAATTTAAAATAATAAAATTATCAGTGATTTAAAAGCAACTTCTACTATTTAAAAACAAAGCAGTTCTAAAAACGTGTGAAAAGTTTTTGCTTAAAAATCGGCGAGTTTTCTGTGAAGTTGAGACTTCAGAATCTATTGCAAACTTCTAACCGCTAATTCATCGCTTCTTTTCGCATCCACGTAATGTACATCAATATCACTATTCAATTCTGAAAACAAAAAAATATAAAGCTATGAATAAAATAAATTAATT
This sequence comes from Vicia faba, assembly GCA_948472305.1. NCBI lineage: Eukaryota > Viridiplantae > Streptophyta > Magnoliopsida > Fabales > Fabaceae > Vicia > Vicia faba. The sequence continues at coordinate 14,406,555 of OX451740.1, forward strand.
AGCGAAATTAACAAAATGGCAAATTTTGTGTTGTTGTACCTGAATGATGAGATTCGAATTCGGTGAAATGGTGATTTAGGTCTAAAGGTGAAGGGGTGTGAGAGAAAAAGTAGAGGATGAAGAAGCAGAAGAGAGTGAGGATCAGAATGGGGTAGATGAACTTGTGCGGTGTGGGAGAAGGTGAAGAGAGACAGTGAAGTTTCGGTGGTTCGTCGGCAATGAGAGTGAGGATCGGTATGTTGTATATAAATTGGAAAAATAAATAACATTGATGAGATGGGATTGGAAGAAGAGAAATTAGAATTGAAGAATTTACTCGGACTTTATATGTGTCAAACTTGTTAAAGTACTCATCTCCCTTTATTATACTCCTTTAGCTTCTTTTTATTTGTGATAGTTTTGTCAAAATTATCCTTAATCATTTATTATAAAAAGAGAAAAAGTAAGTTAAAATAATAAAAAATTAAAGGTGTTATAGGTAAAAGAAAAATTATTGCTTAAAAAATAACAACAATTATTAATTTTACTGATATATTTAAAAAATAAAAAAATGACAATTAAAAAGGAACAAAGAGTATTTCATAAATTACTTTTGACGTTTGATTCATGATGAATGTTTTGTTAATTGTGTGCAAGTTATAGTATAATATTTTTGACATTGGCTTAAGGATTGCAAGAGTTGACATCTATATGACTAACTAACCATTAAGATTAATCGTCTGATCCACAGATCCAATATCTAGCTGTTAAAACCAAAAAGAAATGCAGCCCCGCCAATGGAAGGAAGAAGAAAATGCCATAACTTTTTACAAATATTTTTGACAACTCATGTAATTGCAACCAGTTCAATCGAAATAATTCACAATTCGGATAAGACTCATGTCAGAATTTACTTCATTCTTTTCTTGGTAATGATTATTTGAGACCCGAAACCTTCAAACTGATAACCATAATACATAACCATTCAGTAGAGATGCTGCTACAAAAACTCCGATTAATGTACAAAATGTAAACATACATGTGTTAAAACAAAGTCATAATGAAAAGATGCTCTCTGCAGAAGAGGGGGGCAAAACAGCAACTTCCCAATCTGCACCTAAAATATGTCTTCATCCAAGTCAAATAAAGCTTATTCAACCATCCCAACAAAAATTAACTAAAATTAACTAGATACGTCGGCTCTTTGGCAGTCTGCAGCCATTATGGGGACGGCGAGTTGTATCTTCAATGTATACAATTGGATTTTTATCCCCTCGGGAATCAGTAAACCCCTCCCTCCAGCTCAATATTGCTTGTCTTTTCCTTCGAAAATGAGTAAATCCATTCACTTTCATGACAACCGATTTTAACCCCAAACCCCTAGCTCTTCGTCCAACCACTTCTGCAGTTGCTTCAGCAGCATACCTAGATAGCTTTTGTCCTGATTTCATGTCTTTCAAGGAACCAGCAGAGCCACTAAGTTTTACGTTTCCTTTAGCATCGGTCACTGTAACAAAGGTATTGTTACGCAGCATCTTTATATGAACAAAATCAGCATCATGCTCATAATGATACTGGTTGTATAGATAACTCCCCATAATACCCTTTTCATCTTCTTCTATAGCCCCTCTTACAAAGTCCATACGCCTGAAATTCCCATCAGTCTCAGCCTTCTCACTTCTGGAGTTCATATTCTCTATATCCCGCAAAAAATCTGGACGAAGACTTGCATTTGAATTTGCATTCACATTCTCATTTTGATTCCTCCCACTCAAACCCCAACTTACACTAGAAAATCTTCTGACATATCCTGCAGTTTCAAGAGTATGAAAATGACCCATGGTTGTTGAGATGGCATAAAAATCTAAAACAAAAATGATACTAGTGTAGTGTCTATTTGATTATGTGGTGGCAAAAATTGACTTTGAACTGATCAGTTTTGTAAAACTGACTTAAGTGTAAAGTGATTTATGTTTACATTCTTGTAAAAGTGAATTGAACAATGAATTTAAGGCTAAAAACAGGTTAGGATGCAAAAGCTCCAAATCAAGTTAGGATTCATTCAAGAGACAAAACTAATCCTACTCATATATGCCCAACCATATCAAAATCAGTTTTCTTTGTTTAGAATCACTTCTGTGTCTCACATAAGTGAATCTAAACATACACAGAGCGATTTAAGCTATCCAGTTGCCTACTGTTTCTATCTCTATCTCTATCAGTATCACTAGCACTCCTTTTTTTTCTTCTCGATTTCAGCCGTTTATAATCTAATTTGATGATAAGATTAATCCACATATATGAATGCGGCGAGCTCAATATTATATCAAACAATTCAGTTAACAAATAAGCACATGCAATTCAAGAACACTCAATTCATATACACAAACAACCAATCCAATCCACGGCTACACCAATCTTCCTACAAAGGGAAAGAAAAAGAAAATAAATTAATTCAACCTAAAAAACTGACCCATAAGATTCCAAAAGATCCTTCATGAAATTGTGAAGATAATCTACGGATACTGAAACTTGATACAGTGATTTAAGGTATAGAGTTCAATATTGTCTATCTATCAGCAACTAGTAACTGCCACACTTTGTCTGTTATCTTGATTTCAGCCATTAAGATCCTATATGTTATGAGAGCTTAATATCGGATCAATCAATTTTAAGAAATTCAGTGTAGAACTAAAGGCACAAGAGCATAGAATTTCATAAAGGCTAAATTCAAATGCACAAAGCAACTAACCAATCATTCTATCTAGAATAAGTAATACATTAATTCAACCCAAAAACATAAAACTAAAGTTCATGAATTGAAAATTCATTGCACCTTATCATTGAAAGGACCCAATCAATAGCATAAAAATCTATGATTTACAGCAACAAAATCATAGAAGTTTTAAATGATATAGTATGAGTTTAAAATAAAAGCAGAGAGAAAGGTTAGAATGTTACCGCGCAAGAAGGTAGTATGAGATGGAAGTGTGGTTTTCGATGCAGCAAGAAGAGACTCACGGGCATGGGAAATGGAAGAACGCAAGTAGCGAAACATCGCCGACACTCGTCACAGATTAGTATGACTTGAGAACCGGTAGTTGAATCAGCAAAAGCAGAACTTAAAATACTGAAACCCTAATCACATAATTGCATCAATCAACCAATACTGAAAACCGAATCACATTAAATCTAATCATGTAAACAACTAGTAATGAAAACATGAAAACAAAAGAAAGTAGAAGAAATCAAAACGCAGAAAACGAATACAGAACGAGAGGAAAGAAGCTTACCAGAACTGGAAGATGCGAAGTAGAGAAGGAGCGGAAGAGAATACGATTGCGAACGAGAACAGACGGAAGAGAAGGACTGACGGCGGACGACGGCGTACGGCGGACGACGGATGGTTTGATTACGATGAGACGGCGGACGAGAAGCGAACGGAGAGTGTGTTATTGTTGGATTGGACCGGTTGGGACTTGGCCATGTTACTGGTTTTTCCTTGAGTTTCCTTTTACACCATCCATTAACCTTTAATATATATTTTTTAGATATTAAATTCAAACAATTCAATTTTTAATTTTTGTATATTACTTTAAGAATTATGAATACAAAAGAAAATCATAAAAATTAGACGTGTGTAAGAATAGAATCTTATAATTAATATTTTATTTATATTTTAAAATTATATAATTCATCAAAATATTACATAAAATAGTCTTTCAAATTTTCAAAAACAAAAATTAATTTTCTACTAAATTATTTTTCAATATCTCTAATTATATATATATAAATCATACAAATTCAAAGTATGTTTCTAAAGTATGTTTCTCAATCCTAGTATATATCTCAAGATTTTCTAAATTCCAAAAAATTTCAAAAATTTATACCATTGTCTTAATAACGAGGATTATCACCTCTTCAAACTTTCAACTATCTTCACAAAATAATAGAGATATTTATTTATTATAGGGAATTTCTTATCTTACCCTATATATTTGAAAGTAACTTTATGAAAATTTAATTTTTACTTTTGTATTTTTGAAAATGTATTTTCGCATTTTTTTTATTAAACTTCAGTTAATCTAATAAATACATTTCATTCTTTTTGAACCACACTTCAATTTTACGACTTCATTAATTTTGAAAAATTATATAATTTATCAAAATATCACATAAAATAGTGTTTCAAATTTTCAAAAACAAAAATTAATTTTCTACTAGAGTCTTTTTCAATATCTCCAATTTTATATACATAAATCACACAAATAAATTTCAAAAAATTCAGAAAATATATACCATTGTCTTGATAACGAGGATTATCACCTCTTCTGAGTTTCAATTATCTTTACAAAGTGATAGAGATATTTATTTATTATAAGGAATTTCTTATCTCACTCTATGTATTTGAAAAGAATCTTATGAAAATTCAATTTTTGTCCGTGCATTCTCGAAAATATATTTTTCAAACACATTTTTTTTGTTAAACTTCAGTTAATCTCATCAATGCATTTTCGAAAACATCTCACACACATACATTTCATTCTTTCTTGAACTATACTTCAATTTTACGACTCCATTAATTTCAAAAATACATTTTTAGAATATTTCAAAAATACATTTCCAATAGTCACCTTGAAATTACAAGAAAATAATAGCAAAATCGCATTCTTTTCATTTTAGTACTACATGCTTATTTATTTATAAATACTAAAATCAAGGGTCAAATGTAGTTTAAGTATTGTTTAAAGATTTCTAAAAAAGAAATTGTGTTAACTAATATAGAATATTTTGTCAGAGTAATAATTATATTACTTTTTATATGTAAAATTAAAAAAAAAATTATACGCAATGAATATAATATTTCTTAAAAAATTAATTGAAAAACAAGTATTGTATAAATTATATGTAAAATTTAAATTTAAACTTATAAAATGTATTTTATGTAAAATTAATTGAAAAAGCAACAATGATTATAATAATGTATTATATGTAAAATTAAAAACAAAATTATGTATTATATGTAATTAATTGAAAAGGAGATCATGAATATATTATATGGAAAATTTAAATTTAAAATTTCTTATAAACAATTAATGTATTACTTTTTATAGAAAAAGAAAGAAAGTATTGTATTCAACTAGGGTGTAGGATAATGCCGAATACTAATTGTATTGTAACTAGTATATTAATATTATTTGGATATGAAAATGTATTTCCAGAGACATTCTATAAATGTATTTCTGGAATAGATAAGTCATAAATTTAGGGTTTAGCTAAAAAATAAATAAAATGTATGTGTGTGAGGTATTTCTGGAAACACATTTTTTAAAACTGTAGGTATTTTTGGAAATTCACGCAGTGCGTTAGAAGATTATAGGGTGCGTTAAGAAATTTCCTTTATTATATCCTAAACCTTAATGTGTCAATATCCAAAACGATTCCAAAAACATGACTCACTAAACTGGTCTGCGAACTAAACACATCAAACCCGAGATCTGCAACTTTCCCGGAACATTGTCATATGATGGACCACCATTATCGACCACCCATCTCCGTCTACTATAGATATGTCGCAACCATTGACCAAACTTAGATCGCCATTGCACAACCAAAATCCGATGGCGGAAACCCACATACTCCACCAATGACTACAAAAAAAATCCTTATAGCTCCGGCACTGTCAAACTTCTACTCGACTTACCGTGCCCCGCCTCGTGGTTCTAGCGCTACCTCTAGTTCCATCTGTTGATTTTCACTAGTCCTCACTTTAACTTTAAAGTGATTGGATATCGATTTACCGGTTCACCTCCTTGATGCCCTCTCCAAGTCGAATCATCATTCAATAACTTTGATCAAATTTTGGTCACGCTTGAACCTGGATCTTTCCCATAGTCACACAGTTTGCAATTTGCTTCGGTTCGTGGTACGAGTTCGGATACACGGTTCGCACCTCTCAGAGAATTTGGTACGTGGGGGTAGGCATAGTTGGTACGTTATTTATGTTCGGGGTACGCTATATCAATTCGTGATACATTCAAATATAATAATCCATATATTATATATATTATAATTAAATAAAAGAAATAAATGATAAAAAACCTTAAAGTCTCACTCTGCACTTCTACCATATAAGAAGATAGTATGTTCTTGAATAGTCAAAATTAACCTTTTTTATTTTTGCCCAATACTTACTTCAGTTTTATTTCTCACGTTTGATATTCATAAGGTCTAAAATCAATAAATGCTCAATAGGCCTATTCAAACTATTGGTGCTTACGATGTCCAACCTTTCAAATTTAGTCACAGATGCAAATGAATTCAAATATATGTGATTACCCATGCGTTTCTATCATTTCTTCTTCTATCTTATAAATAACCCCTAATTAAACAATTCATACATCACAAATCTACTATCGTTTTTTATTCGTCTTTCCTGTGAATTTTTGAAAATCTTTTCTTTTCAATATGATATAACTCATATTCGATTTCCTGTTTTTCTATTTGATTACAGAAATTTCATATTTATGTTTGCGTGCAATGGCGCGACCATACGCGTGTTTCATATTATCTGTCTTCTGACTTTTTCATATAACATCTTTTTGTGTTTCATTGTTTTTCTGTAACAGAAACACGGCAAGGCCGATTTGAGAACATTAAGGATATGTTTTTCCTCTATTTTTTAATAGAAATAAAATGTGAATGAAGTGATGGTATCCACACACGATGCCACTTCGTATGGGGTTGGCAGATCAAAAGGTGCAAACGTGATTCTGCCATAGTTGATAAGTTGTTGAGTTAATTTAATTGTTAGGATTTTGACTGATTTTGTTTTTTTAATCAAATACAAACCAGCGTAAAACTGCAACATCCGTAACAAAATCCTAAAAAATGTAGCTTTCTAAAAGCTATAGTTTTAGATCTGATTACTTCTCTAACTATCTCTTTCTGTTATTTTATTCTTTACTCACTATTAATTTTTTGTTAAGCAGCAAATTCTTTGAAGCAATCATATCTTCTTCCTCAACAAAAAGAATCAAAACGGAAAAGATAACTCAAAACTATTTATTACGAGTAGCTTTATTATGAGAATAAGATCATTTTCTGGTCAAGTTTGTAAGGCATGTGACATCACAAAATTATAATTATATGTAAATCATGTTCATAAAGTATATTTGATCCATTTTTCAAGATTATTTTTGGTTATATGTTGCTAGATTGTACTGCTAAGCTCTTTCACGTGTACCGTTTGTTTTGATTTTATCTTCAAGATATTCTTTGACAATTTGATGTAAAATGTATAAACTTATTTAAAACTATTTGAGAATAAATATGTTAATATTTGCATGATTTTTTCTCTTTAAAACTATTTATATTTAATATACTTTAAATAAATTAAATAGATTAATTTGTAATTGATCTGACCTGATCAGACTTGGACCGTCACGGCTGGCTCCGAGCTGAAAGCTTTTTGAACGAGGTGGGGGGGGGGGGGGTACCTGCAAGGCACTCCGATGCTGAAGTAAGTAGAAGCACGAGCAGGCAATAGTAAGTATGGGTAGAATGATGAATACCTGACCCTCTGGAAACAGAGGGTATTTATAGCCCCCAGCTCTGGGCCAAGGTTCCTCCGTTGGGCCGGGCAGGTTTGGCCCAATGGAGGAACTGCCAGGTTCTACGTGCGTAGTGGGGACCCGCATGTGGTCCCCTTCCTGGATGTTCTGCATGAAGTGAGGGCGGACGAAGACGCGGTCTTTTCGGGGTCTCGTTGGGAGTGCAGTGGACTGAGTCTGCCCTAGTTGGGGGTGCTCGAGGTGATGTCGAGCTGGACAGCACGATGTCGAGCTGGAGATGTAGAGGTCGAGCACGTGACCTCAGGGAGCACATCGGGCACGACTGTGACCCTTTGGTCGGCGTGGTCCTCAGCAAGTCCATTTGGATTGGGCCTTAGAAATGCTATTGGGCCTGTCGGGCCCAGTCCAGAACAGGAGCCCCCCAAGTCGTGGTTCCTTTGTTAGGAGTCATGGCTTGATCTTAGGTCGTTTCCGCTTCGAGGTCTCGCGCCCGGGTCAGAGATGCAGGCCCTCGAGGGCCTCTCCGTGTCGTGCTCGGAGACAAATCTTTCGCGGTGGATGCTCCGAGGATCCTCACCGGCGCGTGTCTGTCGAGCACACGAGGTATCTTTCGGGAACTGTGCTGCCACCCTATGATGATGGGGTCATCATTGCGTTGGGAGCAGTGCATCGAGGAGAGAAACTCCGTGGTTGCCCGAGGTGACGTTTGGTATTCCACGTCACCACTATAAATAGGACCCTTGGGCCCCATAACTCGTTTCTACTCTTTGCGCTCCTACTGCTGCTGTTCTTCCAGATTTTTCATAGCTGCAATCTCTGTTACAGATTCTTTTCCTCCGTAGTCGAATCCACTTCTTGATTCAAGTAAGTGACTTATCTTCTTTATTTTCCTGTTGTAATGCATGATTTTCAGCGTTGTAGACGTTTTTAGGGACTGTGCGCATGGGATTAGCCCGGTAAACTCATGTTTAGCTCGACATATTCATGCTTAGGACCGGTAAACACATGCTCGTGGCCGGTAGATCCATAGTTTAGGTAGTAATCTGCAGCGCTGGCCGGGGACTTCATGATCCAGGGCGCCTGATTCATGATCGTGCCCGGTATGTTCATGGTTCTGGCCGTAGGTTGCATGATGTTGCTCGCCATGTTCATACCTTGGGTCGGCATGTTAGAGAGTGGCCGCGTTGTCGGTTTGCTCAGGCGGTTTGGAGAAGGGCCCATCGAGTTATCTGGACGTCGGGGAGGCAACTGCTTTCTTGTTGCAAACTAACTTTTGTGGTCGTGGGTCGTGCATGGAACGACGTGGTTTTGTCGTACACTACATCTGGTCCGTTACGTCGAGCGTATGGTTTCGTGCCCAATTGACTGGTTTCTCGTGCTCTACAGGTAACCATGGCGGACGAGCCGTGCTCCTCTGGAAGCCACGAACATGAGGAACAAAGTGCCGATGAGGCGGTGAGCTTGGTTGATACTGTCGACGACCCTTTGTTGGATTGGGTGGGCGCCGAGCCCCGAGGAATCGCGTCGATATATAGCCGGCGTGACCGAAAGCCATATGCTGTCCTCGAAGCGGGCCAGGGCCAACCTGATTTCCAAAAGAATTTCGTTGTCACGCGGCCGACCTCCCGTGCCCGGATCTGCTCGGTGTACCCGGAGTATAGCTTCCCGATGTACGAGATTGCGTTCAAAGATCTTGGGTTGCAGCTGCCCTTCAGTGACTTTCAGACCGGGGTCTTCGCCCATCTGGAGCTGGCCCCATCGCAGCTACACCCGAACTCACTCGCCTTTATCCGGGCGTTTGAGCTGACATGTCGCTTTCTGAGGATTGGGGCGATGATACCTCTCTTCTTCAGAATTTTTCATCTGTAGCGCCAGTACCGAGGAGGGAAACACAGCTGGGTCTCCTTAAAACAGTCGAGGAGACTATTCAAGATGTACATGGACTCCGTAAGGGGTTTTAAAGACAAGTGGTACGTCGTGAGGCCAATTACCACGTCTGCTTTAGGATCCCTGTACGAGGAGGAGGCGCCCATAAGCGATGATGACGGGGAGGCGGTCTTAGACAACGATGGGTATCCCGTGATGGCCCGCACGACCAAGTTCCCTGTGCATTGGATGTTCAGTCATTACGAGCATGGGACTGGATACTATCATACCGCTGTGGGCGACATGTGTCCGGAGGACGAGGAGGCGTACGCCACTCTTTTTCGGTTCGTCGACAGCTTCCACCCCGCCCGGTGGGCCACGAGGGAAGGGGAAGATGTCTTGGATGCAGAGGGTTATCCGATGTTTGAGTCCCGGTCGATTGATACTAAGGCACTCGTGGAGTGTCAGACGTTCAGACAGGCTGCTCGTCTGCTAGGTCGTTTATTGCTTGAATTTCTTTGCTCGTCATTTATTTATGAACTTGCTCGACACTAACCCGTCTTTTATTTTGTGCAGGTTCGATGGTCGGTCGACGAGAAAGACTCTTGAAGCTGTCTTGAGACCAGAAGCGGGGTAGGAGGGTCGTGAAGGCTCCCCAGGCGACGAGGATGGGCCCGCCACATAGTCCGGGCGCTCCTCAGATGGTGAGGGTGGATTCGTCGCCAAGCTCGGGGGCCACGTCGGACGAGATCCCAGAGGTTCAAGAGGTCGATCCTAATGTCGACCTGATACAAAGAAAGAGGACCCGGGTGGAAAGCGGCCCGACAATCAGCGAGGACACCAGCGCCGTCAGATCTTTCGGGTTCCCCCCTTGCTTCAAAGATGAGGGTTTCTTCGAGAGATTCCCTCTGTCCGTGGTTGCCGACGAGGCTGAGACTATCAAGAGGATGAGTAAGGAGGATCAGAAGAGGCACCTAGCCGCCAGCATGGCCGGGCTGGTGAAAATGGCCGAAATGGCTCTAGTGCTGTCCGAGGAAGGGGGGATCCTGTCCGTATTGAAGAACTTGAGCAGGAGAAAGTGGCTCTCGCCTCGAGCTCGTGGAAGTTGAGGACTGCTCTGGAACGCTCCGAGGAGATGTTCCGCGAGCAGGCATCGCTGCTGGATGCTGAGAGGGAGATGCTGGTCCTGGAGAAAGAAAGGTCGGGGAAGCTGGCCGAGGAGGGAGAGCTTCTCCGTGCGGACAGGGATCGTTTGGAGATCGACATCGGGCGCTTGACCCAACAGATCGAGGACATGAAAGTCGCCATGCTTCCTGCCGAGGACGAGCCGGAGGACATAGCGGCTTTGAAGAGTCGATCGGAGCTGGTCGCCCATATCCGGCTACTCGAAGCAGATTGCGTCGGTGCTCTGAAGGAGGGGTTCGACTCCGCAGTCGGCCAACTTTCCTTGTTAAACCCTGGTTTGGTCACTAAGGGGACGGGCTACACACATCAGATAGTGGATGGCGCGATCGTTCCCCCGCCTAACTCTCTAGTTGTCGACGCTGATGGTTCCGGGGAAGCCTGATCGTAGGATAGCGTGCCTGCGTGCCTTTGATATTTGTATTTTTTGGGCCTGCGTGCCCGTTGGTTGTACTTTATGAACATCGCCGGCCTTCTTGGTCGGTTTATAATTTTTTGCTTTGTTGCCTTCGGGCATTTATTTTTGAATGAATGCTGTTTTACATTTGATTGTTGCCCGTGCTTTAAATCTTATACTTTTGCATAAAATTTAGCCTAAGTTACGGGCCCGAGGTGTGCCCGTAAGTGGTCGTGACTTGGCTGGCGAGTCTGCCCTCTTTTCGTTTGCATATGTGCCCGACCATCTCTTGATGGCCAGAATCGCCTAAGTGTTGCGCTCGAGGGGAGAGACTTCCTTTTAACCCTTTTAGATGGCCCGTCATTCTTGACGACTTGTCGGGCATATGGAGCGAATTGGCTCAGTCGGGCGCGAAGCCCGGTAGGGACTATTTGCCCTTGGCGTGAACTGCCCATCGCGAGCTGGGTGTTCTGCCTTACAGGTACTACGACGGTGAAGCTCGGTGTAGTTGTCCACGTCGGGCACTATCGGTTATCCTCGTTTGCCGAGCGATGTTGTGCGATTTAGCCGTATGTCGGGCTTGTACCTCAGCCTTTGTACGAAGTCAGACGTTTTTCCTCGTTGACCGAGCGCGAGTGTCGTTGGTCGAGGGTCCCAGGTGTTGGTAGTTTTTAACTGTAGTACTGCTTTAGCTTAGCAGCGTTCCAGGGTCTTGGTAATGGCTCTCCGTCTAATTGCTCGAGATAGTACGCCCCGGTACCAGTGGTGCCGTGGATGCGATAAGGTCCTTCCCAGTTCGCGGCCAGCTTCCCTTCGCGGGAATCCTTCTGGTTCCTACGTAATACCAGGCTGTCGATTTCGAACTCGCGCTTGATGACCTTGTCGTTGTGGCGTAGAGCCACTCGTTGTTTTAGGGTGGCTTCGCGCAGGGCTGCACCCGATCGGATTTCCTTGACTAGGTCGAGTTCGTCCCTTAGCGCCTCGTCGTTCATTTCTTCGTCGAGGGGGTTCTCTGTTCGTCTGGAAGGTTCCATGATTTCAACTGGTATAACGGCCTTGGTGCCATACGTCAACCGAAATGGGGTCTCGCCCGTCGTTAAGTGGGGCGTGGTTCGGTATGCCCACAAGACGCTGTGGAGCTCCTCGACCCATCCCCTCTTGGCCTCGCCGAGTCGACGTTTGAGTCCTCGGAGGATGACTCTGTTCGCGGCTTCGGCTTGCCCGTTGGTCTGAGGGTGCTCGACCGACGTGAAATGTTGTTTTGTACCTAGTTTGGTGACGAAGTCTTGGAACCCGTGGTCGGTGAACTGGGTACCGTTGTCGGTCACCAGGGCCCGCGGAATTCCGAATCTGGCGAGGATGTTTCTTTTGTAGAAACAGAGGATATTGTGCGAGGTGATTTTTGCGAGGGCCTCGGCCTCGATCCATTTCGTGAAGTAATCCACGGCGACGATGAGGAATTTGTTTTGATAGGTTCCTTGCACGAAGGGCCCGAGGATGTCCATACCCCACCAGGCGAACGGCCACGGGGACGACAGTATGCTTAGCTCGTGCGGAGGGGCGAGGTGCATGTCCCCGTGTTTCTGGCACTTATCACATTTCTTGACGTGCTCCTTGGAATCCTGCTGCATCGTCGGCCAGTAGTATCCTGCTCGAAGGGCTTTCCTTGCTAAGGATTTACCGCCCATGTGCTGGGCGTTGATCCCTTCGTGTATCTCCCGTAGTACTTTGGGGACTGCAGACTCGTCGATGCATTTCAGGAGGGGAATGGAGAATCCTCTTCGGTACAGTTTCTGCTCGAGAACCACGTAGGAACATGCTCGTCGCTTTGTGACGGTAGCCTCGGCCTGGTTTGATGGGAGTTCGCCTTTTGTCAGGAAATTATAAACCGGGGTCATCCAGGACGTCGCATCCCCGATGGCATGGATCTCGACTGTAGTCGAGGGTCGTTCGATACTTGGACGCGCTAGAGATTCCTGGATGACGGATTTGTTCCCGCCCTTCTTTCGTGTGCTCGCGAGTTTGGACAATATGTCCGCCCTCGTGTTTTGCTCGCGGGGAACATGTGAAATTTCTGCTCGTACGAACTTTGTCATGTATTTTTTGACTAAGTTCAAATACTCGATGAGGTTGTCGTTCTTGGCCTGGTAGCTCCCCTGTACTTGAGAGGCGACGAGCTGGGAGTCGGTGTAGATCTATACCTCGCGGGCTCCCAGGTCCTCGGCCAGTCTCAGTCCTGCGAGCAGGGCTTCGTATTCTGCCTGGTTGTTTGACGTCGGGAAGGAGAGAGCTAAGGAGTGCTCGATTACTGTCGTTTTCCAGGAGGATTCCTGCGCCGCTTCCGGACGAGCTGGATGCTCCATCGACGAAGATGGTTCACTTGTGTTCTTTCCCCGGGGGAGGGTCGTGAGTGGTCATTTCCGCGACAAAGTCGGCCAAGGCCTGTGCTTTCAGGGCTTTCCTGCTTTCGTACTGAATGTCGAATTCGGAGAGTTCCAAGGACCATTTTAACATTCTGCCCGCCATATCTGGCCGACCCAGGAGTTGCCTCACCGGTTGGTCGGTTCGCACGATGATGGTGTGGGCCAGAAAGTAGTGTCTGAGCCTCCTCGCCGCGTTGACGAGGGCCAGAGCAACCTTTTCTATCTGCTGGTATCTGCTTTCGGGCCCCTGTAAGGCTTTGCTCGTGAAGTAGACGGGTTTCTGCCCGTCGGGGGTCTCGCGGACAAGAGCTGCGCTGATGGCGTCGTTCGAAACGGCCAAGTACAAGTACAACGGTTCCCCGTCGTCTGGTCGAGATAACACGGGCGGCTGAGACAGGCTTTGCTTTAGGTGGCGTAGTGCCTGCTCGCATTCCTCATTCCATTTGAAGGCTGCTTCCTTTCGAAGGAGTTTGAAGAAGGGAAGGGCGTGCTGAGCGGACTTCGCGACGAAGCGGGACAGCGACGTGAGCATGCCGTTCATGATTTGTATCGACTTCTTCGATGTCGGCGTTGGGAGGTCGGAGAATGCACGACATTTGTCGGGGTTGGCTTCGATTCCCCGTTCTGTTAGATAGAATCCAAGGAATTTTCCTGCCTTAACCCCGAACGAATATTTCTCGGGGTTGAACCTCATTTTACATTGTCTTGCTTGGGCAAAGACTGTCTTGAGGTGAGCTGCGTGGTTGGTGTCTGCTCGGGATTTGACGATCATGTCGTCCATGTATACCTCGAGCATGTCGCCAATCTGTTTGTTGAAAACTCTGTTCATCATGCATTGGTAAGTTGCTCCGGCATTTTTCAGTCCGAAGGGCATTACGTTGTAGTAATAGTTGCCCGAGCTGGTCATGAATGTCGTGCAGTGTTTGTCGCCCAGAGCCATTGGGATTTGGTTATAGCCCGAATAGGCGTCCATGAACGACAAAGTTTTGTAGTCGGCCGAGTTGTCGACCAGCATATCTATGTTAGGCAAGGGAAAAGCATCTTTCGGGCAAGCCCGGTTGAGATCAGTATAATCAACGCACATTCTCCATTTTCCATTATTCTTTTTCACGAGTACAACATTTGACAGCCAGGTGGAATACCGGGCTTTAGAAATAAAATTTGCCTCTAGGAGGTCTTTTACAGCTTTTTCAGCAGCCTCCGTTTTTTCTGGAGACTGCTTACGCCTATGTTGTACTACGGCCTTAGCGGCTGGATCAATGGCGAGGTGGTGACAGGCGACCTCAGGGTCGAGTCCAGGCATCTCCGCAGCGCTCCAGGCGAAGAGATCAGCATTCTCGCGCAGACAGGCCTTGATTTGCTTCCTGGCCAAGTCAGGGAGGTCTTTGCCAATCTTCACTCCCTTGGTCGGGTCTGTGCCGAGGGGAACGAGTTCAAAATCTCTGTCCGGTATTAGTCGGAGTGGGATTTGCTCGCTGCTGGATGGCTCGTCCTGATCAAAGCAGGTGTCCAGGGCTATGGAATCGACCTTTGGTGGAGCTTTCTGGACTTCTTCCTCGGGGGATGCTTTCCTGTCGGGCTCCTATTTTGTCCTTTTGGCGGGTCTGGTCCCTATGTCGACGGTATCTCGTCCCTTAGAAGCGGCATTGAAGCACCTACGGGCAGCGGCTAGGTCTCCTTGGATGGTGGCTACCCGTGCCCTCCTGGTGTAGAACTTCATCTTCAGATGGACGGTCGAGGGCACCGCTGTTAGTTTTGCCAGTGTCGGTCTCCCCAAGATGCAATTGTACAGAGACGGGCAGTCAATGACGAGGAAACAGACTTTAACTTGTCTTGTAGCCGTTCCTTCGCCGAACGTAACCAGGAGCTCGACATAACCCCAAGGTTTGGAAGTCGAGCCGTTGAAGCCTTGTAGATCCGACCCCACGTACGGAGAGAGATGTGAGTCGTCCACCTGTAGGGTTCTGAAAAGTTGGCTGTACATCACGTCGACGGAACTCCCCTCGTCGACCAGGATGCGATGCACGTCGAAATTAGCCATTCTTGCCCTTATCAGTAAGGGGATGACCGCGTTCGGGGCTCCGCCGGGGAGCTCTTCTAGGTAGAAGGTGATGGGATCTGACCTGCCCTTCACCCTTTCGAACGTTACTGTTTGCGGGGGAGCCGCGTCGACCAGCTCGTCCAACTTCCTCTTAGCTGAATTGATGGTGAGGTCGTTGAACCCGCCCCCATTAATGACCATGGCGGAGGGAAAGTATTCCAACCTGCTGTGCGTTGTCAGCGGTTCCTGCAGGTGCTCGGGAATGTCGAAGTCCTCGGGCCTGGTCACCGAGAAGGCGGTCTGGATAGGCACCGACTCGTCTGATGGTCGGGCGTCTTCTTCCGGCTCCTTGGCTTCATGGGCGTCACGACGAGGAGCGTCTTTTTTCCTGTACTGCGCGAGCCTCCCTCCCTTGATGAGGGTTTCAATGGCGTCCTTGAGGTGGACGCAGTCCTCTGTCAGATGACCATGACTCCTATGGTATTGACAGTATTTATTTTTGTCCGCCCCTGGCTTGGTGGGAGCAGGTCGGGGACGCTTGACGTCGCCGTCCTTGAAGTCTGTACTGGCACACTCCTCCAGAATACGCTCGCGGGAGGCTGTGAGCGGAGTGTACTCGGTGAAACGGCCCGAGGGGCCCCTTTGTTCCCGGACTTCCCGGGGTCGGTCTTCTTTTCTTTTCTCCCCGGTACGTCGGGGAGGAGCCTCTTGGCGTGAGCTGCTACTGTTGTTGGGACCCCGAGTCCTGGAGTCTCGGGCCCTGTTGGCAGCTTCCCTCTCCTCGTAGTCCATGTATGCTCGAGCTTTATCGAGGAGGGCGTCGAAAGACCTGGGCGGCTCGATTCCCACAACTTTTCTGAATTCTGTGCCGGGGAGGAGCCCCCTCTCCAGCAGATATCTCTTCATGTGGTCCGTGCAGGGGACCTGTATCGCTTCTCGGTTGAAGCGGTTGATGAACTCCCTCAAGGTCTCATCCTGTCTTTGGATGATGGCCTCGAGCGCCGCCTCAGTCTTTGGATGGCATCGAGAAGCGGTGAAGGAACTGATGAACTGGTTCTTCAGGTTCCGCCACAAGGTGATTGAGCCCGGGGCGAGCCCTTTGTACCAGTCCATGGCCGCCTTCCTGAGAGTCGTGGGGAAAAGACGACACTTGATGGGCCCCCCGACATTATGATAATGGAGCATGGCCTCGAACCCGTCAATGTGGTCGACCGGGTCCGCAACTCCGTCATACTCCTTCAGATGTGAGGGCTTCTCCATGCCCGGGGGGATGGGTGCATCCATGATGGCCTGCGACAGGGGACCGCGGGGGTCGTCCTCGTCGCTCCTCTCCGGAGACAGAGATGGGGACCTGTAATATTGTCTAGCACGGTGGTCGTGCTGAGCCTCCCTCGAGCGTGATGCTCGTTGGTTGAATGTTACACGGCCGTCTCCGGCGTGTCTCTTGTCGTGCCTCGCCGGGTCGCGACTGGGTTCTCCGGCGGGGATGACGGGATCTCTCTCCAAATAGGGTCGCCTCTGCTTTGGCCGGGGAGAAGGGCTTCTGGAGTTTTCCCTGTAGTGTCTCCGCGGGGGAGAAGGGTGTCGGGCTTCAGTCACCCGAGGAGGGGGAGTATGTGGTCTCCGATGCCTCCTCGAGGGTCTTCGCTCGTCTTCAAGCGCCTTTAATCTCTCTCCTTGGGCGAAAATGAGATAGTTCGTTTGGTTAATTGCTGCGAACAACGCTTGTATGGTGGCATCCGCCCCGGAGGGGACGGGGACTTCCTGAAACCGGGCAGCTCTGTAGTGGGCGAGGGCCGCCGGGTCGTTCTCAAGTGGTGGTGGGAGCGAGGAGGATGATGCTGTGGCTCCGTCCCTATGCGAGGAAGTTCCGAGGATGGTTGTTGTAGGAGCGGTGTTATGGCCGGGATTGCCGACGTTGTCGAGATGTCCGTTTTTGTCCGCCGTGCCGTTATTGGTGTCGGCGACACGGACGTTCTGCTCATCGCGAGCTGGATCAGCCATGACAGGTAGTTGAATTT
Organism: Vicia faba; assembly: GCA_948472305.1. Lineage (NCBI taxonomy): Eukaryota > Viridiplantae > Streptophyta > Magnoliopsida > Fabales > Fabaceae > Vicia > Vicia faba. Next base: position 14,424,038 of record OX451740.1, read on the forward strand.
TGAGCTTTGGTCTTTTGAGTTGTTTGTAAGACGGGGAAGCTAGTTTCCCACAGACGGCGCCACTGATCTGACCTGATCAGACTTGGACTGTCACGGCTGGCTCCGAGCTGAAAGCTTTTTGAACGAGGTGGGGGGGGTACCTGCAAGGCACTCCGATGCTGAAGTAAGTAGAAGCACGAGCAGACAATAGTAAGTATGGGTAGAATGATGAATACCTGCCCCTCTGGAAACAGAGGGTATTTATAGCCCCCAGCGCTGGGCCAAGGTTCCTCCGTTGGGCCGGGCAGGTTTGGCCCAATGGAGGAACTGCCAGGTTCTACGTGCGTAGTGGGGACCCGCATGTGGTCCCCTTCCTGGATGTTCTGCGTGAAGTGCGGGCGGACGAAGACGCGGTCTTTTCGGGGTCTCGTTGGGAGTGCAGTGGACTGAGTCTGCCCTAGTTGGGGGTGCTCGAGGTGATGTCGAGCTGGACAGCACGATGTCGAGCTGGAGATGTAGAGGTCGAGCACGTGACCTCAGGGAACACGTCGGGTACGACTGTGACCCTTTGGTCGGCGTGGTCCTCAGCAAGTCCATTTGGATTGGGCCTTAGCAATGCTATTGGGCCTGTCGGGCCCAGTCCAGAACAGTAATATTTTAAAATATTTAACAACTTCATTTATGATTATCACAAAAAATTTATTTAAGGAACTTAATAAAAATGGAATAATCAACTAATATTTTTGTTGCATAAAATAAAATAAAAATATTCAAACATATAAATAAAAAAATTTTATATTTTTATTTACCACTATTAAAAAAATGTATCTACAAAAATTACAATTTATATATAAGTATTCATTTTCACTAATTAACGGAGAAAATATGGTTTTTAAGTATAAATGACGCGTCATTAGAATTATATAAATTAAATTAAATTAAATTTATAAGATCTTTAATTTATAATTTTTATTTTCTATATTTGAATTTGATTAAATCTTATAAATGAATCAATTTATTGATATTTGTTAAAATAATTTAAAAAGATATAATACATTAACTACAATTATGAATATTCTTATTACAAATTAAATATAATTTATAATATTGAAATTTAAATTAATGATGAAATATAATCTTATGTAAGTACTTTCTATAACCTTTTATAACATTAACGAATAAATATTCAATAGAATAGTTCTAAAAAAATGATGATATTATGGATATTACATTTAAATATATAATTATTTTTTATAAATATTTTTCATCAATACCTAATTAAATAGGGGCAACCATTTGTATCTATAAGCATAATTAAATATGAGACACATGTTATTCACTATTAAATAAATATATATAAGATGAAATGTGAAATTTTCATTGGGCTCTTTTTTGTTACATTTTAATATGAGTAATGCCATATAGTATGAATTATTTAAATATGAAATTCAAAAATGTATATTTGTTATTATTTTAGAAGATAATTTTAAACTTAATTTTTTTTAAATAGAAATCATAGAGTAAATAGTGGTAATAACGAATGGTTGAGATTTAATTTTTGTGTTTCTTATTTTTTCTTACCGATAAACATTTTTCTTTTAATATAGTAGTTTAAATCAATTTAATGGCTTTAAATTATTTAATTAAACTTATAAATGATTAAATCCTATATTTTTAATAAAATCAATTTGAAATCAGTTTCAAATCCATCAAAACATTTTCTATCTATTATTATAAATTTTTGTGTAAAATATCAATACATTTTGACAAACATAAAATAAATTAATCATTTGTCATTTAATTTTAAAATAATCACTTAATTATGATTATTATATATATATATATATATATATATATATATATATATATATATATATATATATATATATATATATATATATATATATATATATATATATATATATATATATATATATATATATATATATATATATATATATATATATATATATATATATATATATATATATATATATATATATATATATATATATATATATATATATATATATATATATATATATATATATATATATATATATATATATATATATATATATATATATATACAAAATTATGTAAAAAAAATTCTCACAAAAACTTAACTTGGAGTAGAGAAAAAAATATCAGTTATTTATAATTTTTTAATTATTACTAAACAAATATAGTTTTTCTTTTCTTTTGATATTTAAAAATAAATAACTTAAATGTAGCACAGGAAAAATATATTATTTTTTACAATTATTTATGTTACGAATATAGAAATCAATGATACAAATATTTATAAGTAAAAAAATACTAGACAAACACAGATAAGTAATGTCTGAATTAAATAACATTAAAATTATATGTTAATATAAATAATTCATAATTATTTTATGATCACGAAAACAAAAATATTAAATAAATAAATATATATTTTTATTTTATGTTATTAATTGTATGAATTTTATAATAATAAATATTTTATAAATTAAATCAATTACATAAACTTCAACACAAATAATAATAGATTGAACACACTAGTACCCGTACAAACGTACGGATATTAATATTAAAATTCGTGCGAACTCATAGGTTATTACATTTTTTGTACAATTTAGAAACATATACGTGTAATGGGTAAGTACTCGTACGAACGTACGAGTGTCCAGATCAAAATTTCTACAAATCTACGAGTTATTATATTTTTTTTTGTATAATTAAAGAAAATAAAAATAAAAATATATTAAATAATGTATGAATCCAAATACGAGAAAAATATATTGTTTTTTTAACTATTTGTGTTACTAATATTATTATTTTGATTTTTAAAAAGTTCAAGATACAATATTTTTTAAGGTAATATATCAAAATTTGAAATATATATTATTGATGTAAAACTTTTTTTTAAATATGTATTTCTTTTAAAAATAATAATAAAAATTGGTAAACCAATTTTGTTTTTCTTATTTATATTTTTATTAAATTTTGAAAACAAAAGCGTGCGTATCACACCAGTACTCGTGCGAACGCACGGGTAACACACCAGTACCGTGTGAACGCACGAGTAACCATATCAGAATTTGTGCGAACCTACGATTTTTTTTTACAATTAAAATGAATAAAAGTAAATATATTTAAAATAATGTATGAATCCAAATACGGGAAAAATGTGTTATTTTTTTAATTATTTATGTTATTAATATTTTTGTTTTGATATTTGTTTTAATTTAAGATAATATATAAAAATTTGAAATATATATTATTGATGTAAAACAATTTTGATAAAATACTTTTGTTTTTATTTTAAAATATATCTTTCTTATAAAAATAATATTTTTTTTAATAAAACAATTTTGTTTTTCTTCTTTATATTTTTATTATATTTTAAAAACAAAAGTATGTGTATCACATCAATAACTATGCAAACATACGCGTATACAGATAAATCAACATACAATGGATATTAGTTTTATATAGATGGACAAAGTCTCACATCGAATATATAGATAGACATACAAAAAATTAAAAGAGCTCATAAATAGAAGAATGCAAATATGATGATAATAGCATGGCTAAGCATTAATAAGTTAAGATATTGGCTAGCGGGCTCTATGTGGGGCCTTGCATAAACATGCCTTTGTAATAGCACGCCATAACAAAAATAAATCACAGTTCAAATATTTCAGTTGGTTCATCAGTACGTCACATTCTCTGAATTTTATGAGAATTTTTGTGAACTGCTTTACAAAAGTACTTTGAACCGGTACTCTTGAACCAATTTGTAATTCTCTAAGATAACGGTAACGCAAATTCTGTAACTATGATCTTTCCACTTGCATTCAAATTCAATCACACTTTTTCATGCTGATTCTGCGCCATCTTTAAATTTTTTTCGTGCATACTCTCTAGAAGTCCAAAACCCCTTCCCCATATTTGAAAAGGAAGTCTAAAATGTTGATTCAATTTGATAAAAATATAAAAGATCTCTCACTTTTCATACACTACATGCAATTTTTATTTTTCCTTGTCTAAATCCCCTAACATACTCGAAGTAACAATTAAGAGAACCATTAATATCCATAGACATATAAGCATAAAAGATGACTACTTTGATTTAATTTTAGAATTTTTGTCTGAAACCAAAACTTGACACCACTTTGATGAGGAAATTCCAATTTTAAGTGTTAAAAGCCCCGCAAACATTCACCTTGGTAGCCATATTACCAACAAAATACTTTTTATCTAGGATGTTAATTGCTTCTGAAGCCAAACAGATCCACAGATCCCATTCAAAAATAAATATTAACAATGAAATCAACATTTATTGCTTTTATAGTATAGAATTCAAATTCACAAAAAATAGTAACTGTAATGTCATGTAAAAGAGTGCTAGAATAAAGTCACATATTGAAATACTTATCATTTGTTTATATTGTTGATGTAGATTGATATGCAAATACATAAGACTCTGTAAACTCACTCAATAGTACTTCCTCCTAACTATATTATTACAAGAATCAACTCTATAATATAGTAATATAAATACTCAACGAAATGGATGAAAGTAGCATACATTTCCTTTCATTTGATGTCCCAGCACAGCTAGCAGTTGAGCTGACTCAATGAGACATGTATCATACATTTTGATTTGCACTATTGCATTAGATTAGATGTGCTTGTTGGGATAACGAACACTAAGCAATTTCACATCATCTATAACAGGTCCACAAAGAGAACCAGAGTTATCATTCTTCATGGTGTAAAATGTACTTAGGAACCTAATCCTAGTACGTGTCGTTGTTGCGGTGAAACGCAGTTTGCCTCTTTTAAAACCTCCTTTACCCTTAGATTCATATGGAACTTGAACTGTATCTCTACCTGCAAATGCTTCTACTGTCATGGAACCTTCACATGCATTATTGGCATCACCAACAGCAAAAGTGAGGACATAAACTTTTCCAATTGTAGTCATCACTACTTGTGCAAGTGCACTTTCTTTTCCTGCAACTAGTTCAATTCCTCTTTTTCCCTCAGGGACTGAGAAATGATCTGAGTCAATGTATTTTACTGCTTTGAGAGACTCAACTATCCATCCAGGTAATGGACCATGAGCATCCTCAATGTGAGGTGGGATCAATACTCCCCAAGATGCATTTGGGAACACATAGGGTCCTTCTTCAAAGTTTCCATTTTTCAACAAATTTGCTGTATAAACAACCAAAAATAATGATTAAACTTCAATCCAAATTGATTTGATACCAATACAAAACTATTTAGTATACAGGTCATCTGGTAGTCATTAAGGGCGTGTAAGGTGGGTTACTGCATAAAGCCTAAAATTTGTCTCGGTTAAACTGTTGTTAAAAAAGGCTATATAAAATATTTGTCAAGATTAAATCATAACAAAATAGGGTCGAAATTATTTTGTCACGACTAAATCCTAGTTGACCTATATAGGACCTCCGAAAATTTAAGATGATCCTGCATGTCATGGTTTCAAATTGCGGACTGCAGTCGCAATAACATTTGCAATATTGTTGATGCGGTGGTCTCTACAATCGCATCAAACTACAATTGCAGCATGATTTAAAATCATGCGTGCGGTAGTTAATAAGAACCACGTCATCGCATGTTTATGTTCAGTCAGTGGCGGAGCCAGGAATTTTTGGCAGTCTAGACAAAAATTTTACACCCTGTTTTTACTAATCTTGCACCCTGTTTTTACTAATTTTGGTCTTGATTTTGTCTAAAAATTGACTATTAGATTGGAGAGAACACAAAGAAAGTATGGGTTGAGCATGGACTCGCTGAGCTGTAGAACCGCCCCTGTATTTCGTTATTTTCATCAAAATTCAAAAAACAAAATTTCATAACTTCAACTCATTTTTCTTATAATAAAAATTCATGCTGCAACGGCCGCAATACCTGCAACTCCAACCGCATCAGCGCGACTGTAATTTAAAACCATGATACATGTATTTTGTGTAGAGAAAAGAATTTACCTCTTGTTCTTTGTGGTGGATTCAAAACCTTCAAAGCAACAGAATCAATAAGAGGACCACAAGCAGGATCTTCTTCAACACCAGAGTTATGTATGACAATTTCACCTTCTGGATAATCAGCTCTAAACCCACAAGCAAACGATTCCCAACCATTACTACCATACATAGTTTGAATTGGAATAATCCCATAATCACTTTTCTCATTAGTAGGAACCACAGAGACATTAAGTTTCTCTTCTTGTGCACATGTACGTGCTGCACTAAACGTGATTGAGTAAGTTGAACCTTTATTAAGCTTCACTTTTTGCTTAATGTAAGCTTCATTACCAAGCCTAACAGCATAAGCACCTTCTGGTACAACCAAAAGCATGTCACCTTGTTTTTGTCCTGATTTTATGTATTCTACGAAACCTGAGATTGTCCAATTTGGAATACCGTCGTGGGTTGTTACTACTGTGCCCTTGATTTGTGAGGCTTTTGGTCCTACTTCAAAGTCACCATTGGGTAATAAACCTGAAATTTACAATCACAATTATTGGTTTGTTTTTCTCATTTTAATGAAAAAAGAGACATAGTTCATATCTCAATTGATAATTGTGTAGAGATATCAAAAGACACGAGTTTGAATATACGACATCATAAATGGTGAATTACATACACTAAATTAATTTAAAAAAAAACATTATAAAAAGTAAACCACATATTGTGGGGTGAATGTTTTGGTAATAGTGACAAATTTCATTTCCAAGAGCACTTTTTGGTCTTGTTCCATGTGATAAGGAACATGTGAGTGCAGGGTGTGAGCACATGAAAAAGTTTGTAGAGCATGTGGCTTTAGATCTGACGAAAGGGATGTTACAGATCTAGACTATGCAGAGCAAAACAACTACCATTTTGTTGATTCACATGCAAACTTCAAAATCCTTCTTAATGTAGTAATTTTTTTTTTATATTTTAAGTTAAAACAATACATTTTGTAGTATTATGGAGAAGACAATATGATTAGACTACAAATTCTCAACTAAAATTCTTTTTACTTCTAAAATAGATTTTAACATAAAAAATAAGATTTTAAGTTTTACATTGATCTACCACCAGAAAATCATATAATATTGGATTTGATAAGTGGATATAAATAGTGGGTCGTCTCGGAATGATATTATTTTAAAATTATAATATATTATCACTTATTTTTACAAAGAGATTGATTACTAAGCATGATCAATTCTAAAGAATTTTATATCGTCAATTCATCACTTATCTATTGATATTATTTTAATAAATAATTAAAATTAAATTTTTTTTTTTAATATATATTTTTTCTGTCTCAAAATAATTGTCTTTCTAACTTCAAAAAATTATCTTAAAATATAATTAAAAAAATTTTACATTGTAAAAGGTTTTTTTCTTCTTTTTCACTATGGATTTTAGGGGAAAGGGCCCCTATACACTAAGTCAAATCTAAATTCAAAAAGCTTTCAATTCAAGTTTTGATTGCGATCAATTCCAAAATAAAAATCAATTCTACTTTATGACACACAAACATGTGAAGGGTATACATTAAAGAAACATAACGAATTTTTTTATTGAATTAGTAACCAAAACATATTTCTTCATACTCCCTCCACTTTTTTTTTTTAACTTTCTAAATTTATTAAATAATTGATGTACATCTTCTGAACATATTTAATAATAAAAATAATTTTTATAATTGTTAAGAAATTCAATCAAATATAATTATTTTTTTAAGTTTTTATAAATATATTAATTAAATTTACTATAATATCATCTTTATTAAATTTAATAGAATGCTAGAAAATATACTAGAGAGAATATTAAGAATTATACTTTCAGACATATTTATAAGCAACGAAAAGTTTTTTAGATTCATTGAATAATTGAAATATCCAGTATAAAATGATGATTAAATATATCATTTATTCAATGAATTTTAAAAAAATTATTACTTATAAATATGTTTGGATGATGTACAGCATTAAATGATTGAATAATAATTAATTTTTACTTATAATAGTAGCTAAGAATGAAAATATTTTTGTTGTTTATAAATGTGTTCAAAATGTCTATCTAAATTATAAATAGTTTAAATATATCATTTAATAATTATATTTAAAAGTCAAAATTTATTTATAAATAAAAATAGAGGGAATATATCTTTTGGAATAGAAAAAAATGATAATCAGAAATTTAAATTAAAAAAATCACATAAATATATTGGAAGATAAATTATTATTCTCTCTGTTTATGTGTTTTCAAAAATAAATCGGTCCAATAAAAAATTGCAAAATCAAACTGAGCTAAATTAAAACTGTAAAAAATTATATTTAATTTGGATGTGTTTGAGTTATTTTCTAACGGAATTGTGCAATTCGATTTGATTTACAGTTTGTATTTTACAAATTGAACCAAATCAAATTAAACTGTATTATATTATAAAATCTTATTAATCAATATATATATTTTTAATTCTTTAGAGAAATCAACATATATATATATATATATATATATATATATATATATATATATATATATATATATATATATATATAATCAATATTCTTTATATGATATTTATTTTAATTTATAAATATAAAAAATAAAATATTATTCATTTATAAATATTATTTTCACAAAATATTTTATCGTATTCTTTATATAATATTTATTTAAAAATGCAATCTTATGTATATCATTCTTTAGGTTTAAATAAAATTATAATACGTAATTTTATGTCTCAAATTATAAATTTATTTTAATAATTATAATTTTTTTTATTGTAATGTATGAACGATTAAACACAAAATTATATTTTTATTTATATGTATATGTATAGCTTAATAATTTTTTTATAAAAAACTGAACCAATTCAAATCGCATTAATTTGATTTAATTCGATTTTACTTTTAAAAGTCAATCAAACCAAATTGAATCGTATAGATTTTTCTCTTGTATTTAAATAATTTTTTTCTTTAAAATTGTCTAAACCACATTGCAAACGGGTATACCATTTTATATTATAAACAAATTTTATTTTTTTTATTCATTGAATAATTAATATGTCTAATTTATACATAATTCTGATACATTAATGAATTAAAAAATAAAATTTATTTATATTATAAGATTGAGAGAGTTATTTGAATTGAAATTCTCATGTTTGATTCTTTCTTTACTGAACCTTCGTTGAATAAGGAACATGTTCCAAATTGATTAAAACAGTTACTAGATTTAAACTTAGAACAGTGTTTTCATTAACTGTCCTAGTAATAATGCTTAAAACTATAAAATTTAAATCTGAAATTGAAGTTCATTAATGTTGAACCTTAAGTGTATGTCAACATTAGAAATTATAATTAAAACAGTTTCATTGACTATACTATTCATCATAGTACTACTCCTACCAAATAACATTAATGTCATTAATGAATTAAGAATATAAATAAATGAAGTAATTATTAAAAGTGATTAAAATCCTAAGCACTTTACATTGCATTATTGCATAATAGTATAAAGCTTTAATTAAAACTTACCATCTGTATAAGACAAAGCAGCTTGGCACATTGAGAGGAACAAAATTGTTAGCACTTTAAGCTTCTCCATTTTTTTCAACGAATATAAAGAGAGAAAGAAGAGAGTCAGAGAGAGAAAGAAGAGAGTGAGTTGGATTTGAGAGATTCAAGGGAGGGATCACCTGGTTTTATTTGAACCATTATAACTAAATGCCACTGTCTTTTTCATAAAATTACAACAATGCCACTGATGAATGCATGTTCTTTCGTATTGTATTGTCAGTGTTCAAATATTACGAGCACATATGTATTTTATGATATATCTCTTTCATTATAGTTACCAGATTGACACCAATTTTTGTTTTTTCTTTTCTTATTATTTCATTCGGCTATCTTTTATCCAAAATACTAATAAAAATAGAACTATATATTTTATATTATTAATTAATCACAATCATTGCATCAATAGAAATATTTTGTTTTTATTTTAATCACTTTCAAAGCCATCCATTGGTTTTGATGAGTAAAAACTATAAATTTTCTTTCACTAAATTAATTTTTTTTTTTAAAATTTAATTAATACAATTTAAAAAAAAAATATGTCAACTAAACATACAATTAATAGTTAGACAAACTTCTTCTAATTGTTAAATTATAATTCTTGGCGTCGAAACTATGTGTGTCGAAAGGTAATAATTATCAAAGTAGTTTGCTCGAGAGAAACGAATGATCAGTCGAATAGCTTGTGTATCGAAGCAGGCTGCACACAGATTTGATTTAGTTTTAGATTTAGGTTTTATTTAGATTTAAAATAGATAGATTTAATTTAGTTCCAAAATAGGTATTTTGTACTTTTATAGTTTTGGGTTTTGCTTTAGAGAGCAAACTAACCTAAGTCTATAAATAGAGGGAGTAACCCATAGTTTTTATAATCAAGTCAATTAAGTTGTATTCACAAAATTTGCAGTTACAAGTGAATAATGTGTTTTCATAGTTTGTGGACAGAGAGAGAAACTCTGCAAAAAATAATTGTCTTCTTTTTTCCTTTCATATAATTCATCGTTATTGTGTGGTGATAACAATCTTGTTCATCAAGATTGATATAAATTATGTTATGGACTGGGCCCGACAGGCCCAATAGCATTGATAAGGCCCAATCCAAACGGACTTGCTGAGGGCCACGCCGACCAAAGGGTCACAGTCGTGCCCGACGTGCTCCCTGAGGCTACTTGCTCGACCTCCAACTGTCCAGCTCGACCTCCTACTGTCCAGCTCGACCTCACCTCGAACACCCCAACTAGGGCAGACTCAGTCCACTGCACTCCCAACGAGATCCCGAAAAGACCGCGTCTTTGTCCGCCCGCACTTCACGCAGAACATCCAGGGAGGGGACCACGTGTGGGTCCCCACTACGCACGTAGAACCTGGAAGTTCCTCCATTGGGCCAAACCTGCCCGGTCCAATGAAGGAACCTTGGCCCAGCGCTGGGGGCTATAAATACCCTCTGTTTCCAGAGGGTCAGGTATTCATCATTCTACCCATACTTACTATTGCCTGCTCGTGCTCTTACTTACTTCAGCATCGGAGTGTCTTGCAGGTACCCCCCCCACCTCGTTCAAAACTTTCAGCTCGGAGCCAGCCGTGACGGTCCAAGTCTGATCAGGTTAGATCAGTGGCGCCGTCTGTGGGAAACTAGCTTCCCCGTCTTACAAACAACTCAAAAGACCAAAGCTCAAATTCAACTACCTGTCATGGCTGATCCAGCTCGCGATGAGCAGAACGTCCGTGTCGCTGACACTAATAACGATACGGCGGACAAAAACGGACATCTCGACAACGCCGGCAATCCCGGCCACAACACCATTCCTGTAACAACCGCCCCCGGAACTTCCTCATACAGGGACGGGACTACTGCATCATCCTCCTCGCTCCCACCACCACTCGAGGACGACCCGGCAGCCCTCACCCACTACAGAGCCGCCCGGTTTCAGGAAGTCCCCGTCCCCTCCGGGGCGGATGCCACCACACAAGCTCTGTTCGCAGCAATTAATCAAACGAACTATCTCATCTTCGCCCAAGGAGAGAGATTAAAGGCGCTTGAAGACGAGCGAAGACCCCCGAGGAGGCATTGGAGACCACATACTCTCCCTCCTCGAGTGACTGAAGCTCGACACCCTTCTCCCCCGCGGAGACACTACAGGGAAAACTCTCGAAGCCCATCTCCCCGGCCAAAGCAGAGGCGACCCTATTTGGAGAGACAGCCCGTCATCCCTGCCAGAGAACCCAATCGCGACCCGGCAAGGCACGACAAGAGACACGCCGGAGACGGGCGTGTAACATTCAACCAACGAGCATCACGCTCGAGGGAGACTCAGCACGACCACGACCGTCGTGCCAGACAATACTACAGGTCCCCATCTCCGTCTCCGGAGAGGAGCGACGAGGACGACCCCCGCGGTCCCCTGTCGCAGGCCATCATGGATGCACCCATCCCCCCGGGCATGGAGAAGCCCCCACATCTGAAGGAGTACGATGGAGTCGCGGACCCGGTCGACCACATTGACGGGTTCGAGGCTATGCTCCATTATCATAATGTCGGGGGGCCCATCAAGTGCCGTCTTTTCCCCACGACTCTCAGGAAGGCGACCATGGACTGGTACAAAGGACTCGCCCCGGGCTCAATCACCTCGTGGCGGAACCTGAAGAACCAGTTCATCAGTTCCTTCACCGCTTCTCGACGCCATCCAAAGACCGAGGCGGCTCTCGAGGCCATCATTCAAAGATAGGATGAGACCTTGAGGGAGTTCATCAACCGCTTCAACCGAGAAGCGATACAGGTCCCATGCGCGGACCACATGAAGAGATATCTGCTGGAGAGGGGGCTCCTCCCCGGGACAGAGTTCAGGAAAGCCGTGGGTATTGAGCCGCCCAGGACTTTTGACGCCCTCCTCGAAAAAGCTCGGGCATACATGGATTACGAGGAGAGGGAAGCAGCCAACAGGGCCCGAGACTCCAGGACCCGCGGGCCTAACAATAGCTCGCGCCAGGAAGCACTTTCTCCTCGACGGACCGGGGAGAAAAGGAAAGAAGACAGACCCCGGGAAGTCCGGGAACAAAGGGGACCCTCGGGCCGTTTCACCGAGTACACTCCGCTCACAGCTTCCCGCGAGCGTATTCTGGCGGAGTGTGCCAGTACAGACTTCAAGGACGGCGGCGTTAAGCATCCCCGACCTGCTCCCGCCAAGCCCGGGGCGAACAAAAATAAATATTGTCAGTACCATAGGAGTCATGGTCATCTGACGGAGGACTGCGTCCACCTCAAGGATGCCATTGAAACCCTCATCAAGGGAGGGAGGCTCGCGCAGTACCGGCGAAACGACGCTCCTCGTCGTGACGCCCATGAAGCCAAGGAGCCAGAAGAAGACGCCCGACCATCAGACGAGTCGATGCCTATCCAGACCGCCTTCTCGGTGACCAGGCCCGAGGACTTCGACATTCCCGAGCATCTGCAGGAACCGCTGACAACGCACAGCAGGTGGGAATACTTTCCCTCCGCCATGGTCATCAATGGGGGAGGGTTCAACGACCTCACCATCAATTCAGCTAAGAGGAAGTTGGACGAGTTGGTCGACGCGGCTCCCCCGCAAACAGTAACGTTCGAAAGGGTGAAGGGCAGGTCAGAGCCCATCACCTTCTACCTAGAGGAGCTCCCCGACGGAGCCCCGAACGCGGTCATCCCTTTACTGATAAGGGCAAGAATGGCCAATTTTGATGTGCATCGCATCCTGGTCGATGAAGGGAGTTCCGTCGACGTGATGTACAACCAACTGTTCCGAACCCTACAGCTGGACGACTCACATTTCTCTCCGTATGTAGGGTCGGATCTACAAGGCTCCAACGGCTCGACTTCTAAACCTTGGGGATATGTCGAGCTCCTGGTCACGTTCGGCGAAGGAACGACTACAAGATAAGTCAAAGTCTGTTTCCTCGTCATTGACTGCCCGTCTCTGTACAACTGCATCTTGGGGAGACCGACGTTGGCAGAACTGACAGCGGTGCCCTCGACCGTCCACCTGAAGATGAAGTTCTACACCAGGAGGGCACGGGTAGCCACCGTCCAAGGAGACCTAGCCGCTGCCCGCAGGTGCTTCAACGCTGCTTCTAAGGGACGTGATACCATCGACATAGAGACCAGACCCGCCAAAAGGACAAAACAGGAGCCCGACAGGAAAGCATCCCCCGAGGAAGAAGTCCAGAAAGCTCCACCAAAGGTCGATTCCATAGCTCTGGACACCCGCTTCGACCAGGACGATCCATCCAGCAGCGAGCAAATCCCACTCCGACCAATACCGGACGGGGATTTTGAACTCGTTCCCCTCGGAACAGATCCGACCAAGGGAGTGAAGATTGGCAAAGACCTCCCCGACTTGGCCAGGAAGCAAATCAAGGCCTGTCTGCGCGAGAATGCTGATCTGTTCGCCTGGAGCGCTGCGGAGATGCTCGGACTCGACCCTGAGGTCGCCTGTCACCACCTCGCCATTGATCCAGCCGCTAGGGCCGTAGTACAACGTAGGCGTAGGCAGTCTCCAGAAAAAATGGAGGCTGCTGAAAAAGCTGTAAAAGACCTCCTAGAGGCAAATTTTATTTCTGAAGCCCGGTATTCCACCTGGCTGTCAAATGTTGTACTCGTGAAAAAGAATAATGGAAAATGGAGAATGTGCGTTGATTATACTGATTTCAACCGGGCTTGCCCGAAAGATGCTTTTCCCTTGCCTAACATAGATATGCTGGTCGACAACTCGGCTGGCTACAAAACTTTGTCGTTCATGGACGCCTACTCGGGCTATAACCAAATACCGATGGCCCTGGGCGACAAACACTGCACGGCATTCATGACCAGCTCGGGCAACTATTACTACAACGTAATGCCCTTCGGATTAAAAAATGCCGGAGCAACCTACTAGCGCATGATGAATAGAGTTTTCAACAAACAGATCGGAGACATGCTCGAGGTATATATGGACGACATGATCGTCAAGTCCCGAGCAGACACCGACCACGCAGCTCATCTCAAGACAGTCTTTGCCCAAGCAAGACAGTGTAAAATGAGGTTCAACCCCGAGAAATGTACGTTCGGGGTTAAGGCAGGAAAATTCCTTGGATTCTATCTAACAGAACGGGGAATCGAAGCCAACCCCGACAAATGCCGGGCATTCTCCGACCTCCCAACACTGACGTCGAAGAAGTCGATACAAATCATGAACGGCATGCTCATGTCGCTGTCCCGCTTCATCGCGAAATCCGCTCAGCACGCCCTCCCCTTCTTCAAACTCCTTCGAAAGGAAGCAGCCTTCGAATGGAATGAGGAATGCGAGCAGGCACTATGCCACCTAAAGCAAAGTCTGTCTCAGCCGCCCGTGCTATCTCGACCAGACGATGGAGAACCGCTGTACTTGTACTTGGCCGTTTCGAACGAAGCCATCAGCGCAGCTCTTGTCCGCGAGACCCCCGACGGGCAGAAACCCGTCTAATTCACGAGCAAGGCCTTACAGGGGCTCGAAAGCAGATACCAGCAGATAGAAAAGGTGGCTCTGGCCCTCGTCAATGCGGCGAGGAGGCTCAGACACTACTTTCTGGCCCACACGACCATTGTGCGAACCGACCAACCGGTGAGGCAACTCCTGGGTCGGCCCGATATGGCGGGCAGAATGCTAAAATGGTCCTTAGAACTCTCCGAATTCGACATTCAGTACGAAAGTAAGAAAGCCCTGAAAGCACAGGCCTTGGCCGACTTTGTCGCGGAAATGACCACTCACGACCCTTCCCCGGGGAAAGAACACAAGTGGACCATCTTCGTCGATGGAGCATCCAGCTCGTCCGGAAGCGGCGCAGGAATCCTTCTAGAAAACGAAGAAGGCGTAGTAATCGAGAACTCCTTAGCTCTCTCCTTCTCGACGTCAAACAACCAGGCAGAATACGAAGCCCTGCTCGCAGGACTGAGACTGGCCGAGGACCTGGGAGCCCGCGAGGTACATATCTACACCGACTCCCAGCTCGTCGCCTCTCAAGTACAGGGGAGCTACCAGGCCAAAAACGACAACCTCATCGAGTATTTGAACTTAGTCAAAAAATACATGACAAAGTTCGTACGAGCAGAAATTTCACATGTTCCCCGCGAGCAAAACACGAGGGCGGACATATTGTCCAAACTCGCGAGCACACGAAAGAAGGGCGGGAACAAATCCGTCATCCAGGAATCTCTAGCGCGTCCAAGTATCGAACGACCCTCGACTACAGTCGAGATCCATGCCATCAGGGATGCGACGTTCTGGATGACCCCGGTTTACAATTTCCTGACAAAAGGCGAACTCCCATCGAACCAGGCCGAAGCTACCGTCACAAAGCGACGAGCATGTTCCTACGTGGTTCTCGAGCAGAAACTGTACCGCAGAGGATTCTCCACCCCCCTCCTAAAATGCATCGACGAGTCTGCAGTCCCCGAAGTACTACGGGAGATACACGAAGGGATCAACGCCCAGCACATGGGTGGTAAATCCTTAGCGAGGAAAGCCCTTCAAGCGGGATACTACTAGCCGACGATGCAGCAGGATGCCAAGGAACACGTCAAGAAATATGACAAGTGCCAGAAACACGGGGACATGCACCTCGCTCCTCCGCACGAGCTGAGCATACTGTCGTCCCTGTGGCCATTCACCTGGTGGGGTATGGACATCCTCGGGCCCTTCGTGCAAGGAACCTATCAGAACAAATTCCTCATCGTCGCCGTGGATTACTTCACGAAATGGATCGAGGCCGAGGCTCTCGCGAAGATCACCTCACATAACGTCCTCCGTTTCTACAAAAGAAACATCCTCGCCAGATTCGGAATTCCGAGGGCGCTGGTGACCGACAAAGGCACCCAATTCACCAACCACGGATTCCAAGACTTCGTCACCAAACTCGGGACAAAACAACACTTCACTTCTGTCGAGCACCCTCAAACCAACGGGCAGGCCGAGGCCGCGAACAAGGTTATCCTCCGGGGACTCAAACGTCGACTCGGCGAAGCCAAGAGGGGATGGGTCGAGGAGCTCCACAACGTCTTGTGGGCTTACCGCACAACGCCCCACTCAACAACCAGCGAGACCCCATTCCGACTAACATACGAGACTGAGGCCATCATCCCGGTTGAAATCATGGAACCATCCAAACGGACCGAAAGCCCCCTCGACGAAGAAATGAACGACGAGGCATTAAGGGACGAACTCGACCTAGTCGAGGAAATCCGATCTGGTGCAGCCCTGCGCGAAGCCACCCTAAAGCAACGAGTGGCTCTACGCCACAATGATAAGGTCATCAAGCGCGAGTTCGAAATCGGCAGCCTGGTATTACGAAGGAACCAGAAGGATTCCCGCGAAGGGAAGCTGGCCGCGAACTGGGAAGGACCTTATCGCGTCCACGGCACCACTGGTACCGGGGTATACTACCTCGAGCAATTAGACGGAGAGCCATTACCACGACCCTAGAACACTGCTAAGCTAAAGCAGTACTATAGTTAAAAACTACCAACACCTAGGACCCTCGACCATCGGCACCCGCGCTCGGTCAACGAGGAAAAAACGTCCGACTCCGTAGAGAGGCTGGGGTACGAGCCCGACCTACGGCTAAACTGCACGGCATCGCGGATCAATTGAGACCAATCGATAGTGCCCGACGTGGACAACTGTACCGAGCTCCACCGTTACAGTACCTGTAAGGCAGAACACCCAGCTCGCGATGGGCAGTTCACACCAAGGGCAAATAGTCCCTACCGGGCCTCGCGCCCGACTGAGCGACTCTGCTCCATCTGCCCGACAAATCGTCAAGAATGACGGGCCATCTAGAAGGGTCAAAAGGGAGTCTCTCCCCTCGAGTACAACAATTAGGTGACTCTGGCCATCGAGAAAAGGCCGGGCACATATACAAACAAAAGGCGGGCAAATTCTCCAGCTAAGTCACAGCCACTTACGACCACTCCTCGGGCCCATAACAGGCTAATTTTTATGCAAAAATATAAAAATCAAGCACGGGCAAACAATCAAATTTGAAACAGCATTCATTCAAAAAACGCCTGAAGGCAACAAAGCAAATAAAAGTAAACCGACCAAGAAGGTCGACGATGTTCAGGAAGTACAAAACCAACGGGCACACAGGCCCAAAAAATACGAACGGGCACGCAGGCCCAAAACAAACATCAATAAGGCACGCAGGCCCGTCATCCTATAATCCAGTTTCCCCGGAACC
This sequence comes from Vicia faba, assembly GCA_948472305.1. Lineage (NCBI taxonomy): Eukaryota > Viridiplantae > Streptophyta > Magnoliopsida > Fabales > Fabaceae > Vicia > Vicia faba. Next base: position 14,441,838 of record OX451740.1, read on the forward strand.
ATCATTGTCGACAACAGGAGAGTCGGGCGGGGGCACGATCACGCCATCCACGATCTGATACATGTAGCCCGTCCCTTCGGTGATCAAACCGGGATTCAGCAAGGAAAGTTGGCCGACCGCGGAGTCGAACCCCTCCTCCATAGCGCCGACGCAATCTGCTTCGAGGAGCCGGATGTGGGCGACCAACTCCGATCGACTCTTCAAAGCGGCTATATCCTCCGGCTCGTCCTCGCCAGGAAGCATGGCGACTTTCAGGTCCTCGATCTGTTGGGTTAGGCGCCCGATGTCGGTCTTCAGACGCTCCCGGTCCGCACAGAGAAGCTCTCCCTCCTCGGCTAGCTTCCCCGAGTTTTCCTTCTCCAGAATCAGCATCTCCCTCTCGGCAGCCAGCAGCGATGCCTGTTCGCGGAACATCTCCTCGGAGCGTTCCAGGGCAGTCCTTAATTTGCGCGAACTCGAGGCAAGGGCCGCTTTCTCCTGTTCCAATGCTTCAATGCGGACAAGATCCTCCCCTTCCTCGGACAGCACAACGGCCATTTCAGCCATTTTCACCAGCCCGACCATATTGGCAGCCAAGTGCCTCCTCCGGTCCTCCTTACTCATCCTCCTGATAGTCTCGGCCTCGTCGGCAACCACGGACAAAGGGAATCCCTCGAAGAAACCCTCCTCTTTGAAGCAAGGGGGCAACCCGAAGGACCTTACGGCGCTGGAATCCTCGCCGACCGCCGGCCCGCTTTCCACCCGGTTCCTTTTTCTTTGTATCAGGTCGGCATGTGGCTCGACCTCTTGAACCTCTGGGATCTCTTCCGACGCGGCCCCCGAGCTAGGCGATGAATCCACCCTCACCACATGAGGAGTGCCCGGACTATGCGGCGGGCCCATCCTCGTTGCTTGGGGAGCCTTCACAACCCTCCTGTCCCGCTTCTGGTCACAAGACAGCTTCAAGAGTCTTTCCCGTCGCCCGACCATCGAACCTGCACAAAATAAAAACCGGGTTAGTGTCGAGCAAATACGCAAACAAATGACAAGCAAAGAAATTCAAGCAATAAACGACCTAGCAGACGAGCAGCCTGCCTGAACGACTGGCACTCCACGAGTGCCTTAGTATCGATCGGTCGGGCCTCGAATGTCGGATAACCCTCCTCGTCCAGGACATCTTCCCCCTCCCTCGTGGCCCACCTGGCGGGGTGGAAGCTGTCAACGAACCGGCAAAGAGTGTCGTAAGCTTTCTCATCCTCGGAACCCATGTCGCCCGCAGAAGTATGATAATACCCAGTTCCGTGCTCGTAATGCCTAAACATCTAATGCACGGGGAACTTGGCCGTGCGTGCCATCACGGGATACCCGTCGTTGTCTAAAATCGCCTCCCCGTCATCGTCGCTTATCGGCGCTTCCTCCTCGTACAGGGATTCTAAAGCGGCCGTGGTAACCGGCCTCACGATATACCACTTGTCTTTAAAACCCCGCATGGAGTCCATATACATCTTGAATAGTCTCTTCGACTGCTTCAGGGAGACCCAGCTGTGCTTCTCTCTTCGGGACTGGCGCTGCAGATGAAAGATTCTGAAGAAGAGAGGTATAGTCGCCCCAACCCTCAGAAAGTGACATGTCAGCTCAAACGCCCGGATAAAGGCGAGCGAATTCGGGTGTAGCTGCGACGGGGCCAGCCCTAGATGAGCGAAGACCCCGGCCTGAAAGTCGCTGAAGGGCAGCTGCAGCCCAAGGTCTTTGAATGCAATCTCGTACATGGGGAAACTGTACTCGGGGTACACCGAGCAAATCCGAGCAGTGGAGGACGGTCGCGTAACGACAAAATTCTTTTGAAAATCAGGCTGACCGTGGCTCGCCTCAAGGACAGCATATGGCTTTCGGTTACGCCGGCTATAGATCGAGGCGATTCCTCTAGGCTCGGTGCCCACCCAGTCCAACAGAGGGTCTTCGACAGTGTCGATCAAACTCACCGCATCATCGGCACTTTGTTCCTCCCTTTCGGGGCGTCCAAAAGAGCACGGCTCGTCCGCCATGGTTACTTGCAGAGCACGGGAAACCAATCAATTGGGCACGAAACCATACGCTCGACGTAACGGACCAGATGTAGTGCGCGACAAACCACGTCGCTCCACGCGCGACCATAAAGTTAGTTTGAAACAAAATAGCAGTCGCCTCCCCGACGTCCAGATAACTCGACGGGACCTTCTCCAAGCCGCCTAAGCAAACCGACAACGCGGTCACTCACGAATATGCCGACCCAAGGTATGAACATGGCGAGCAACATCATAAAACCTACAGCCAGAGCCATGAACATACCGAGCACGATCATGAATCAGGCGCCCTGGATCATGAAGACCCCGGGCAGCACTGCAGATTATAACCTAAACCATGTATCTACCTGCCACGAGTATGTGTTTGCCGGTCCTAAGCATGAATTTGTCGAGCTAAACATGAATTTACCGGGCTAGTCCCACGCGCACAATCCCTAAAACGTCTACAACGATGAAAATCATGCATCACAACAGAAAACAGAGAGGATAAGTCACTTACTTGGAATCAAGGAGTGGATTCGGCAACGGAGGAAAGGAATCTGTGATGGAGATCGCGGCGATGCTATGAGAATCTGGAAGAACAACAGCAGCAGGAGCGCGAAGAGTAGTAACGCGTTATGGGGCCCAAGGATCCTATTTATAGTGATGACGTGGAATACCAAACGTCGCTCGGGCAACCGCAGAGTTTCTCTCCTCGACGCACGGTTCCCCTAGGTAATAATGACCCTATCCTCATAGGGTGGCGGCACAGTTCCCGAAAGATACCTCGTGTGCTCGACAGACGCGCGCCGTTGAGGAATCCCCAAGCATCCACCGCGAAGGATTTGTCTCCGAGCACGACACGGAGAAGCCCTCGAGGAGCTGCATCTCTGACCCGAGCGCGAGGCCCCGAAACGGAAGAAACCTAAGATCAAGCCATGGCTCCTAACCCAAGGAACCACGACTTGGGGGGCTCCTGTTCTGGACTGGGCCCGACAGGCCCAATAGCATTGATAAGGCCCAATCCAAACGGACTTGCTGAGGGCCACGCCGACCAAAGGGTCACAGTCGTGCCCGACGTGCTCCCTGAGGCTACTTGCTCGACCTCCAACTGTCCAGCTCGACCTCCTACTGTCCAGCTCGACCTCACCTCGAGCACCCCAACTAGGGCAGACTCAGTCCACTGCACTCCCAACGAGACCCCGAAAAGACCGCGTCTCTGTCCGCCCGTACTTCACGCAGAACATCCAGGGAGGGGACCACGTGCGGGTCCCCACTACGCACGTAGAACCTAGCAGTTCCTCCATTGGGCCAAACCTGCCCGGCCCAATGAAGGAACCTTGGCTCAACGCTGGGGGCTATAAATACCCTCTGTTTCCAGAGGGTCAGGTATTCATCATTCTACCCATACTTACTATTGCCTGCTCATGCTCTTACTTACTTCAGCATCGGAGTGTCTTGCAGGTACCCCCCCCCCCCCCCACCTCGTTCAAAACTTTCAGCTCGGAGCCAGCCGTGACGGTCCAAGTCTGATCAGGTTAGATCAAATTCATAATAGGTTTTGGTGGATTTCCAACATCTGGTATCAAGAGCTCTGGTTGAGTGATTCAAGGGAAGAACGATCAAGAATGATCGAGGAAGAAAAAGATCAAGATGGCGATGAATTACGCTAACAGAAATTTTCCAGCAAGTCTCTCAATTCTTAAAGGTGATAACTATGAGAATTGGTGCAAACAAATGAAGGTTGTATTCTGTTTTCAAGGTCTTTGGGATCTTTTGAAACATAGATTAGAACCGCTTGATGAAGACACTTTAGAAGAAGAAGAAGAAGAATACAAAGAATCGAAGAAGAAGAATTGTAAAGCTCTCTTTATAATTCACCAACGTGTCAGCCCAAACAATTTCGAAAAGGTTTGTGATGTAGAATCTACAAAAGAAGCTTGGGAAATCCTGAAGAAATTGTTTGGAGGCACTTAGAAGGTGAAAGAGGTGAGGTTACAAACTCACAAAAGAACGTATGAATTGCTTCAGATGGAAGACGGTGAGAGTATATCCTATTTCTTCACTAGGATTACGAAACTAGCGAATCAAATCAAGACTAGTGGAAAGACGTTAACAACAAGAGCAGTTGTTTCAAAGATCTTGAGATCTTTGGCTCCAAAGTTTGATCATGTGATAGTTTCCATAGAAGAGTCAAAAGACATGTCATATTTGTCGAAGGAAGAGCTTCAAGGGACGCTTGAATATCATGAACAAATAATAGATGAAAGAGCGGTAGGCAAATCAAAGAGCGATGTGGATCTACAGGCTCAATCAGCAAAAGACAAGAAAGACAAAGGAAAATGGTTCAACAACAAAGGTAGAGGAGGCTACAACAATTTAACAGGTAGAGGAAACTAACACGAACAAAATGTGTTGAATCAAAGAAGACCCCATTACCAAGGCAATCAAAGAGACGATGTTGGAGGTAAAGGAAGAGGTGGTGGTCGAAAACCTGATAAGAGTCACATTCAGTGTTACAATTGTCAAAAGTATGGTCATTATTCTAGTGATTGTCCAGAAAAGCGAAAGAATCAAGAAACTGATGCAAAATTCACAAAGTATGAAGACGAAGAGATGTTGATGATGGTCACAACAAGAGATGAAGAAAAAATTCAAGGATCTGTAGTATTTAGATTCACGATGCTCATCACACGTGTCTGGAAGAAAGGATTGGTTTGTTAACCTAAAACCCTCAATGAAGAACATGGTAAAATTTGTAAATGACAATACTCTAGCAGCTGAAGGTATTAGAGATGTTCTGATTATGAGGAAAGATGGAAAAAGGCCAGTAATTTCCAATGTGTTGTACATTCCAGGCATGAAGAGAAACTTGCTCATCATAGGACAGTTGGTCGAAAAGAATTATAAAGTATCGATCAAAGACAAGTTGATGAGAGTCGTCGACGCAAATGGAAGATTAATATTGAAGGCTCCCATGTCTCAGAATAGGACTTTCAAGATTGAATTTAATGTGATGGAGCACAAGTTCCTTTCAAGTTCAGCTAGTAGAGACGAATGGATATGACATTATCGACTAGGCCATCTCAACTTCAGAGACATCAAAGATTTGAAGAGAAGAAATATGGTTTCAGAGTTACCAGAAATCGACATTCCAAACGAGGTATGTGAGGAATGTGCACAGGAGAAAAAAACAAGAATAGCTTCAGCAAGGATGCAGGAAGCAAGTCGAAGGCTATTCTCAAAGTTATATACTCTGATGTATGTGGATCAATCCAGGTGGATTTGTATAGAGGTAATAAATAATTTGTCACATTCATAGATGATTTCAGTAGAAAACTATGGACTCACCTGATCAAGAAGAAAAATGAAGTGATCGAGGTATTTACCAAGTTTAAATCTATGGTCGAAAGGAAAAGTGATCGAAAGCTCAAAGTTTTGAGAACTGATGATGGTGGAGAATATGTGTCGAAAGACTTCGACGGGTTATGTGAAAAAGAAGGGATTATCCATGAGGTGGTGCCACCCTACACTCTACAGCAAAATGGAACTCCAGAAAGAAAGAATCGAATCATCATGAATATGGTGAGAAGTATATTGAAAGGCGAGAATTTACCTAAAGAGTTTAGGGTGAAGCTATGTAGATTGCAACATACATCCTAAACAGATGTCCGACAAAGAAGCTAGAAGGAATTACTCCAGAAGAATGTTGGTCTGGTATGAAGCCTAGCTTGAGTCATTTGAATGTATTTGGATCTATTGCACATAGACATGTGCCAAATCAGTTAAGAAGAAAAATTGATGACAAGTAGAGTCAAATGATCCTAGTAGGATATCATTCGACAGGAGGTTACAAGTTGTTCGATCCAGTGAATAAGCAGATTGTGACCAGCAGGGACGTGATCATAGATGGGCTTAAGGAATGGGATTAGACTGAAAATGTCAAGAAAGATTCAATGAGAATCTTGCTTGAAGAACCAGAAACTCAACTCGAAAGAGAAGTTCGACAAGAGGAACCAGCAATTATAGATCAATCAAGTACAAGCAGACCTCAAAGAACAAGACGCATGCCTGCAAGATTACAAGATTATGTGATTACATCAGATGATGTGGTAAATAATAAAGGTGAGCTGGTACATTATGTTTTCTATGCAGATGACAAATCAATCAATACATCTGAAGCAATGAAGGACTCGAAGTGGGTGAAAGCAACGAACAAAGAAGTGAAGTCCATCGAAGACAACAATACTTGGTCACTTGTCAAATTGCCTCAAGGCAAGAAGGCAATTGATGTCAAATGGATATACAAGATAAAGATGAATCCCAAAGGGGGAGTAACTTGACACAAATCAAGGTTTGTGGCAAAAGGATTTCTTCAGAAAGAAGGAATCGACTTCGATGGAGTTTTTGCACCTGTGGCTAGAACCAAAACAATCAGGTTGGTTGTTGGTCTAGCAGAAATAAAAATTTGGCACATATGTCAGATGGACGTGAAGTGTACATTTCTGAATGGACCCTTAGATAAAGAAGTCTATGTTAAACAACCAGTTGGGTTTGTGAAACATGACGAAGAGAGAAAGGTGTACATGCTGCATAAAGCCCTGTATGGATTGAAATAAGCTCCAAGAGCTTGGAATAAGAAGATTAATAGTTTTCTAAGGGAAAGGGAATTTTTGAAGTGCACAATTGAACATGGAGTATATGTAAGAAGAAACAATAGTGAGTTGTTTATACTATGTCTCTATGTAGATGACTTGTTAATCACATGTAGATGCAAGAAGGAGATCGAAGACTTCAAAGGTGATCTCAACAAGGAATTCGAAATGTCTGATATGGGTGACATTTCATACTTCCTTGACATCAAATTCTACAAAATTAGTAGAGGTTTGATGATGCATCAAAGAAGATATGCAGGAGAAATTTTCAAGAGATTCGAGATGGAAGAATACAACTCGACTTCGATACCTGCAGAACCAAGACTGCAATTTTCAAAAGATACAGATGAAGATGATGTCAACCCAACGCAATATAAAAGACTTATTGGATCATTAAGATACATTTGTCACACAAAGTCTGACTTAGCATACAATGTAGGTATGGTAAGTAGATTCATGCAGAAACCAAAGGTATCACATCTAGCAGCGGTGAAGAGGATATTGAGGTATTTGAAAGGAACTCTCGACTATGGAATTTTGTTTCCTACAGCTGATAAAGGAAAAGAATGCAAGTTAGTGGATTATACTGATTCAAGTTGGTGTAGTGATGCTGAGGATCGAAAATCTAGAGCGGAATATGTGTTTATGCTACATGGTGCACCAGTTGCTTGGAGTTCGAGAAAAGAACCAGTAGTGACATTATCATCATGCGAAGGAGAATACATAGATGCTTCTCTTTGTGCATGTCTAGAAACATGGATGGTGAACTTGGTCGAAGAGATAACATGTAAAGATCATGGAGCAATTACCATGAAGATCGACAACATGTCAGCTATCAACCTGGCGAAGAACCCGACAGCACACGATCGAAGCAAGCACATCGAAATGAGGTTCCACTATCTTCAAGAGCAGGTATCAGATGAGAAGATGAACTTGAAATACTGCGGAACTGATAATCAGATTGCAGACATTATGATGAAAGATGTCCAGGTCGAAGTATTCAGAAGACTAAGAGATATGATGAATATAGATATTTTAGACACAATAAATTAGATGGTGTATTAAATTGTAATTCTTGGTGTCGAAACTATGTGTGTGTCGAAGGGTAGTAGTTGTCAAAGGAGGTTGCTCGACAGAAACGAATAATCAGTCGAAGAGCTTGTGTATCGAAGCAGCCTGCACATAAATTTGATTTAGTTTTAGATTTAGATTTGATTTAGATCTAAAATAGATAAATTTGATTTAGTTCTAAAATATGTATTTTGGGCTTTTATAGTTTTGAGTTTTGGTTTAGAGGGCAAACTAACCTAAAGCTATAATAGAGGGAGTAACTCATAGTTTTTGTAATCAAGTCAATTAAATTGTATTCACAGAATTTGCAGTTGCAAGTGAATAAATTTTTTTCACAGTTTGTGGGTATAGAGAGAAACTCTGTAAAAAATAATTGTCTTCTTTCTTTCTTTTATATAATTCATCGTTATTGTATGGTAATAACAATCTTGTTCATTAAAAATTGATAAAAAATTATCATAAATTTAAGTGGATTTTCAACACTAATAAATAATAAATTAAACTAATAGAAACATAGTCAAACATAATACAAAGATTCTAAAAGAAAACTACGTTTTAGAGATAAAATCAAAGAAATATGTTGAAAGACTTTGAGTTGGACATCGAACACCAATAATAAATTAAACTAATAGAAACATAGTCAAACATAATACAAAGATTCTAAAAGGAAACTACGTTTTAGAGATAAAATCAAAGAAATATGTTGAAAGACTTTGAGTTGGACATCGAACACCACATGTTCAAATATAAGAAACACTCGCACTACATCTAAAAATAGTTAAATTACATTAAAAAAATAGTTAAATGTGATATCACAATTTTATACAACAGGATAATTTCCTCATAAATACAGTGTCAATCATTTAGAAATTTAATCACTCAAACTATTTTTACATATTTTATCACATTTACTTTTCTTTATTTTTATGTATTTCGTAATTTAATAACTCAACATTTTCACACATCATATTTTTAGTGTAGTTAATAAATTTACAATTAAGGTGAATTTTTTTCAACGAAATCATTTTTTTATAGTAATTTTTTTAAAATAAAACATAAAATTCTCTCAAATCTTTATTACATCTTTCATATATTTGGTCAAAAAAATTATCAGAAATCATCAAGCATTGATTAAATATAGCATTCTAACGTAATCAATCAAGCAAAATCAACACAAATCAATCATGAAAGTTATTTTTCAAATTTTTTAGAGTTTATGTAATTTTTACTCAAATTAGTGAATTAGGGTTTAAATTGGGATAGTGTAGCTTGTTATCAACATTAGGAATCATTAGAAATGTGTTTCTAAAGTTAATTTCGTGATCAATGCCATTTTTATGAGCTCATTGTGGGGATCGAGACGTTATTTTCGTTGCTTTTGTTATCCAGCAGGAACCGGAAATAAATTTCCGGTTTTGTCTAGAACAAAATCGGAAGTATACTTACGATTTATGTCTGTGTCTGTTTTAAGGCTTGTTTTGCACACTAGACCTTATGTTAACATTTTTTTCGTACTTCTACAGGAGATATGGATGAGAGACTGTCACGATTGAGGCACGATAGAGTTACACAACATGCTTTTATGCAGAGAGAAAGAAGTCAGGCTACACATCCTCCTCCTGCCTCTGCACCACCAGTACCGGATGCACCACCTACAACTTCACCATCCGGTGTGCATGCTTCCACTCCTTTGATGTTGACCTCCCATAACAGTCAGGATTCTCTTGTTCATCCTTCGCCGCCCCCGTCCTCCCGCAAACGCACTTCCTCACCTAGCGTATTTAAGGTGGGATCCACATTCGGTACCCAGGAGACACCTAAGGCCCAAGCATCATCCCAACCTTCGTCCTAGACGCTACCTGAGGCAGTTCCTCAGTCATCCCATGCACCTGAGGCGTCATCCGAAGCTGCACCCGAGGCTACAACAGCGGCACCTGAGGTCGCACCAGCTCGGCCTGCACCTGCGGCCCCTCAGGATTTTGGGGAAGGATCGTCTGATTTACCACTTCTGCCTCTTTATCCCAACCATGTTGCTAGATATATCGGGGACAAACATGTATGAATTTTGCATTTTTATTTCTATTATGAACACTTATTGTGAATTTTATTATGAATTTTGACTTGAATTTTATTATGCAGGAACGTGATACGCTCAAGGTCATTAGCCATGGGCAGGAGATCAGTAAACTTGTGTCGCTTGCTGAGCGATGGTTTGATGAGCTTTTACGACTTATAGGGTTAAAATATTTGGCCCTGTGTGGATACATCGTGATCAATTGGGGTATGACCAACGCTTTTATTGAGAGGTGGCACCATGAGACATCGTCGTTTCATCTACCACATGGTGAGATGACGATCACACTCGACCACATCGCATGTCCGATTCATCTGCCGATCAAAGGGACTTTCTTGGATCATGATAGGATCGACAAAGAGGAGGCATTGGATTTGTTGGTTCAGAAGCTGGAAGTTACCTCTGAGAGTGGCCTGGGAGAGATTGATAAGACCCATGGTTGCCACGTCAGGTATAGCTATTTGGCTAGGGTGTTCTCGGATGAGATTAGGCGTGTATGAGAGGCTCATGGTAATCCCGAGTAGGTTACCATTCACAGGGGTTTGACATGAGAGCATACCTTTTGTATCTTGTTGGCACACAAGTTTTTATGGACACCAGTGCCAATTATACCAATATCATGTACCTCTAATACTTTGAGGATTTTGAGACAATCAACCAGTAGAACTAGGGGGCTGCTTGATTGGTTTACTTGTATACCAAGTTGGATGACGCCATTAAGTGGGATACGAAGCAGATGACTGGCAGAATGTCACTCATGACGGTATAAATTCTTTGTCTTTGTGGCCTTTATTAATTATTTTTATTCCAGAACTAACTATTTAATTTTGTTATTTCAGGGATGGATCCTACAACACTTCACCCGCATCCCGGGTTGATCATATGATACGAGTTATATTGAAGATAATTCATGTGCCTGTATATACGACCCGCTCCGAGGGAACCAGGCAATGGAGTTATTCTGGGTTTACATTGATCGGTTGGTGCATGAGGATATTCACTTCAGTTCATACGTCGACGACTGTGTCACGATACCGTTTGACGAGGTTGCGCTGTGTAATATGGTGGGAGAACTGACTTGGTTTTGCGTTTTATTGCAAATGTTGCAGATAGAAAGAGTCTCCACCGACTTTTCTTTTATCCATTAAGGAAAATGTGAAAAGAACAGGAAATACCTCTAAATATTTTGAGTTCGGGGGTAGGTTATGAAAATGGAAGGTGTTAACACCCTTTTCATCCGTAGTTATCTACGGGCTCTTAATCGCTTAGCTGATTTTTTGAAAATTGCTTCGTATTGTGTATTTGAAAAATCTTTTGAAATTTGCCAATGTAAGGCGAAACTTTTTAATGATTCTTGTATCGGTCCTCAAGAACGCGTACAAAGTGTTTTGAAAATATTTTGAAAGTGTTTGTGTGAAATGTTTTTTTTTGAAGAGCTTTGTGAGCAAGCGATTAGGAGTTTTACCCTACTCAAGTTCGTTCTTGTATTTTCCTCCTCCTTTAGATAGTGTTATCCGTACTATTAGTTAGTAGAAAGCCCTATCGTTGGATGTGAAGGGACAGGTGAGGGTAGCCATATAGTCATCGAAAGCAATTGGTAAGGACGCTTTAGAAATTTTCGTAAGGGACTAGATCATTTACCGAAAGGCAATGTTAAAGGGTCATTGAGGGACTATGATCTTTGAATCGAAGGACTTTGCTAAAGCGTCCCCATGTTTGAGGGACATGAATGTTTTTTCAAGGCAACAAGGGAGGTTACCCTAGAGGTGTAAGTGTGCGAGTGATTTGTATTTAGTTATTTTACCTTTGTAGTTAGGATTTTCTAACGATTCATTTTAGTCTCTTCATACAAACTCTAATTACTAACAACAATATAGTAAAATAATAGTAGGTAAAGTAAAATGCGGAAAATAAAATTCCTACTCTATTACATGGCCTTGGGGCAGTTATATAATAGTAGAGCAGAAAATAAAAACCCTAAGCTATTACAACCCGTAAACAGTTACATAATAATGAAAAAAGAAATGCGAGAAATAAAAAAATTACATTCGCGAACGCACAATCGATCTAAAAATGTGAAAATAGAAAAGAAAATTTTTTTGGTAATTTTTTATGAAAAAATGATTTGTGATTAATTAATTAAAAAAACCTAAAAACCTAATTAATTAATAAAAAAGTCACTTAATTTAATTAAAAATCCTAAGAATCTTATTAATTTTAATTAAGAAAATTAATTAGTTAAATTAATTAATTAAAATAGGGGTAATTAAAACTAAACCTAATTAATTTTTAACTTAAAACTAATATTTTGATATTTTAATGAAATGAAATAAATAATAAAATATAAAGGAAAAAAGAAAAATATATAAAAGAAAACGAATGGGCCTGAATCAGCAATAGGAGGGGGTGTAAATTGCAAAAGGAGGTCCAGGCCCAACTGACTTAGCGCATGATCTCGTGTGGGCAGCTCCAGAAGGTTCATCATGGGTTGCGCGTCTGGAAACATTGGATCAGAACTGTGAAAATCTGATGGTGAGAAGCCTCAAGGCGCACGGTTGATGGGTGGGACGCGCTGCACGTAATCTGCAAAATCAGAAAGTATGAAGAAAAACCACAAAAGGTAGAGATCGAGTCCACGCCCTTGTACGCAAATGCCTTATCGCGTGCACTTCTACCACTGGGGTGGCTATACATCTGTTTATTTTACTGAAACAGTTTAAATATATAATAAAACAACATTACTAGACCGGAGAGGCGCTGGAGCCCTAGCTTCGATCGTCTTCTCTGGTGAGCACGTTTCGTGTTCCTGCAAAATAGAAAATATTAGAGATCCAAAGGGACCCTACCCCCCTAAATCAAGCCTTGTGAGTTCAATGGAACCGTTATTTTTGGATGATCGTGATGGTTTGTGTGGTATGACAAAAATAATGTGGATCGATGTACACATGGCAGTTCATGGTTCCGGTAGCATGTGACTCATGCAATGATCTTAGCCTGTATAAATACATCTTAGAAACACATTAATAGGGTTAGCTTCAGTCAAAACATAAAGAAAACAAAAATACGAATTTATGAAATAATGGGAAAAAAATGATGCTGCAGTGTGTTTCGAGCCCTTTGGATCCTCAAGGATGACCCATTCTCACCCTACTGTGCTTTAGGAAGTGAATGGAAGGGTTAGTTTGCCTCGAGAGTAGCTGCAATTAGGGTTTACAAGTTGCCCTAGTTCTGTGATATTTTTGAGATTTTGGAGAGGTGTTTTTGGGCAAGGATTTTCGTGTGGCTCTTGTCTGAATAATATGTAATATATAAGGATGAAATTAGGTCAACCAAATAATGGGCTTGGACCATTGTAAGAAGCCTTATTTTATTTCATTTATTTTGAATTTTAAATAAATAAAAATAAATAAAAATAAAAACCCAAGGGGTGTGTGAGTAAGCTCAGAGGTTCATCTTGAGGTATAAAACACACATGGACTTTGAATCACAAGCCCAATAGTCCAAAATTCCAAGTTTGGTCACTTTAGGTTTCATGCATTTGCTCAAAATTTCCCAACTTGCACCAATCATAACTCTCTCAATTTTCATCACTTGAACGTGATCTTGGACTTTTTGGAAAGCCTAATATGTCCTCTACAATCTCTATTTTGATCATTTTTTCATTTGAATACTTTATCTTGATATAAGTTGCCTTGACAAAAAGTGTCTCTTTGTTGACTTTTGAAATGATCTATAATGTATTGGCCCATATCTCTCAAATGAAGCATTTTTGGACTTGAGCTTAGAGAGACAAAGTTGTAGAGAATTGAATTTTATTCAAAATGAGATTTGGTTGAGAAAATATGATGAAGCATGTGAAATTTATTCTTGGTCAAAGTTCAATTGACTTCTCCTTAAGAAAATCCTAATTTGGCAACTTTTGACTTTTGATGAATTGAGAGTTTTCTTGATGAATCATGACTAACCCTTGATCAAATTATGAATATGACTTCAAAATCTTGATGTTGACCAAAAATCTTGAGGTTTGACTGTATGTCCATAGTTGACTTTTTGTCCAATATAGTTAATTTTCAGTCATCTGAGTAATTGACTGAGCAAACTTGTGATGCAAGGCATGAAATTTAGTATGAGCATTCTTGGAGACATATAAGAAACCATGAAATTCACATGAGGCATTAAAAGTCCAATATTCCCTGAGAAAAGTGAAACCCTAGTTGTATGCTAATTACTTATGAGGAGAATTTGTCTAATCAATTCTTGAGTAACCTTGAGCAATTGAAAACCCTATGAGAATGTTTTTGAATAGTGGGAGGGAAAATTTCGGGGTACAACAGCTGCCCCTGTTCAATATTCTTAAACCTGAGAAGTTAGATTGGCATGTCCGTCATTCGTGATCTGAAGGTGGAAGAGGATTGAACACTTAAGTGCCTAGAAATTTGCACTCGCATGTGTACGAACGTAACACTGTTGGTTGATAATATTGCTTGAATGGGCTTAAAGATGCCATTCAGAGAGGTGACTGAATGTCAGAGATGGGCTTATAGATGCCATCCAAAGTAATTTTTGATGAGAGTATCAAATTGAGTCCACACATGACTGTATCTGAAGAATGTTTTTTAGGACGATTCTCTGGGGAAAATGCTTAAGTAGCTGCTTGTAAGATTTAGTCTCTGATGGAAATGCTTGTCAGATTTAGTCTCTGAGGGGAATGCTTTTCAAATTTAGTCTCTGAGGTAAATTCTCTTCATGTAGATAGTCGCCCCATCCTATTTCGGGAATTGATCCACAATCTTTTTTTTGTTGGTAAAATCGTCCTGTTTCGGGAATTCATGCCACCTGGTCATATTGATAGTTGCGTTGTCCTGTTTCGGGAATTAACCTTTTCCTAGTTATAAAGATAGTTATCCCATCCTATTTTGGGAATTAACCTTTGTCTGGTCATATAGATAGTTGCTCCGTCCTATTTCGAGAATTAATCATTGCCTCGTCATATAGATAGTTTCCCCGTCCTATTTCGAGAATTAATTTTTGCCTGGTCATATAGATAGTTGCCCCGTCCTATTTCAGGAATTAATTTTTTCCTGGTCATATAGATAGTTGCCTCGTCCTATTTATGGAATTAATATTTTCCTGGTCATATGGATAGTTGCCACATCCTGTCTCGGGAATTAATCTTTGAGTTGTCTTTGTGTTGGAAAACCTGTCCTGTTTCAGGAATTCATGACGCCTGGCCGTATAGATAGTTGCCCTATTCTGTTTCGGGAATTAATATTTGGCCCATTTGAAAATTGTTGATGATATTCGTCTGTTTGTAGACTTTACCTGAAAAGACAAAGTTAGTCTTTATGCAGTGTCATGATGTATGTAATGCATTGCGTAATGATGTTCTCAAAGTAAATGAGAGTGTGTTATATGCGTTTCGTATGCATGTGCTATGATATTTGTAAATGATGTATCGATGTAAGATTTTGTTGGAGTGTATTGGTAGCTTTGTATAACATCCTTGTTTGGGAAAATAAATCCCTGATTGTTGTTGGGGATGAAGAGTATGAATCTTGTTTAGAATGTCTCCACTGGGAATTCCCACTTTCCATTTGAGGATACTCTGCTGGGAATGTTTGACTTCTACTTGGGGATAGAGGAGTTCATGAACATTTTTCATCGCTCTACTGGGGAATTTGGTTCTTATATACCCTTACTGGGGATAAAAGAGATGGATAACCTTCTAAGGTGTCGTCTGTCCAGGTTTCTAATATGGATGTCAACTCTTTTGGGGAGGACAAAGTTAAATGATATCTGGTCTGTTTTCAGATTCTGTAGCGACTCTCTAGGGATGGCAATCTTGAGTATATTTTACTGGAGAAGATAATTTTGCCGGATATTTGCAGTAATCAGAGAAATGAAATTTGTTGGGGAAATAAACCATGCTGGGGAAATAATCCCTGCTGGAGTAGAGAATTCTGCAGAGGATTTTACAGTGTTGGAGAAATAAACTCCGCTGGAGAATTAAATTCTTGCAAACTGTACTGAGGGAATTATTTCTGATGGGGAAAATAATTTCATAGGTTGTGCAGAGGAAGTTTCCACCATATGAGCTGCTGGAAGATTCCCCAATTCATGTCTGAAGGCATGTTAGAATTGTTGGGGACTGTATCTCCATCAGGGATGAGCTTATGAATGTAGCTCTGCGGGGGTTTCTCTGTGGAGATTTGTGGATGACTTGAACGCTATCCCTACTCCTAGAGTCTTTAGTAAATGCTTATTCCTTTTTTTATGCACATATTTGTTAACAGTAATTATATTCATATGCATATGTTCATTCAAATTAGTCATTGGACGTTTAAACAAAACAGAAAGAGTAAAGCAATTTTGAATTTTGAAATTGACTTGTATTGATAATTTTCCTATAAACAGGAGGTTTTGTTCAAAGAGACAAAAATATTAGTAAGAGGAAATCGTCATAAAAAGGAAGAAAAGTACAAAGGAAAACGAATAAAAACAACTATGTGAAAACAATCCCATCGGGTTTCAACTTTGTTATTGCCCCTATGTCTTCAAACATCTCATCCCTTGCTGTCGGAAGAAGTTGTCTGAATTGATATGTACTATTTGAACTTGACGTTGATAACAAAGCTTGGTATATATAAGTGATCCAACGGGACATAATCGTACATTTTTATCCCTAACTTTTTCCTGGACCACCCTTTCGGGTTTTCGGCCCACCGAGATACCCTTTTTTTCCCAAGCCGCATTTTCAGGTTTTCGACTTGTCGGGTGTACAATTTTTTATATATATCCCTAATTTTTTCCCGGGCCCTTTTGGTTCGCTAGGATGCCCTTATTTTTGCCTAGGCTAGTCAAGCTAGCGGGTCACTTTCATGCGTAGTATTTTTTAACTATGTCTGCATTCACAGGGTGCGGAAAATCTTCACCGTCCGTAGTGGTGAGTATCTTAGCACTGCCAGAGAATATCTTCTTGATTACAAATGGCCCTTCGTAGGTGGGAGTCCATTTGCCCCTAGGATCACTTTGTGTTAGGATGATGTGCTTTATTACCAAGTCACCAGCCTGATATACCCGATGCTTGACTTTCTTGTTGAAGGCTTTGATCATACGCTTCTGATATATCTGACCATGACAAGCAGCCGCAAGCCTCTTATCTTCAATAAAATTTATCTAGTCCATCCTAGTATGAATCCACTTGTCTTTGTCTAAATTTGCGTCTTTCATAATCCTTAGAGAAGGAGTCTGGACTTCGACAGGTAAGACGACTTCCATACTGTAGACTAGAGAGAACGGGGTTGCCCCAGTTGATGTCCGTACTGAAGTGCGATAGCCATGAAGAGCAAATGGAAAAATTTCACGCCAATATTTATATGTCACTTTTATCTTCTGTAGAATCTTCTTGATGTTCTTTTTGGTGGCTTCCACTGTGCCATTCATCTTCGGTCGATACTGAGAAGAGTTGTGGTGCTTGATCTTGATTTGCATGCAGAGTTCCGTGATCATGGTGTTGTTAATATTAGTACCATTGTCTGTGATAATCCTTTCTGGGATGCCATACCGACATATGAGGTTATGTTTGATGAACAGAGCCACAACATTCTTGGTGACAAAGGCAAATGAGGCTGCTTCAACCCACTTCATGAAGTAATCGATGGCGACGAGGATGAAACAATGTCCGTTAGGATCCGTAGGCTTAATCTCACTAATCATATCAATTCCCCATATTTAAAATGGCCAAGGAGCAGTCAAGACATTCAGAGGGACCGATGGCACATGTACTTTGTCAGCATAAAGCTGGCATTTGTGACAAGTTCTTGAGTGGTGATGGCAATCAGTTTCCATAGTAGAACAATAATAACCCGCTCTCAGAATCTTCTTAGCAATTTTATGCCCACTGGAGTGGGTACCAAATACTCCTTCATGCATATCCTCCATAATTTTCTCAGCTTCCCTCTTGTCCATACAACGGAGCAAAGTCGAATCATGGTTGCGCTTTTACATAATTTCATTGCTCAGAAAGAACTTGGCAGAGAACCTTCATAGAAATTTCTTGTTGTTAATAAATGCACCCCCGGGGTACTCTTGTGCTTCTAGGTACCTCTTTACTTCATGAAACCAAGGCTTCTCTTATACTCTGTCAGTGTCAACTTCGTAGCATTATGTCGGTTCGTCTAGTCTTTTAATGGTAATCCGAGGAACTTCATTGTCCCATCTAAATTTGAACATAAATTACATGGTATCCAATGCATCTGCCAACTGATTCTCTTCTCATGGGATATGCTCAAAAGTGATTTCCTCGAAATACGGAATTAGTATTAATACATGCTCCCGATAAGGAATGAGATTTGGGTGCTTTTTATCCCATTATCCCTTAATCTGACTGATGACTAGGGACGAGTCCCCATACACATCTAAGAGCTTGATCCTCATATCAATAGAAACTTTGATACCCATGATGCACGCTTCGTATTCGGCCATATTGTTGGTACAATCAAAGCATAATCTAGCGGTGATGGGCATATGGAAACCCTTGGGAGAGATGATCACAACACCAACTTCATCGCCAAGTGCGTTAGAAGCTCCATCAAAAACCATAGTCCATCGGGATCCTGGCTTAGGTCCTTCATACGATCCAGGTTCTTCACAATTCGTAACTAGCATAATGTTCTTATCTGGGAACTCAAAATTCCTAAATTGATAGTCGTTTATGACTCTATGAGCCAAATGATACGCCAATACACTTCCTTTGATTGCTTTCTGAGTGGTGTATTGAATGTCGTATTCTGTCAAGACCATTTGCCATCAGGTTATTCTTCCGGAGAGAGTGGGCTTCTCGAATATGTATTTTATAAGATCCATTTTAGAGATTAACAAAGTAGTATGAGTCAACATATATTGTCTTAGTCAGCGAGCAACTCATACCAAAGAGCATCAAGTTTTCTTGAGTAGTGAGTATCTTGTTTCACAGTCGGTAAACTTTTTGCTAAGATAGTATATTGCATGCTCTTTTCGACCAGACTCATCATGTTGGCCCAGTACACACACCATTGAGTTCTCTAACACGGTTAAGTACATGATCAAAAGTCTTCCCTTAACTGGTGGCATCAGAATCTGAGGTTCTTAGAGGTACTCCTTAATTTTGTCAAAGGTTATATGACAATCTTTGTTCCACTTCACTACTTGATCTTTCTTCAGCAACTTGAAGATTGGCTCGTAAGTAGCGGTCAGATGGGAAATGAATTTGGCAATATAGTTCAGTCGTCCCAAGAAACATTTGACTCCCTTATCAATACGGGGAGCAAGCATTTCTTTAATAGCTTTGACCTTGGCATGATCAACTTCAATACCTTTACCAATGACGACGAAACCCAGGAGTTTACCGGACCTTACCCTAAAAGTGCATTTGTTCGGATTCAACCTCAGCTTGTATTTCTTCAGTCTCTCAAACAACTTGTGTAGATGGTCAAGATGTTCTTCTTTAGTCTGAGACCTGACTATCATGTCGTCAATGTAAACCTCTATCTCGTGATGGATCATGTCATGGAATAGATCTACCATGGCACGCTGGTATGTTGCACTGGTGTTCTTTAAATCTAAAGGCATAACCTTATAACATAAAGTTCCCCACTGTGTGTTTTACCCCAAAATTTTCCCTCCCATAATCTTCAAAGTTTTGCCAAGCATCATCTGCTTCAAAATCTCTCAAGGATTGCACAATTCAATTGCCTCCTAAGGTAGTCAAAATCAGGGTTTTGGTTCTTGCAAGGAAGTTGAGGTTTTCAAGGGCTCAATCAAGTCACATATGCTCATATACATTGTCAAGCACCTACATGTCAAGTTTCAAGGCTCACAAGGTCAAGTTGCACAGTCAAAAACCCTAATTGCCTCACAATCAACTATAGGGGCAAAATGGTCATTTGGCAGTCAAAAGTCAAAAAATTTGGTCAACATCTTATTTTGAAGCCACAATCATCATTTGGTCAAATCTTGACCATGATTTCACAAGAATGGCTCAAAAATCATCAAGGTGTCAAAAGTTTCTATTTTTGGACAGCTGAAAAGTCAACTGTAACTTGACCAAGGCATAACTTTTTCATGGTTCATCAGAAAAATCCCATCCAATGCTCATCTTGAAGGGGAGGACATTTCCTACAACTCATCTTCACATTCCAAGTCCAAGAAATGCTCTCACAAAAAGTTATCAATTTCAACATTATAGGTCATTTTCAAAAGTCAACAAAAAGGCACTTTAAGTCAAAGACCATAACTTGAGATTGGTAAATTCAAATGACATGGGACCAAAGGCATTGGTTAGAGGACTTCAAGAACTTTCCAAAATGTCCAAGAACATGTTCATGGAGAAGTTGGGAAATTTTTGTGAAATGGCCAAAGTCAACTATCCTTGAAATTTCATTTTTTGACAAAAGGGGCCCACTTTTTCCACTTGTTTCAGCTTGGCCATGCCTCCCACGTGTCCCACAATTTATTTCAAGATTAAAAATTAATTTTTCCATTTTTATTTGATTTTATTTGATTTAATTCATTTTAAATCTTTAAAATTCAAATAAAAATCAAGAAAATTAATGGAGGGATATATTTTGTGTTGATTTGCTTTGATATACCATGAAGTACATTCCAAATTCGTGCAAGACCTATTATGGGCATAAAAATTCAAATTTTCACAAATATGACAAGTGGTTCAATGTTGGTTATGGAGGAAATCAAGAACATTATTGCAAGGCTTCAATGACCATTATTTGGATTGATACACATTACAAAACATATATGCAAGCCTTGGCAACACAATTCACGACCTAGAAACACTCATACAACAAAAAGCAATCTCAAATTTTCAAGGAAAAAGTGACAAACTGAAAATCTATTTGCAGCATCATACAATCCGGCCTTTTGACCCAAATACGTTCCTTACATCCCCAGGAACAATTTGCAATCATTAACAAGTCAAAAACCTCAAGGAATCACTCATCACGCCCCCACGGTTTGTTCAAAATTTTGAGAAACTAAATTCCATTTTTATGCCTCCTTAATTCATTTTGAACATTGTTATGCATTGCTGACACCATTACAAAACTTTCTGTATGCTTTAATTTGATTATAAAGCTGTAAAATGCAAAGTGCCATGGTCGATTTCTAGGTTTATCAGAGCTTTGAAATTGGGGTTTTCCCCATAGTGCAAAATTGAAACTCCAAACACATACAGTCAAACTCAGAAGCTCAAGACGGATTGAATGAACATATCGCGCCTTTTTTATATTCAATGAGCGTCTAATCGCTATTTTAATATTGCTTGCATTTTGTGGGGGTTTAAAACCCCCGCTATGTGTTCTTTATTTTGCAGGAAAAACTTGAAGACGATGGCGTGGCAATCAGGGAGTGGGCCATTCAAACATGGCGCTTTTTTTTTTGTTTTTTCAGCATATAATGCATTTGTTGTATATAATATTTGTTGTTTATTAGGTTTACAAAGAAGCGCGTTTGGTGTAGTGGCTGGCAGTGTGTTTGGTAAACGTTGGGACCTGGGTTCGATCCCCAGGTCCCCCCATAATTCCAATATCTTTTTTTCTAACACTTTCCTGTGCAGCACTCAAAAGGAAGCATACCATAAGCCTCACATCTCTGCCTGCCAAGCGTCCGTCAATGGAGATCCAAGGGCCAAACATGAGGACCATGGTACTCTGGAGTCAGCGCGTGTGTAGGCCACCAGGAAAAGTCAACGTGGCTGAAGTTTTAATGGGCCTCAAATCTCAATCAAACACCCTCCTTCCTGGCCCAATACCCCCTTCCATTGGTTTATTCTTTTCTTTTCATTTTTATTTTCCAATTTAATTTCTAACCTTTTTTTATTTTATTTCTTATTAACATAATTAACCAACTAATATTTTCATAAAAAATCAAAAAAATAGAATTAACATTATTATCATTATTTATTCTCATATTATTTTTGTAAATAAACATTAATTGAAATAGTTTAATTAGGCAATTTTGACTTTTCTTTTAACAATTAAAATAATTTAGAATTAGGTTAACTTTTATTTTTATTTCTCTTTTTTATTTTATTTCATAAAAAAATGTTTTCTTTTAATTAAATCAATTAATTAGTCATTAATTAGTTTTAATTTCATTTTAATTACAAAAAAGACCAAAAAAAAATATTTCTTTTCTTAAAAGGGTCAACACCCTTAGAACGTTCCCGATTTAATTTTTATTCGCGCACAGTTTATTATTATGTAATTGCCTCCGGATGTAATAGTAATTAGGATTTTACTGTTTTTATTTACTTTCCGTACTTATTTACCAAAAACGGGTCTTTGTATTTTTGGCAATGTATAGACTCACGCCTTGTAATAGCGTAGGATTTATGTTTCCGCAATTTACTTTCCGCACTCCCTTAACTGCTAAACTTGCATGAAAGAATGTATGGTAAATAAAAACAACTTGTAGCTCACTAATTACCAAGACAAACATTAACTGAATACAACACACAATGCACACATCACTTCTAGGGTACGCCTCACTCGTTGCCTTCGAAACGTGGTCATCAAGTATAAGACGTCTTAGAGGTCACCCTTTGTCTAAAGATCCAGTTGCCTCGAAACAGTTGCCTCGAAACAGTTGCCTCGAAACGGTTGCCTCGGATTAAAAAGGATCTAGGACATTAGGGTTACTTCTAAGGTGTCCTAACTGTTGCTTCGGTGACCACACTGTCCCTAAAATCGAATTGACCCGAACACCTCCAACGATGGTGCTACCTACCTCTCAATGGTAGGATAGTGTGATCGGTGGATCTGGAACTGACTGTTTAATGCTGGTTCGCGAAATGTCGTGGAAGCAAGAGTCGCCACCGTCTTTTATTTTCTCCAACATGGACAGGACAAAAGCACAACAAAATTCCTTATGAGATAGTTTCTCGATTCGGGAGGTAGATTTATAGAAAGGGAAGGTGTTAGCACCCTTTCTATCCATGGTTATCCATGGGCTCTTAGATACTTGCTCATTGTGTTTTCAAAAGTGTTTGCTTTTCAAGTGTGAGTGGGTTTGAAAAAGTTTCGTTTAAAGATTTCAGATCGACTCTTGTATCAGTCCTCAAGAGTGTTTGAAAAATTGTTTTGAAAACTTTTTGAAAAGTGTCGGTGTGAAAAGAGTTTGATTTGTTTTTGAATAGAGCAAGTATCTACGAGTCA
Source organism: Vicia faba (assembly GCA_948472305.1). Classification (NCBI taxonomy): domain Eukaryota; kingdom Viridiplantae; phylum Streptophyta; class Magnoliopsida; order Fabales; family Fabaceae; genus Vicia; species Vicia faba. Next base: position 14,464,867 of record OX451740.1, read on the forward strand.
TCTACCTACCCTAAGGAATTAGGCTGTGTAAATGTCCTTAAGGCAGTGCCATCCCACCATTGAGAGGTAGGTAGCACCACCGTTGGAGGTGTTCGGGTCAATTCGTTAAGGGACCGTGTGGTCACCAGAGCAACAGTAAGACACCTTAGAAGCTACCCTTATGCCATTGATCTTTTTATTCCGAGGCAACTATTCCGAGGCAACTTGTTTCGAGGCAACTTGTTCGAGGCAACTAGATTAATGGAACATAAGGACTCACTAAGACGTCCTATACTCGACGACCACGTTTCGAGGGGCAAGGCAACAGTGAGGCGTACCCTAAGAGTGGTGTGTGAATTGTGTGTCATTTTCAGTTATTATTTGTCTTGTCATGCATTTGGTGAGCTACGCTTTGATTTTATTTGGGCATACATTCTTTCATGTGATTAACAGTTTAAAGGTGCGGAATTTAAAGTGCGGAAAATAAAAGTCCTACGCTATTACAAGGAGCGGGTCTATACATCGCCAAATTAACAAAGACCCGATTTTGAATAAAAGTACGGAAAGTAAATGTCCTAATTACTATTACAAAGCTTTGGGGTAATTACATAAGATTTAAAAAAGGAAATAAAAGTAAACGTGCGAAAAGAAATTAGAATCGAATGCGAGGGTGTTGGACCCTTTAAAGAAATTAAATTGAAATTACAAATTAATTAAATTATTTAATAAGAAAGAGAAGTTATTTTTGATGTTTTTATTTATTTATGAAAATAAAGAAAATTAAAAGGAAAAGAAACCCTAATTCTACATGTTTTTAATTGTTAAAGAAAAGAATTAAAGTTTTAAACTAATTTATGCTAATCATTTAATTACATATTTATTTACAAAATAATTAATAATAATAATGATAGGAATAAAAAAAAAGTTATTTATTAAGAAAAATAATAAAAATACTAAAATCCTAATTTCTACATTTTTTAGTTTATTTAAGAAAAAAACATTAAAGTGAAAAACCTAAAATTAAACTAATTTTATTATTGGAATTTATTCACAAAAAACCATTAATGAATTAAAAATTAAATAAACATATTTTATTTTTGACTTTGCTGATTTTTTTGTATTTTTGTATTATGAGAATTAATTTGGTGAATTAAAAGAAAATAATTAAAACAACTAAAATAAATAAAAAGAGAAAAAAATGAGAGGAAGGAAATACAAACAAGGGGGGGTATTCAGGCCCTTTTGGAGGTGTTTGGGAAGCATTTTGGCCCAAGAATTCCAGGCCTGGTTGACTTTTCTGGCGCGTGTGAGGGATGTTTGACCAAGGTACATGGTGGATTGCTGGTGATGGCCATTGGATTGACCTTCAGGGACATGTGGCGTGCCAAGGTGTTGGGTGTATGATGGACCACTGGAGGGGAACACCACTTGAATATGTTAGAAACAAAATTATGAAGAAATATGGGGGACCTGGGAATCGAACCCAGGTCCCAAGGCTTTCCAATCACGTTCCCAACCACTATGCCATTCAACGCGTTTGTAATAATTCTGGACATTAAATAATATAATAATAAACAAAGGTTAATGATATGAAAACAAGAAAACGCGCCAGCTTTTTGAATCAACCAACCACGTGATGACACCCAGTCTTCTTCTTCGCTTGTCCTGAAAATATAGAATAGATAGCGGGGGTTTTAAACCCCCACTAAATGGTACCTACAAAAATAGCGAATAGAGCATAGTTAAAAAGAAAAAGGGTGCGAGGTATGGGTTCTACTCGTTTGAAGGTTCTGATTTCATTGGCATAGGTCTTATTGTCCAATTTTTCCAGATGAGTGAAACCCTCTTTTCAAACTTCTGAAACCCTAATGCGCGTTCATGGTAACTTTCTATACATGCAGGCATTCTTCAATTGAATTGTGCCATTAGCTTCAGAATCATCATATTAGTATAAATCAAACATTAAAACGTATGGAAAATGCATGTAAATTCAAATACGATTAATAAAATTTTCATGAACAGGGCGATTGCGTTCTACCACTTCTTCGAGTATGGAGACTTGGCTTTGATTGGAAAAGATTCCTGGGTAGTCCAGCAACGTATTGGAATGCTTTTGAGGTCTTGAAAGGAGCTCTAGCTATGAAAACAGTTTTGAGTTTTTTGTGAAAAAAGTGCAAGTTTGATCTTGATGCTTATGCACAGCTTCTGTGTTCTTGGCCTTAGGTCTTTGTTGTGCTTATGTATGTGAATGGATTAGGTCAGAAAAATCAAGCCCAAAGCCTTGTATTCAATGATTTTCAATATTTGATTTTCATGATCTTTTTCAATCTTTTCTTGCCATGGAACTTGCCTATTTTGGAATATCTTGCCTCTTGATGTGATACACGAAATATCTAGGTCATGATGAGTGAATATGCTGCACAAAAAGATTTGGAAAACATGATTTGCTATTTTTGTCATATTTAATTTTAATTAAGTGAATTAATAATAATAATAATTCAAATAATTAATAAAAAATGATAAAATAACTCCCTTGGATGTCAATGGGTCGTGCATAGCCTTTGGGTGATGATTCATGGAAGAAATTGAGGCCCATTAGCAATTTTGAGGCATTTGAAGCAAAGTTGACTTTTCAAAATTCCCAAAAATTTCCCAACTTCCACAAGGCATATCTTGCTCAATTTTTAAGCTTTGATCATGTTCTTGGACATTTTGGAAAGTTCATGAAGTCCTCTAACCAATGCCTTTGGTCCCATGTCATTTTGATTTACCAATCTCAAGTTATGGTCTTTGACTTAAAGTGCCTTTTTGTTGACTTTTGAAAATGACCTATAATGTTGAGATTGATAACTTTTTGTGAGAGCATTTATTGGACTTGAAGTGTGAAGATGAGTTGTAGGAAATGTCATTCTCTTCAAAATGAGCTTTGGATGGAATTTTTCTGATAAACCATGTGGAAGTTATGCCTTGGTCAATTTGCAGTTGACTTTTTCAACTGTCCAAAAATAGAAACTTTTGCATCTTGAGACTTTTTGAGCCATGCCTTGAGAATCATGATCAAGAATTGATCAAATGATGTTTGTGGCTTCAAAATAAGATGTTGACCAAATTTTTTGACTTTTGACTGTCAAATGACCATTTTGCCCCTGCAGTTGACTGTGCAGCATTTAGGGTTTTTGACTGTGCAATTTTGTGCTGTGAGTCTTGAAACTTGACATGAGGATGCTTGACAATGTTTATAGGCATGTGGGACTTGATTGGACCCTTTGAAACTTCAATTTCTTTGCCAGAACCAAAACCCTAATTTTTGACTGTTAGGAGGCCATTGGACTGTGCAACCCTTGAGATATTTTGAAGCATGATCTTAGCAAACCTTGAAGAATATGGGAGGGAAAATTTTAGGGCACAACAGATAGGACTACCTAAAGGACACTTACACAGCTTAATTCCTTAGGGTAGGTAGATGACTCATGGGTACTTGCTCTCTTCAAAAACAAACAAAATACTTTTCATACCTTACACTTTCAAAAGCTTTCAAAACAAATTTTTCAAACACTCTTGAGGACAGATACAAGAGTTATTCAGAAATCTTTCAAAGAAACTTTTTTCAAACCCACTCACATTTGAAAAGAAAACATGTTGAAAACATAAGAGCAAGTACCTAAGAGCCTGTGGATAACCACGGATAGAAAGGGTGCTAACACCTTCCCTTTCTATAAATCTACCTCCCGAACCGAGAAACATTCTCGAATAAGGAATTTTGCTGTGCTTTTGTCCTTTCCATTTTGGAGAACATAAAAGACGGTGGCGACTCTTGCTTACCGCGACATTTCGCGAAACCAGCTTAAAAACAGTCAGTTCTCATTCCCACCGATCACAGAATTGGCGACTCTGCTGGGGATACTTTTAAAAGTGAGGTGTACCTTAGGATAGATCATACTTATGTTTTCAATTGCCTGATTTGTGTGCTTTAATATTATTGGGCCTGTCTTGGGAGTTCTATAGATCCTAACCCGGATCTTGGGGATACCTTCTTAGAAAGTAGCAACAAGACTGTGAGGGAACTGCGCAGGGTATACCGACATGGTTGAAGCAGTCTGCTACGTTGATGTGGCACTTTGGTGAGTACCGGTAACCCTTGAGTCAAGTCAAGGAGAGTACGGGGCCGCCGCGTGGTGTCGTGAAGCATCAACTGACCTTAGGAACCTTAATTGAACCATCCTGGCCTCTTTAGGAGTAGTGAGATAATTGACTTTGGTGCAGTCCAAAGTTGGTTGATACTCGATACTACACTCATTGAGGGTTGTTTTCTTGGAATATTTTGATCGCCAGTTCAGTGGCTAAATCAAAACAATGAACACAAAAAATAACCCAATGATATTGAGCTCCTTAGAACCCGGTTACTTTTGATAGGACAGGTTTGAGCCCACCAACTTCAAGAGGGTAGTATCCCAAACTTCATGCCGGCCTAAACTCTAAGGGCTCTTTGTGTGACTTGTGTGCCTTCAAACTTGACTACTTGCATGCTTGTTATCTGACACATGAGTTTCTTGCAGGTTTTGTTTACAGTCCTTAATTGGGACTCATTACAGGGCCTACTTACATCACCCCATGCATATCATAACATCATAACATTGCATACATCCTGCATAAGGACTAATCCATTTCAAGGATCTCAAGGGTCTGTGATGCAGGTCAAGATGAACCAAATGTCTAGCAAGGGGAAAAGGGGATTTGTTTTCCTCTAGCCACGGTTGATAACTTGAGTCAGGGGCTATGACCCACTCGATATGGTGAGCCTTGACTCTTGAAGAAGGACTCTCTATAATATGCAGTTTCTTCAATCAAGCTACCGGATTCCAACTCTAACAAGTTTCTCTGTTTACCCCGCGAGATCTTTGAAAACATCGCATGGATACATACATATCATTGCATTACAGGTACTCTGCTCTACAGGTTGCTTAATCTTCTTCGCTGTTTATTTCAGCCATCATCATGAATCCTGAATCATCCAATGGACAAGCTATCAAGGCCCTCCAGGCCCAGAACGCCCAGTTCCAGGAGCTGGTCATGAGCTTAGCACAAGGACAACAGGAATTGAAGATTCTGCTTTTGAAGAAAAAGAAGAAGAGGACTGTTTTGTTCAACCCTAGACGCAGATCTGGGAATACACTGCAGAATGAAGCTGAGCGGACTACTCCATCTGTTGGGGAAGGCAGTCACCAAGGGAGAGAGGTTCCTAGCCCTGTAGTCTCTGACACTGAGACAGACTTCAATGATGAGCAGTACCCTCCTGCTGAGGACAGGTACAAACAGCTGGAGGACCGGTTAAATGCTATGGATATCCAACGTGTTCTTGGGTTGGACTTTAGGGACCTAGGTTTATCTTCTGGGGTGGTGATCCCTCACAAGTTCAAGGCACCTGCCTTTGTAAAGTACGACGGAGCTTCCTGTCCTAAGCTGCACCTCCGTTCCTACGCAAGGAAGATCCAGCCCTACACGGCAGACAAGAATCTATGGATCCATTTCTTCCAGGAGAGTCTTTCAGGGACTCAACTCGAATGGTTCTATCAGTTGGATGGAACCACTATTCGTAACTGGGAGGACTTGGCTACTGCTTTTTATAAGCAGTATCAGTATAATGCCGACCTCGCTCCTACGCGTACCCAACTCCAGGGTATGTCACTGGGGACGGGTGAAGGCTCTAAGGAGTACGCGCAAAAGTGGAGAGACCTGGCTGGAAGGGTGCAGCCACCGCTGACTGGCCGTGAACTCGTTGACATGTTCTTGGGGACCCTATCTGGTCCTTTCTTCAACCATTTGATTGGGAATTCTTCTGCTGGGTTTACAGATTTGATCTTGACCGGGGAGAGGATTGAAGCTGGTATCAAGGCTGGAAAGATTCAAGAAGCTACACCTTATGATACTCATAAAAATCCTTACAGTGGGAAGAAGGAGTCCAATGCTGTGCATAGTAAAAAGGGTCGCCATGATCAACACGTAGGGGCAACCCAGACCTTTAATCCTAGGCCTGCTCAACAAGGACAGGGGCAGCAACGTAAGGAGGTCGCACCCAAGAGATATTTCACTAAGATCAACATGTCACTGGATCAAGCGCTACAACAAATGTTGAAGGCAGGGCTGATCACCTTAAGGGCTCCTCTCCGGAATCCAAACACTTCCGCTCCTAACTATCATCCCAACGAGAGGTGTGCATACCACTCGGATAGCCCGGGGCATACTACGGACAACTGCTGGCCTCTGAAGAACAAGATTCAAGATATGATTGACGCCGGAGAGATTCAGTTTGAAGCACCAGAGACTCCAAACATAATCACCGCTCCTTTGCCCAATCATTGAAGGCTTTTGTTTATTTGAATTTCCGAGTTGTAATTTTTTGCTTATACAAACAATTAATGTCATAGCAAACTCTTTTATTTCAAAAATGCATCGCATATGTCTGTTCTGAATTAATACAATTGTTTTCACTATATTCAAATTGCTTTCTTTTCTTTTGATGTTCAACTCTTGATCTAAAATTCTAAGCCTCTTGAGGGAGGATGACGAAAACGATACCACGATCTTTACAGTATGCTTTTGAACAGACCCCGCTGATGAGGTACAGGCATTATTTCAATTCCTAAACACTGGAGTTATAAGGATGATAATCCCTCGCCAACCCCTTTGAGCCAAAGAAGTAGGAGTTTTTCTTTTTGAAAATTAAAACCCTTAATCACAACCTGGGGCAGGGTAGTTCTCTCAGCTGATCCAAGTGCACAACGAATGGCGCCAACGGAGTTCTTACAAAATAAAAGACAGTGATGGTTCCGAATAATCATAAAGACAGGCAGACATTATCTCTCAAAATAAAAAGCCCAATAAGTCAAAAAACCTATGAAGGAGACTTACGGAGCTGGGTGTTGTACCCCAAAATTTGCCCTCCCATATTCTTCAAGATTTGCCAAGATCATGCTTCAAAATCTCCCAAGGGTTGCACAGTCCAAATGGCCTCCTAACAGTCAAAAATTAGGGTTTTGGTTCTGGCAAAGAAATTGAAGCTTCCAAGGACCCAAACAAGTCCCACATGCCCACATACATTGTCAAGCATCCATATGCCAAGTTTCAAGACTCACAACATCAAATTGCACAATCAAAAACCCTAATTGCCCTACAGTCAACTGCAGGGGTAAAATGGTCATTTGACAGTCAAAAGTCCAAATTTTTGGTCAACATATTATTTTGAAGCCACAAACATCATTTGATCAATTCTTGATCATGATTCTCAAATCATGGCTAAAAAAGACTCAAGATGCAAAAGTTTCTATTTTTGGACAGCTGGAAAAGTTAACTGCAAATTGACCAAGGCATAACTTCCACATGGTTTATCAGAAAAATCCCATCCAAAGCTCATTTTGAAGAGAATGACATTTCCTACAACTCATCTTCACACTTCAAGTCCAAGAAATGCTTTCACAAAAAGTTATCAATCTCAACATTATAGGTCATTTTCAAAAGTCAACAAAAAGGCACTTTAAGTCAAAGACCATAACTTGAGATTGGTAAATAAAAATGACATGGGACCAAAGACATTGGTTAGAGGACTTCAATACCTTTCCAAAATGTCCAAGAACATGATCAAAGCTTAAAAATTGAGCAAGATATGCCTTGTGGAAGTTGGGAAATTTTTGGGAATTTTGAAAAGTCAACTTTGCTTCAAATGCCTCAAAATTGCTAATGGGCCTCAATTTCTTCCATGAATCATCACCCAAAAGCTATGCACGACCCATTAAGCTAAAAGGGAGTTATTTTTTTATTTTTAATTAATTAATTGAGTTTTTAATCCTATTAATTCATTTAATTAAAATTAATTATGGAAAAAATACTAAAATAAAGGTTTTGAATCTTTTTGTGCAGCATATTCTCCCATTAAGACCTAAATATTTCGTGTACCACATCAAAGAGACCAAATCTTCCAAATAGGCAAGTTTTCATGGCAAAAAGGATTGAAAAAGATATGCAAAATCAAAAATTCAAAAGCATTGAAACAATGGATCATGGGCTTATTTTTCTAACCTAATTCATTCACACATATATGCACAATTGAACCCTAATGAAAAGAACACGGAAGCTGCGCTGAGAAGAGAAGAACAAACTTGCATTTTTGACAAAAAATTTAAAAACTGTTTTCATAGCTGCTGTGCGTTTCAAGGCCTCAAAGCTATTCCAAAAGCTTGCTGACACCACCAGGAAGAGATTGCAATCAAGAACATAGCCCCTGACCTAAAGAATTGGTAGAACCACGTTGCCCTGTTCATAAATATTTTCATATTCGTGTTTGAATTTGCATACATTTTCCATACGTTTTAAGCATTGATTTATACTAACATGAGTGTTCTAAAGCTATTGGAATTCTTTGATTGAATTTTTAAGCCCTGTACACGAATCCACCATGAAAGCTGCTTAGGGTTTCAGAGCTCTAATTTTGGGGTTTTACGCATAAAGCAAAATTGGCCAATAAAACCAGTACCATTGGAATCGTGACATCCAAACGGATTGAAATCACCCATCGCGCCCTTTTTCTTTTTGCTTATGAGCTAATCGCTATTATTCCATGGCTGTTTTAGTGGGGGTTTAAAACCCCCGCTATCTATTCTTATTTTCAGGCAAAAACGAAGACACAATGGAGGAGACGCTGAGTTGTAAGCACAAGACTGGACAGTTTGAATTTAGTGCGTTTTTTTGTTTTTGCTTCAGGCCACTAGCGCTTTTCCACATATGTTATTCACGTTCCATAATAATATCAGATAAACGCGTTGGTTGAGTTGGTCGTTGCGTTGTCATGTAGGTATTGGGACCTGGGTTCGATTCCCAGGTCCCCCATATTCTCAATATTTTTTCTTGTAACGTGTTCAGGTACCCTTTCCCTCCAGTGGTCCACCATGTACGCGTATACTTGAGCTTGCCACATGTCCAGCAACTTCAATCTAATGGCCAGAATGGGAAGATCACCATACACGTTGGTCAATGGACCTACACACAATCTCTGAAAGTCAACCAGGCCTCACTCTGATGGGCCAAAATACTTCCAAGACACCTCCACAAAGGGCCAACACCCCCATGGTTTGCATTACATTTTCTTTTTTCTTTTTTCTTTTCTTCTTTTTATTTTAATTGTTTTTCTTTTGTTTTATTTAATTAACAAAAATATAATTTTCACAATAATAAAATCAGAAATCAAAACTAAAAAATATGTTAATTAATTTAACGCATTAATATTTTTTGTAAATAAATTTAATAATCAAATTAGTAAATTAGGTTTCATTTTAATGTCTTTTTTTCTTAAATAACTAAAAAATATAAAAAATAGGTTTTTAGCATTTTTTATTCTTTTTCTTAATAAATAACCCTTTTTTAGTCTTATCACTATTAATTATTAATTATTTTGTAAATAAACTTGTAATTAATTAATTTAGTAAAATTAGGTTAAATTTAAACATTTTTTTAATAATTAAAAACAAACTTAGAATTAGGGTTTTACTTAACTTTTAATTTTAATTAATTTTCTTTATTTCCATTAAATACAAAAAACATAAAAAATAATTTCTTTTCTTTATTTAATCATTAATTAATTTGTAATTTCAATTTAATTTCTTTAAAGGGTCCAACGCCCTCGCGTATTCGATTCTAATTTCTTTTCGCACGCTTGTTCTTATGCTTCTTTTAAATCTGATGTAATTGCCCCAAAGCCTTGTAATAGTAATTAGGACATTTACTTTCCGCACTTTTATTCAAAATCGGGTCTTTGTTAATTTGGCGATGTATAGACCCGCGCCTTGTAATAGCGTAGGACTTTATTTTCCGCATTTTAATTTCCGCACCTTTTAACTACTAATCACATGAAAGAATGAATGGCCCAAATAAAATCAAAGCGTAGCTCACCCAATGCATGACAAGATAAAATATAACTGAAAATGACACACAATTCACACACCACTCCTAGGGTACGCCTCACTGTTGCCTTGCCCCTCGAAACGTGGTCGTCGAGTATAGGACGTCTTAGTGAGTCCTTATGTCCATTGATCTAGTTGCCTCGAACAAGTTGCCTCGGAACGGTTGCCTCGGAATAGTTGCCTCGAAACGGTTGCCTCAGAATAAAAAGATCAATGGCATAAGGGTATCTTCTAAGGTGTCTTACTGTTGCTCGATGACCACACTGTCCCTAAACTCGAATTGACCCGAACACCTCCAACGGTGGTGCTACCTACCTCTCAATGGTGGGATGGCACTACTTTAAGGATTTCTACACAGCTTAATTCCTTAGGGTAGGTAGATGACTCGTAGATGCTTGCTCTAATTCAAAACAAATCAAAAAACTTCTTTTCACACCGACACTTTGCAAAAAGCTTTCAAAAACAATTTTTCAAACACTCTTGAGGACTGATACAAGAGTCGATCTGAAACTTTAAACGAAACTTTTTCAAACCCACTCACACTTTGAAAAGCAAACAAACCTTTTGAAAACATAATGAGCAAGTATCTAAGAGCCCATTGATAACCATGGATAGAAAGGGTGCTAACACCTTCCCTTTCTATAAATCTACCTCCCGAACCGAGAGCAATCTCATAAGGAATTTTTCTGTGCTTTTGTCCTTTCCATGTTGGAGAAAATAAAAGACGGTGGCGACTCTTGCTTCCGCGACATTTCGCGAACCAGCGTTAAACAGTCAGTTCCAGATCCACCGATCACAGAACTGGCGACTCTGCTGGGGATAAATCTTATAAAGTGAGGTGTACCTTAGGATAGTTCATAACTGTGTTTTCAATTGCTTTGACTTGCTTGCTTTATTATTGTGGGACTGTCTTGGGAGTTCTATAGATCCTAACCCGGATCTGGGGATACCTTCTTAGAAAGTAGCAACAAGGCTGTGAGGGAACTGTGCGGGGTATACCGACATGGTTGAAATAGTCTGCTACGTTGATGTGGCACTTTGGTGTGTACCGGTAACCCTTGAGTTCAGTCAAGGAGAGTACGGGGCCTCCGTGTGGTGTCGTGAAGCATCAACTGACCTTAGGAACCTTAATTGAACCATCTTGGCCTCTTTAGGGTAGTGAGATAACTGACTTTGGTGCAATCCGAGGTTGGTTGATACTCGATACTGCACTCAATTGAGGGTTGTTTTCTTGGAATATTTCAGTCGCCAGGTCAGTGGCTAAATCGAAACGATGAACAATGAAAGTAATCTAGTGATATTGGGACCCTTAGAACCCGGTTACTTTTTATAGGACAGGTTGAGCCCACCAACTTCAAGAGGGCAGTACCCCAAACTCCATGCTGGCCTAAACCCTAAGGGCTTGTCTTGTGTGACTTGTATGCCTTATCATGTTTGCCTTTGTAAATATTTGTGGTGTGTTTAATCATAGCATCATGACATCATACAGCATCATATGCATTGACTAACCATTTCAAGGGTTTGAATCTTCATCTTTGTTCTTGTTTTGTAGGACATGGAAACTGTTCGCAGAAAGACAATTCAGATCAGCCTTGTAAGGATCCCTCCTCAACTTAAGGAGCTTATATCCAGGATTCCCGAGAGCTCTTCACTCAGTGAAAGACATGGAAGACTCATCAGCTTGGTCACACCAACATTGAGGTAGATATGATAAAGGTCCTGTTCCAGTTCTTTGACCCTCTGCATCACTGTTTTACTTTCCTGGATTATCAACTGGTGCCTACATTGGAAGAGTTCTCCCGGCTCTTGAAGATCCCTATCCTTGATCAACTACCCTACAACGGTACGGAAAAGGAACCCAAGTTTGAAGAGATTGCTAAAGCCTTACACCTACAACCATCTGACCTCAAGGGACATTGGGAAGTTAGAAGTGGTATCAAAGGGTTCTTAGCCAGGTTTCTGTTTGAGAAGGCCCAAGAATGTTGGAACTCCCTTGACCTACAAGCTTTTGAAGAAGTTGTGGCCCTCCTTGTCTATGGTTTGGTGTTGTTCCCTAATCCAGATCAGCTTATAGATATCAGTGCTGTCCAGATCTTCATGTCCAGGAATCCTATACCTACGTTGCTGGGGGACCTCCTTCACTCATGTTACACTCGAACCATGAGAAAAAGAGGTGTCCTTATGTGCAGTACTCCTCTCCTGGGAAGGTGGTTTATTTCGCACCTTCCACAATCAGTTTTGAAGAACGAGCGGAGTTTGAGATGGTCACAACGATTGATGACCCTTACACATGCTGATATACATTGGTGCTCTCGGTCCAGAGAGGATATCACTATCATTGATCGTTGCGGGGAGTACCCTAATGTTCCTTTACTTGGAATCAGAGGAGGTATTACTTACAACCTGTGCCTGGCTTGGAGACAGTTTGGTTATGCTCGGAGGGACGGCCCTCATGACATGTTAATTCCTGACATAGTTTTTGACTTCGACAATGATGCACAAGGACTTTGCCAGAGATTTATCAGAGCTTGGAGGATGCCAAGTAGGATAGACAGCAAGACACTGGGGCACAGGAATTCCATCCCGTTGGAGCCTTATCTCAAGTGGGTACGAGCCCGCTCCCAGAAGTTAGTGATGCCATACCCTCATGTTCTCCCGGTGATCAAAGAGCCAATATTGGAAGGAGAGGTGTCCTACACCATTCAACATCCTGACATGCCCACGTCCTGGGAAGAAATGCAGAAGAGCTGGATCCAGCTTAAGGAAGAACGGAATTCTCTTGAGACCAGTCTACATGCTAGTGAAAAGAAGGTCTTGGAGCTCACCCGCCTACTGCACGAGGAAAGGAATCTCAACACCTACATTGCTCCGAAGAGGATGCGTAGTGTCTTTTGGGATTGATTTGCTTTGTAATGTGTGCCCATGAGGCTTTGATGTACTGAACAATTATTTCCTTAATGATAACGTGTGTTCCTTTTTGTCTGCAACAAATTTGAATTTTCGAACCCTTGAATGCATTGCATAAACACATATCATTCATCATGTGCATAGCAGGTACTCTTCTTTTCAGGTTGCTTACTGTTCTTCGCTGTTTATTTCAGCATCATGAACCCTGAATCATCTACCGAGCTGTCTATCAAGGCCCTTCAGGCGCAGAACACACAATTTCAGGAGCTGATCATGGGTTTGGCTCAAGGTCAAGAAGAGCTGAAGGCTTTGCTCCTGAAGAAGGAGAAGAAGAAGAAGAGAACTGTTCTTTTCAACTCGGGCCGGAGGTTTGGTAACACACTGCAGAATGAGGAAGCTGGTTCTTCTGTAGGCAAAGACAGTCCCCAGGGGGGAAGGGCTCCAAGTCCGGTGGTCTCAGACAACGAGACTGATTTTAATGAGGAACAGTATCCTCCAGCTGAAGACCGGTACAAGCAGTTGGAAGACCGTCTGAACGCTATGGAAATTCAACAAGTGCCTGGCTTGGATTTCAGAGACTTGGGTTTATCTTCTGGTGTGATCATCCCTCACAAGTTTAAAGCACCATCTTTCACCAAGTATGACGGGGCGTCCTGCCCTAAGCTACACCTCAGATCTTATGTGCGGAAGATTCAGCCGTATACAGTGGACAAGAACTTGTGGATCCACTTCTTCCAGGAGAGTCTTTCAGGGACTCATCTCGAATGGTTCTACCAGCTGGATGGAACCAAGGTTCGTAACTGGGAGGAGTTGGCTACTGCTTTTTACAAGCAGTATCAATATAATGCCGACCTTGCTCCTACATGTACCCAACTCCAGGGTATGTCGCTAGGATCAGGCGAAGGTTTTAAAGAGTATGCGCAGAAGTGGAGGGACCTGGCTGGCAGGGTGCAGCCTCCGTTAACAGACCGTGAATTAGTGGATATGTTCTTGGGGACCCTCTCCGGGCCATTCTTCAATCATCTTATCGGTAATTCGTCTGCAGGGTTTACTGACCTCATTCTGACTGGGGAAAGGATAAAGGCTGGTATGAAGTCAGAAAAGATTCAGAAGGGTGCATCTTCAAGTTCTAAGAAGAAACCTTTTAAGAAGGAGGCCAGTGCTGTGTATGGGCCTAGAAGGCAAGATAAACCAGAGCGCCGCCAATCTGTCAATGCGGTGGTGATTGCTAAGCCTGTTGCCGCTCCTCGGCAAACTAATCAACCCAGGGCTGAGAGACCCAGAAGAGAATTTACCCGGCTGAGTATGACCTTGTCACAAATCTTGCCGCAACTGCTATCAACCAACTTGGTGACTGTCAGAGAGGCTCCAAAGGTTGTGAATACTGCATCTCCCAAGTATAATCCAAATGCCCGCTGCGCTTATCACTCCGATAGCCCGGGGCATTCTACTGATGACTGTTGGGCCCTGAGGAATAAGGTGCAGGACCTTATTGATGCGAAGGAGATACAATTTGAAGCACCTGAGAAGCCCAATGTGGTGACAGCTCCCCTGCCTGCTCATGGAGTGAATGCTATCAGGGATGATGACGAGGTGGAAGAATCTGAGTTCGACAACTGGATTTATCCGACGGCCGACAGTGGACCTAGCAATTGGACTACAAAGGACAACCTACCTGTTACTTTTGTTACGCAGTAATGAATTCCTTTGTTTTTGTTATTTGTAATAAATAATGAATTGAAACTTTATGGCCCGGTGTCTTACCCGGGGCACCGTTGGCTTCATTTGTGAGGGCTTATAACTGCCATTTCCATATATCATGAATAAAGATCTTGGACGTATTTTCGCATTTCAAATCTTGTGCTCCCTTTCTTGCTTTCTTTCTTTATATTGCAAAACAGCTGTATTTACACACACTCGCCTACACAGGTTTCAATCCACTCTGGATCTCACTGGTAACGACTCTGCTACTGCCAGTTATGACTTCGAAAACCCGATCAACTTAGCCGAAGACGAAGGTGAAGATGATTGCGAAGTGCCTGGCGAGCTTGCAAGACTGTTACTCCAGGAAGAGAGGGAAATTCAACCACATGAAGAGCCGGTGGAAATAATAAATCTGGGTACCGAGGCAGACAGAAAGGAAGTCAAGATTGGTGCCAATCTGGAGCTCAGCGTGAAGCAACGGTTGACTCAGATGTTACATGATTATGTGGAGATCTTCGCCTGGTCCTACGAAGACATGCCTGGGTTGGATACCGACATTGTGGTCCATCATTTACCTACCAAGGAAGACTGCCCTCCGGTCAAGCAAAAGGTCTGCTGTATGCGTCCAGAGATGTCTGAGAAGATCAAAGTTGAGGTTATGAAGCAATTCGATGTCGGGTTTCTTGCAGTGACCTCTTACCCTCAGTGGGTTGCCAATGTGGTGCCAGTACCAAAGAAAGATGGTAAGGTCAGAATGTGTGTTGACTACATGGATCTGAACAGGGCCAACCCCAAAGATGACTTCCCCTACCTCACATCGACGTTCTGGTTGACAATACTGCTCAGCACAAGGTGTTCTCCTTCATGGATGGTTTTTCAGGGTATAATCAGATCAAGATGGCTCCTGAAGATATGGAAAAGACTACCTTTGTTACTCAGTGGGGCACCTTCTGCTACAAAGTCATGCCATTCGGGTTAAAAAATGCTGGGGCAACCTACCAACGTGCCATGGTTGCTTTATTTCATGACATGATCCATCATGAGATTGAAGTGTATGTTGACGATATGATTGCAAGATCCCAAACTGAGGAGGAACACCTTGACCATCTGCAGAAACTGTTTGACCGTTTGAAACTGTATAAGCTGAGATTGAACCCGAACAAGTGCACCTTCGGGGTAAGATCTGGAAAGTTGCTAGGCTTCGTCGTAAGTGATAAGGGTATTCAAGTGGACCCTGCCAAGGTTAAAGCCATAAGAGATGCCAGCTCCCAAGACAGAGAAAGAGGTCAGAGGCTTTCTAGGACGCCTGAATTACATTGCTCGATTCATCTCGCACCTAACTGCTACTTGTGAACCAATCTTCAAGCTGCTGAAGAAAGATCAGGTAGTACGTTGGAACGATGAATGTCAGGCCGCTTTTGACAGAATCAAAGAGTATCTCCAAGAACCACCCATCCTTATGCCACCAGTTGAAGGGAGACCTCTGATACTATACTTGACAGTACTTGACAGCTCAATGGGGTGTGTGCTGGGGCAGCATGACGAGTCTGGCCGAAAAGAGCATGCCATTTATTACCTTAGCAAAAAGTTTACCGACTGTGAGACCTGATACTCACTGCTCGAGAAAACTTGATGCGCTTTGGTATGGGCTGCTCGCCGGCTGAGACAGTATATGCTGACTCACACTACCTTGTTGATTTCAAAGATGGATCCAATAAAGTACATATTCGAAAAGCCTGCTCTGTCTGGGAGAATAGCAAGATGGCAAATGATCTTGACGGAATACGACATACAGTACACAACTCAGAAAGCTATTAAGGGAAGTGTATTGGCAGACCACTTGGCACATCAGGCAGTAGACAACTACCAGTCAATGAACTTTGAATTTCCTGACGAAAGCATCATGATTGTGACTGATTGTGAAGTACCTGGACCGGATGAAGGACCTGAGGAAGGATCCCGATGGTCTATGCACTTTGACGGAGCCTCCAACGCTTTGGGTAACGGTATCGACGCTGTGATCATATCTCCTCAAGGCACTCATACTCCGCTTACCGCTCGGCTATGTTTCAACTGCACCAACAACATGGCGGAGTATGAGGCATGCATCATGGGTCTTCAAGCTGCGATCGACTTAAGGATCAAGTTTTTGAGTGTCTTTGGAGATTCCGCTCTCGTGATCAATCAGATCAAAGGCGAGTGGGATACGAAACATCCGAATCTTATTCCTTACAGAGAATGTGTGTTGACATTAATCCCCCACTTCACAGAGATAACTTTTGAACATTTTCCAAGAGAGGAGAATCAGCTGGCGGACGCGTTAGCTACGATGTCTTCCATGTTCAAAGTCTAATGGGACAATGAGGCTCCCCGGGTCATCATCTGGAAACTGGACGAACCGGCATACTGTTGTGATCTTGAGGCTGAGGTAGTGACTGAGAAACCTTGGTACCATGAGGTTAAGAGATACTTGGAAGCTCAAAAGTATCCTGAAGGTGCATCTGTCAATGATAAAAAGTTTCTGAGAAGGTTCGCAGCAAAGTTCTTCCTCAGCAATGGCATCCTGTATAAGTGAAACCATGATTCGACTTTACTGCGCTGTGTGGATAAGACTGAAGCAGAAAGGATCATGGCAGAGCTACATGAAGGTACCTACGGAACACATTCCAGTGGACACACTATGGCAAAGAAAATCCTTCGGGCAGGATATTTCTGGTCCACAATGGAAGCCGACTGCTACCAACATTCTCGGACATGTCATAAATGCCAGGTTTATACAGATAAGGTGCATGTTCCTCCAGTTCCTCTGAATGTCCTAACTGCACCTTGGCCTTTCGCATTGTGGGTGTGATCGGTGGATCTGGAACTGACTGTTTAACGCTGGTTCGCGAAATGTCGCGGAAGCAAGAGTCGCCACCGTCTTTTATTTTCTCCAAATGGAAAGGACAAAAGCATAGAAAAATTCCTTATAGAGATTGCTCTCGGTTCGGGAGGTAGGTTATAGAAAGGGAAGGTGTTAGCACCCTTTCTATCCATGGTTATCCATGGGCTCTTAGATACTTGCTCATTGTGTTTTCAAAAAGGGTTTGTTTGCTTTTCAACTGTGGGTTTTAAAAAGTTTCCTTGAAAATTCCAGTTCGACTCTTGTATCGGTCCTCAAGAGTGTTTGAAAAATTGCTTTCGAAAGCTTTTTGAAAATGTGTTGGTGTGAAAAGTATTTTTGAATTTTGTTTTGAAATTTAGAGCAAGTATCTACGAGAACCTACCTACCCTAAGGAATTTGTCTGTGTAAATGTCCTTTAAAGTAGTGCCATCCCACCATTGAGAGGTAGGTAGCACCACCGTTGGAGGTGTTCGGGTCAATTCGAGGTTCGGGACATGGTGATCACCAGAGCAATGGGAAGACACCTTAGAAGCTACCCTCATGCCAGGTTCCCGGATCATGAGGACTTACTAAGACATCCTCTACTCGACGATCACCTTTCGAGGCAAGGCAACAGTGAGGCGTACCCTAGGGGTGGTGTGTGCGATTCGTGTGTCAGATTCATTTGTATTTGTCTTGTCATGTTATTGGTGTTCTACGCTTGATTTTATTTTGACATACATTCTTTCATGCTTTTGATTAACAATTAAAATATTTGCGGAAAAAGTAAATTCTAAACTATTACAAAAGGCGCGGGTCCACATCGCCAAAATTAACCAGGACCCGATTTGACGGAAAATAAATAAACAAAGTAAATAAAGAATTGAAAGGTGCGAGAAGTAATTTACATGGCCTCGAGAGAGGTACATAATTATTTAAGCAAAATAAAATAAATATGCGAAATTAAATCGAAACGAGGACGTTGGACCCTTTTTGCAAAATGTTAAAATTACATGAACTAATTAATTTAAGAAAAGAAATTGTTTTTGTTTTTTTTTTGGTATTTTTAATATTTTAGGATTTAATAGAAAAAAGAAAGAATTAATTAAAATTAACTACTAACCCTAATTCTACTTTGTTTTAATTTATTAAGAAAATATTAGAATTTAACCTAAATTAAACCTAATTTTTACATGCAATTTTAATTATGAAAATAAATAAAATAAATAATATTATTGTGAAAAAGAAAAATTAAAAGGAATAAAACATTTATTAAACCTATTTCTATATTTTTTTGATTTTTTGTTTATGAAAGAAATTAAAATTAAAACCCTATTTTAAACTAATTAATTTACATGCATTTATTTACAAGAAATATTAAAATAAATATATTTGATTCTTTTTAGTTTTTTCTGATTTTTTTATGGTATTCTATATTTTATGGAAATAATTAATTAAATTGGACAAATAATAATTAAAAGGAATAAAAAATAATAACACAAAAAAAAAGTAAAGAAAATAAAAAGAATGTGCAAACCTGGGGGTTCCAATATGGAGGTTTTGGCCTTAGCAATCTGGCCCATTTAGCAAGGCCTGGTGGACTTTTTGAATCACGTGTTGGCATGTTGACTAGGGCGTAGCGTACTCTCCAATTCTCAGCCTTTGATCTGATTCCAATGTGTACGTGGATGACTGGATTAAGAGGATGTATGGTGCGCTCCACCTTTGAAACTGCATTTGAATATATATTGCAAAATAATATGGAAATTAACGTAGACCTGGGACTCGAACCCAGGTCATATGCATTGCCAACGTTCACACCTTGCCACTAGACCACTATCACGCGTTTGTTAAATAAATAAACAACAAATATAATAAAAGAAAACAATCCCTTAATGCCTTCAGCGCGCGAATTTTTGAACGGGCCTATCACGTTCCGCCATAACTTCGTCTTCTTCATGTTCCTGAAAACATAAAAGAACAGGCAACGGTTTTCATGACGTTTTATTAGGCCGCTTTTGGGAAAATAGCGAATAGGTCTAGAGGGTCCATAAATTAGGCGCGAGTGTTGGTTTCCATTCGTCCAGACTTGCTGATTACAACCATGGTATTCTTGAAGGCCAATTTTTCTTGGTTTCAAAATCCCCAATTGGAGGTCCTGTAAACCCTAAAAGTCAAACATGGTGAAATCGTGTATACAGCATAAAAACATAATTGAATGCATTGGTTAGCTTCAAAACTTCATAATGAACATGAATCAATGAATAAAATGTTATAAAAATGCCTAGATTTGAGAACACGATTATGAGTTTTTCATGAAATATTTGGAATGCTGTATACCAATTCCTCGTGTTTGGATGGTTGTTTTTGATTGGAATATGTTCAATGGACCTTCAGCAAGCCAATGGAACAAAAATTAAGTCTTGAATCGCCCTGGAAGTGTACTTTCAGTTTTGACTTTTTAGAGAAAATTTCAAGTTGTCAATGGAATTTCTTGAGTGGTTGCGTGTGTATTCTCATTAGGGTTGTATTCAGGCTTTTGTATGGAGTGCATTAGGTCAAAAAGAATCAATCAAATCCATTGCATTCATTGATTTTGGAAATTTGATTTTCTAAGATTTTTTCATATCTTTTTTCATGTGTTCTTTGTTCTCAATCATGCCAATCTCTCCAAATCATTCCTTATCTGCATATACACGAAATCTTGAGGCCAAAACATGTATAAAAAGATTGGTTAGGTTAAGTTAAATATTTTTTTCATATATTTAAATGATTTAAATGAATTAATATAAATAAAAATTCAAATAAATAAATAAAAAATGAAAAAATACTTCCCTTTGGGCTAAGTGGTCGTGCACATGCTTGGAATGATGGATTGTGGAAGAAAAATGGGCCCATTAGCAATTTTAGGTCATTTGAAGTAATGTTGACTTTTCAAAATATCCAAAAATTTCCCAAATTCCACAAGGCATAACTTGCTCAATATTTAAGCTTTTCTCATGTTCTTGGACATTTTGGAAAGGTCTTTGAGTCCTCTAACCAATGTCTTTGGTCCCATGTCATTTTGATTTACCAATCTCAAGTTATGGCCTTTGACTTAAAGTCCCTTTTTGTTGACTTTTGAAAATGACCTATAATGTTGAAATTGATAACTTTTTGTGAGAGCATTTCTTGGACTTTAAGTATGAAGATGAGTTGTAGGAAATGTCTTTCTCTTCAAAATGAGCTTTGGATGGAATTTTTCTGATAATCCATGTGAAAGTTATGCCCTGGTCAATTTCAGTTGACTTTTTCAGTTGTCCAAATAAGGAAACTTTTGCATCTTGATGATTTCTGAGCCAAATTTTGAGAATCATGATCAAGCATTGATCAAATGATGTTTGTGGCTTCAAAATGATATGTTGACCAAAATTTTGAACTTTTGACTGCCAAATGACCATTTTGCCCCTACAGTTGACTGTAGTGCAATTAGGGTTTTTGACTGTGCAATTTTGAGCTGAATGCCTTGAAACTTGATATGAGGATACTTGACCATATTTGTAGGCATGTGAGACTTTATTGGGCCTTTGAAAACTTCATTTTCTTGATCAGAACACAAACCCTAGTTTTGACTGCTTAGGAGGCCTTTGCACTATGTAGCCCTTGGGGAATCTTGAGACTTGATTTGGCAAATTTCTTGAAGAATATGGGAGGGCAAATTTTGGGGTACAACAGTTGCCCCTGCTCAATCTTCTTAGACCTGAGGATGCAGATTGGCTGACGTGCCTTTCGTAATCCGAAGGTGGAAGATGATTGAACACTAGAGTGCCCAGAAATTTGCGCTCACATAGTAGTGGTGATGATGGAATGGGCTTACAGATGCCATTTGGGGATTGATGAATAGGGTGATGGGCTTATAGATGCCATCTGGATGTTGATCGCGTAAGAGATTCCTTAGCGAGAACCTGCATACCTGCAAAAGAAACATGAGTACCTGACATGTTGCAGGAGTTGATTTCAGATGCTTGGCATAGATATGTCCTGACTGGTTACGGGAGCTGAGTCTGGAGCTTCACAAGATGATGAATGAACCAGGGATGGTTACTACCTTAGCATGAATGGTAAGAGAACCTTGGGCGACTTTAACTTCAACAACGCTCGCTGAGAAAAATCGTCGGAGAGGGAACCATCTGAAAAGGAATTATCACCTCACTCACCGTCGGAGAGGGAACTATTAGGAAAGGAATTACCACCTCACTCACCGTCGGAGAGGGAAACATCTGGAAAGGACTTACCACCTCACTCACCGTCGGAGAGGGCACCATAGGAGACTATCACCTCACTCACCGTCAGAGAGGGAAACATCTAAAAAGGACTTACCACCTCACTCACCGTCGGAGAGGGAACCATAGGAGACTATCACCTCACTCACCGTCGGAGAGGGAAACATCTGAAAAGGACTTACCACCTCACTCACCGTCGGAGAGGGAACCATAGGAGACTATCACCTCACTCACCGTCGGAGAGGGAAACATCTGAAAAGGACTTACCACCTCACTCACCGTTGGAGAGGGAACCATTTGAAAAGGAATGATCGCTTCACTCACCGTCGGAGAGGGGACCAATAGGACATTATAATCTCAAAGAAAAACCTAAAAATGGAAATCTCATGCACCGTCGGAGAGAAAACCAATAGGACATTATAATCTCAAAGAAAAACCCAAAATGGAAATCTCATGCACCGTCGGAGAGAGAACCAATAGGACAATATAATCTCAAAGAAAAACCTAAAATGGAAATCTCATGCACCGTCGGAGAGAGAACCAATAGGACATATAATCTCAAATAAAGAACCTAAAATGGAAATCTCATGCACCGTCGGAGAGAGAGCCAATAGGAAAATATAATCTCAAAGAAAAACCTAAAATGGAAATCTCATGCACCGTCGGAGAGAGAACCAATAGGACATTATAATCTCAAAGAAAAACCTAAAATGGAAATCTCATGCACCGTCGGAGAGAGAACCAATAGGACATTATAATCTTAAAGAAAAAACCTAAAATGGAAATCTCATGCACCGTCGGAGAGAGAACCAATAGGAAAATTATAATCTCAAAGAAGAACCTAAAATGGAAATCTCATGCACCGTCGGAGAGAGAGCCAATAGGAAAATATAATCTCAAAGAAAAACCTAAAATGGAAATCTCATGCACCGTCGGAGAGAGAACCAATAGGACATTATAATCTCAAAGAAAAACCTAAAATGGAAATCTCATGCACCGTCGGAGAGAGAACCAATAGGACATTATAATCTTAAAGAAAAACCTAAAATGGAAATCTCATGCACCGTCGGAGAGAGAACCAATAGGACATTATAATCTTAAAGAAAAACCTAAAATGGAAATCTCATGCACCGTCGGAGAGAGAACCAATAGGACATTATAATCTCAAAGAAACACCTAAAATGGAAATCTCATGCACCGTCGGAGAGAGAACCAATAGGAAAATATAATCTCAAAGAAAAACCTAAAATGGAAATCTCATGCACCGTCGGAGAGAGAACCAATAGGACATTATAATCTCAAAGAAAAACCTAAAATGGAAATCTCATGCACCGTCGGAGAGAGAACCAATAGGAAATTATAATCTCAAAGAAAAACCTAAAATGGAAATCTCATGCACCGTCGGAGAGAGAACCAATAGGAAATTATAATCTCAAAGAAAAACCTAAAATGGAAATCTCATGCATCGTCGGAGAGAGAACCATTATAGTCTGATAACTTCTACTGAGTCTTCATCAGGAAAATCTGTTGGGAGTCGATTTAGCTGGACTAGAGAAGGCCTGGGACTGGATAAGAAATCTTCGGAGTCGATTAACTGAACCAGTCTAGGTCTTGAAATATGATTGAGAATTTCAACTGCATCTTTCCTGAAAGGTAAAGGTCAGTCATATGCAATGCATGACATGGATCAAGCAATGATGTTCTCAACATGAATGAGATTTGTATGATATAATGTGTCTATGCATGCCATAATGATGTATGTGATGTTTTATGAATGTATGTTTTCGTTTAGGAAATTAAATCCTTGACGGGTGCCGGGAAGTCATTCCTGGGCTGATGTTGGAGAATAGATTTTGCTTCCGCTGGGGCTGATAGTTGCAAGAATACCGGTAGGAGAAGATGACTCCGTTGAGGAATAAACTTGGCAAATGGAAGATTCTGCGGGGAGAAAGAGATACTCTAGCGACCATGCTGGGAAGCAATACTCTGTGGGAAGAGGGATGCCTTGCTGAGTGTTGATAATAATTTGCTGGGGATACCCTTGTTGTTGGAAGTGTTGATAGACTTCGCTGGGGTAAGAAGACTTCGTCGAGAACACTCTTTCCGTGGCTTTTGGCTGAGGATAACCCAGTTATATCCTGTTAAGGAAATAACTCTTTAAATAAAGCCGGGCGACGCGTTCGTGCTTTCGGGAGGATAAACTTCCAGAATCTACTGGGGATAAGCTTATTGCTTGGGGGTATGAGTTCCAAATTTCCTGGGGAATTGGATTGGACTCTTCTGGGGAAGTTTTGATATGCTGGGGAAGTGATTCCTTTGAATGCTGGTCTGCCGCCGGGGAACAATCTTTAGACCAAGACTGCCGGGGATGCTTGTTAAGAATATATGTATTGCTGCTGGGGAAGGTTGAGATCTGCGGGAGGATACCCAACTTCCTTGAGATTGATAACTCTACTTGGAGAAGAATGCACTGACTGCTGTCTTACTCTCTGGGGCATTAAGATATCTGGTTGTGTTCTTTAGCTGAACCTACCTTGATACCTTGGAGGACAGAACAATTAGATTGCTCAGACAACTCTTTATTGCCCCTGTTTCTGATGTGGAAGAGGAAGGTACTTGTGAGGTGCTTGATGACTGCCGATTGACAACTCTTCTTCTGATAGGCCAGTGACAGGATGCCGGGACATAGTCGTACGCTTTGATCCCTTACTTTTGCCTGGACCGCCCTTTCGGGTTTTCAGTCTATCGGGATACCCATTTTTGCCCAAGCCGCCTTTTCAGGTTTTCGACTTGCCGGGTGTACAGACTTTTTTCATTTTCATCCCTTATTTTTGCCCGAACCCTTTTGGTTCGCCGGGAAGCCCTTATTTTTGCCTAGGTGTGTCAACCTAGCGGGTCTTTGATTTTGCGTAGTATTTTTTCGACTAGGTCCCCGCTCTCAAAATGTAGGGAGTTGCCCCTGTCAGAAGTATTTTGTCATGCCACCACAAGGTGTTTGCTCAGGCGAGATTCGTTGTTGGAATGCCCCAAGTGATTCAGGCAGAGATTTGCCCCAAACTCTTTGGCCTTTGAGAGATTCTCCGAATCTTGATTGGATTGCCCCAGATAATAGACCCTGATCATGTTTGCCCCTTGATTGGGAGTGCTTTTGTTCACTAGGTATTCATCGTGCGAATTTCCCTGCTGTTCAAACAAAAAGTCATATGCAAACAAAGTTATGTTAAAAATGCAAAGCCTATGTCTATCTTGAATATTTTGAAAATGCATTTTTTTTTCATAAAACAAATGATTGTTTGTAAAACGTGATGTCAACTCCGTATTTACCGTAAGCCTTAAGGAGTCAGGATACCTTTCGTAATAGTATGCTTTCGAACTAACCCATGCTTCAGCTAGGACTTTTAAGGGTTATAACGTGGCCTGGTTCACGGTTTAAGAAACAAAGGATAAAGGCTCAAATTTTATTTGTACCCACCCGCTCTTCGTGACGTTCTCCAAACCTAAACTCAGTTGATCATACGTTAGACCTTGTTTGAGTCTTTGCTCTGATTTTCCGGTGATGATTCGGATGTTGACAATTTATTTTGGATAGGCAGTCATTCCTTTTTTGTTGAGGGTTTGTAAGACCTCTTTCTTGTCTGATTTTTTGTTATCCCTTTCTTTTTTTGCCTGGACTGTTTCCTTTTTTTGGAATTACAGTCAGCGGGATGCCCCAGTTTTGTAAGTCTCCTTCATGGGTTTTGACTTAATGGGTTTTTTATTTTTTGAGATAATGACTGCCTTTCTTTATTGATTATTCAGAACCATCGCTGTCTTTCTTTGTTTTGTAAGGACCTTTTTGGTGCCATTCGTTATGCACTTGGATCAACTGAGAGACTACCCTGCCCCAGGTTATGATTAAGGGTTTGTAATTTCGAAAAGAAAAACTCCTACTTCTTTGGCTCAGAGGGGTTGACGAGGGATTATCATCCTTATAACTCTAGTGTTTAGGGATTGAAACAATGCCTGTACCTCATCAGCGAGGTCTGTTCAAAAGCATACTGTAATGATCGCGGTATCGTTTTCGTCATCCTCCCTCAAGAGGCTTAGAATTATTAAATCAAGAGCTGACATCAGAAAAAATATGAAAATAATTTGCGTCTAGTGAATACGAATATATTGCTTCAAAATAGACATAAGCGATGCATTAATGTGATAACAATGTTTAACATGAATAAATGTTTGAACAAAAGAAAATTGCAATCTTGAACATTCGAATGAACAAAATTTTTTCAATCCTAGCCATGTTTTGGCCAGGGAGCAATGATCACATTGGGAGTCTCGGCAGGCTCGAACTCGATCTCTTTAGCATCAATCATGCTCTGAATCTTGTACTTTAGTGCCCAACAATCTTCAGTATCGTGCCCCGGGCTACCAGAATGGTAAGCGCACCTTGCTTCTGGGTTGTAATTTGGAGAGGAGGTCTTTGGATTTGCAGGAGGGTTGATCACCGCAATCAGGTTCATCCTTAACATGTGCTGCAAAGCTCGTGACCATGGCATGTTGATGTTGGTGAATTGTCTCTT
This sequence comes from Vicia faba, assembly GCA_948472305.1. Classification (NCBI taxonomy): domain Eukaryota; kingdom Viridiplantae; phylum Streptophyta; class Magnoliopsida; order Fabales; family Fabaceae; genus Vicia; species Vicia faba. The sequence continues at coordinate 14,491,094 of OX451740.1, forward strand.
AGGCTCGCCCGACCTGTTCTGATCAACCCGCTGTTCTTGGCGAGGTCGTTGTTGGACCTGAGAAGTAGTAGCAACTCGGAGAGGTCTATTCATTGGACCCGACCTTTGCCTTCTTGGAAGCTGTTCTATGACGTGGTCCCTGATTTGGGCTGGTTGCTTCATGCCTTGAGGAAGGTGGCTGATCAGATTTCTCAGCTCTCCTTGCTCCTGGGCTAAACCTTGAATGAGGGCCCTTTGCCCCAGCATCTGGGTTTTCAATGTGTCTACCTCAGCTTGTAGACGTTTCAGTTGTTCGTCCTTGTCACCTTCAGGATTCTTTCTGATCCGGTTCCCCATGAGGAGTGTCCTCAACTCTTCCTGCCCCTTGGATAGGCCTAGAAAGATCTCCTTGAACTGAGCCTCTTGAGCAAGAAGGTCCTGGTTATCTTGTTGGGAAGCCATTGCTGAAATAAACAGTGAGAAAGGTAAGTGACCTGCAGAGAAAGGGTACCTGTTATGCAATGATGTGTATGTATGCATGTAATGTTTTCAAGGACCTCGCGGGGTAAACAAGAAAATTTGTTAGCATTTGGATCCGGTAGCTTGGTTGAAGGCACTGCATATTGTTGAGAGCTCTTCTTCAAGGGTCAAAGGCTCACCATATCCAGTGGGTCATAGCCCCCTGACTTTAGTCATCATGTCTGGTTTTGATTTCCAAACAACCTTGGTTGGGGGAACCTTCTTCAGGAGTCAGAGCTCACCATATCAAGTGGGTCATAGCCCCTTACAACTTTGGCTAGAGGAAAATAAATCCTCTTTGCCTCTTGCTAGATGTTTGATTCATCACGACCTGCATCACAAGCCCTTGAGATCCTTGAAATAAGTTAGGATGTATGCAGTGGTATGATGTTATGTTATGCATGGGGTAATGTGAGTAAACCCTGTTATGAGCCCTTGTTAAGGACTGCAAACCAAAACCTGCAAGTAAAACCTGTCATGAGTCCCAATTGAGGGCTAAAACAAACCCTGCAAGAAACTCGGTAAACCTTGTTATGAGTCCTAGTTAAGGACTAAAACAAAAACCTGCAAGAAACTTAGTAAGCCTTGTTATGAGTCCTAGTTAAGGATTATAAACAAAACCTGCAAGAGATTCAGATGTCAGATAACAAGCATGCAAGTAATCCAAGTTTGAAGGCACACAAGTCTCACAAAAGAGCCCTTAGAGTTTAGGCCAGCATGAAGTTTGGTACTACCCTCTTTCGGTTTGTTGGTTCATACCTGTCCTATCAAAGTAACCGGGTTTTTAGAGGATCCCAATATCATTGACTACCCTCAATCGGTCATAACTCCAGCATCGCAATCTTTTCTTGCGGCCAGAACCATCACGAGAGTTTAGCCTCAATGGGCGTAGCATACTGCTACAATTCTAAAGGCCAAGTTGTGTCAAATAAGGTTCTAAGGTTGTTGGTGCTTAACGACTCCTTAGAAGACCCATATTCTCCTCGTTGCGACACAAGGGATATCGGTACAGACCAAGGTGCCACACCAACGTAGCCACTGCTTCACCTGTGTCGGTCTACGCCGGACAGGTCCCTCACAGCTTATGCTACCTAACAGGGTATCCCCAGATCCGGGTTAGGATCTATGTAACTCCGATGCAACCCACAATAGTAAAGCAAACAAGTCAATACAATTGAAAACACAGTTATGAACTAAGCCCTAAGGTACACCTCACTTTTAAAGGGTCCCCAGCAGAGTCGCCAGTTCTGTGATCGGTGGATCTGGAACTGACTGTTTAACGCTGGTTCACGAAATGTCGCGGAAGCAAGAGTCGCCACCGTCTTTTATTTTCTCCAAATGGAAAGGACAAAAGCATAGAAAAATTCCTTATAGAGATTGCTCTCGGTTCGGGAGGTAGGTTATAGAAAGGGAAGGTGTTAGCACCCTTTCTATCCATGGTTATCCATGGGCTCTTAGATACTTGCTCATTGTGTTTTCAAAAAGGGTTTGTTTGCTTTTCAACTGTGGGTTTTAAAAAGTTTCCTTGAAAATTCCAGTTCGACTCTTGTATCGGTCCTCAAGAGTGTTTGAAAAATTGCTTTCGAAAGCTTTTTGAAAATGTGTTGGTGTGAAAAGTATTTTTGAATTTTGTTTTGAAATTTAGAGCAAGTATCTACGAGAACCTACCTACCCTAAGGAATTCGTCTGTGTAAATGTCCTTTAAAGTAGTGCCATCCCACCATTGAGAGGTAGGTAGCACCACCGTTGGAGGTGTTCGGGTCAATTCGAGGTTCGGGACATGGTGATCACCAGAGCAATGGGAAGACACCTTAGAAGCTACCCTCATGCCAGGTTCCCGGATCATGAGGACTTACTAAGACATCCTCTACTCGACGATCACCTTTCGAGGCAAGGCAACAGTGAGGCGTACCCTATGGGTGGTGTGTGCGATTCGTGTGTCAGATTCATTTGTATTTGTCTTGTCATGTTATTGGTGTTCTACGCTTGATTTTATTTTGACATACATTCTTTCATGCTTTTGATTAACAATTAAAATATTTGCGGAAAAAGTAAATTCTAAACTATTACAAAAGGCGCGGGTCCACATCGCCAAAATTAACCAGGACCCGATTTGACGGAAAATAAATAAACAAAGTAAATAAAGAATTGAAAGGTGCGAGAAGTAATTTACATGGCTTCGGGAGAGGTACATAATTATTTAAGCAAAATAAAATAAATATGCGAAATTAAATCGAAACGAGGACGTTGGACCCTTTTTGCAAAATGTTAAAATTACATGAACTAATTAATTTAAGAAAAGAAATTGTTTTTGTTTTTTTTTTGGTATTTTTAATATTTTAGGATTTAATAGAAAAAAGAAAGAATTAATTAAAATTAACTACTAACCCTAATTCTACTTTGTTTTAATTTATTAAGAAAATATTAGAATTTAACCTAAATTAAACCTAATTTTTACATGCAATTTTAATTATGAAAATAAATAAAATAAATAATATTATTGTGAAAAAGAAAAATTAAAAGGAATAAAACATTTATTAAACCTATTTCTATATTTTTTTGATTTTTTGTTTATGAAAGAAATTAAAATTAAAACCCTATTTTAAACTAATTAATTTACATGCATTTATTTACAAGAAATATTAAAATAAATATATTTGATTCTTTTTAGTTTTTTCTGATTTTTTTATGGTATTCTATATTTTATGGAAATAATTAATTAAATTGGACAAATAATAATTAAAAGGAATAAAAAATAATAACACAAAAAAAAAGTAAAGAAAATAAAAAGAATGTGCAAACCTGGGGGTTCCAATATGGAGGTTTTGGCCTTAGCAATCTGACCCATTTAGCAAGGCCTGGTGGACTTTTTGAATCACGTGTTGGCATGTTGACTAGGGCGTAGCGTACTCTCCAATTCTCAGCCTTTGATCTGATTCCAATGTGCACGTGGATGACTGGATTAAGAGGATGTATGGTGCGCTCCACCTTTGAAACTGCATATGAATATATATTGCAAAATAATATGGAAATTAACGTAGACCTGGGACTCGAACCCAGGTCATATGCATTGCCAACGTTCACACCTTGCCACTAGACCACTATCACGCGTTTGTTAAATAAATAAACAACAAATATAATAAAAGAAAACAATCCCTTAATGCCTTCAGCGCGCGAATTTTTGAACGGGCCTATCACGTTCCGCCATAACTTCGTCTTCTTCATGTTCCTGAAAACATAAAAGAACAGGCAACGGTTTTCATGACGTTTTATTAGGCCGCTTTTGGGAAAATAGCGAATAGGTCTAGAGGGTCCATAAATTAGGCGCGAGTGTTGGTTTCCATTCGTCCAGACTTGCTGATTACAACCATGGTATTCTTGAAGGCCAATTTTTCTTGGTTTCAAAATCCCCAATTGGAGGTCCTGTAAACCCTAAAAGTCAAACATGGTGAAATCGTGTATACAGCATAAAAACATAATTGAATGCATTGGTTAGCTTCAAAACTTCATAATGAACATGAATCAATGAATAAAATGTTATAAAAATGCCTAGATTTGAGAACACGATTATGAGTTTTTCATGAAATATTTGGAATGCTGTATACCAATTCCTCGCGTTTGGATGGTTGTTTTTGATTGGAATATGTTCAATGGACCTTCAGCAAGCCAATGGAACAAAAATTAAGTCTTGAATCGCCCTGGAAGTGTACTTTCAGTTTTGACTTTTTTAGAGAAAATTTCAAGTTGTCAATGGAGTTTCTTGAATGGTTGCGTGTGTATTCTCATTAGGGTTGTATTCAGGCTTTTGTATGGAGTGCATTAGGTCAAAAAGAATCAATCAAATCCATTGCATTCATTGATTTTGGAAATTTGATTTTCTAAGATTTTTTCATATCTTTTTTCATGTGTTCTTTGTTCTCAATCATGCCAATCTCTCCAAATCTTTCCTTATCTGCATATACACGAAATCTTGAGGCCAAAACATGTATAAAAAGATTGGTTAGGTTAAGTTAAATATTTTTTTCATATATTTAAATGATTTAAATGAATTAATATAAATAAAAATTCAAATAAATAAATAAAAAATGAAAAAATACTTCCCTTTGGGCCAAGTTGTCGTGCACATGCTTGGAATTATGGATTGTGGAAGAAAAATGGGCCCATTAGCAATTTTAGGTCATTTGAAGTAATGTTGACTTTTCAAAATATCCAAAAATTTCCCAACTTCCACAAGGCATAACTTGCTCAATTTTTAAGATTTTCTCATGTTCTTGGACATTTTGGAAAGGTCTTTGAGTCCTCTAACCAATGTCTTTGGTCCCATTTCATTTTGATTTACCAATCTCAAGTTATGGCCTTTGACTTAAAGTCCCTTTTTGTTGACTTTTGAAAATGACCTATAATGTTGAAATTGATAACTTTTTGTGAGAGCATTTCTTGGACTTGAAGTATGAAGATGAGTTGTAGGAAATGTCTTTCTATTCAAAATGAGCTTTGGATGGAATTTTTCTGATAATCCATGTGAAAGTTATGCCCTGGTCAATTTTAGTTGACTTTTTCAATTGTCCAAATAAGGAAACTTTTGCATCTTGATGATTTCTGAGCCAAATTTTGAGAATCATGATCAAGCATTGATCAAATGATGTTTGTGGCTTCAAAATGATATGTTGACCAAAATTTTGAACTTTTGACTGCCAAATGACCATTTTGCCCCTACAGTTGACTGTAGTGCAATTAGGGTTTTTGACTGTGCAATTTTGAGCTGAATGCCTTGAAACTTGATATGAGGATACTTGACCATATTTGTAGGCATGTGAGACTTTATTGGGCCTTTGAAAACTTCATTTTCTTGATCAGAACACAAACCCTAGTTTTGACTGCTTAGGAGGCCTTTGCACTATGTAGCCCTTGGGGAATCTTGAGACTTGATTTGGCAAATTTCTTGAAGAATATGGGAGGGCAAATTTTGGGGTACAACACTTAGGTCGATCGAAGCTTGAAGACCCATGATGCACGCCTCATACTCCGCCATGTTGTTGGTACAGTTGAAACACAGCCGGGCAGTGAGTGGAGTATGAGTATCTTGAGGGGATATGATTATGGCGCCGATACTGTTACCCAAAGCATTGGAGGCTCCGTCAAAGTGCATAGACCATCGGGATCCTGGTTCAGGTCCTTCATCCGGTCCAGGTACTTCACAATCAGTTACTATCATGATGCTTTCATCCGGAAACTCGAAGTTCATTGATTGGTAGTCATCTACGGCCTGATGTGCCAAGTGGTCTGCCAATACGCTTCCCTTGATGGCTTTCTGGGTCGTGTACTGAATGTCGTATTCCGTCAAGATCATTTGCCATCTTGCAATTCTCCCAGACAGAGCAGGCTTTTCGAATATGTACTTTATAGGATCCATCTTTGAGATTAACAAGGTAGTGTGAGTCAGCATATACTGCCTCAGCCGGCGAGCAGCCCATACCAAAGCGCAGCAAGTTTTCTCAAGCAGTGAGTATCGAGTCTCACAGTCGGTAAACTTTTTGCTAAGGTAATAAATGGCGTGCTCTTTTCGGCCATACTCGTCATGCTGCCCCAGCACACACCCCATTGAGTTGTCGAGCACTGTCAGATATAGTATCAGAGGTCTCCCTTCAACTGGTGGCATAAGGATGGGTGGTTCTTGGAGATACTCTTTGATTCTGTCAAAAGCAGCCTGACATTCATCGTTCCAACGTACTACCTGATCTTTCTTCAGCAGCTTGAAGATTGGTTCACAGATAGCAGTCAGATGTGAGATGAACCGAGCAATGTAATTCAGGTGTCCTAAAAAGCCTCTGACTTCCTTCTCTGTCCTAGGAACTGGCATCTCTTGAATAGCTTTAACCTTGGCAGGGTCCACTTGAATTCCCTTATCACTTACCACGAAGCCTAGCAACTTTCCAGATCTTACCCCGAAGGTGCACTTGTTCGGGTTCAATCTCAGCTTGTATAGTTTCAGACGGTCAAACAACTTCTGCAGATGATCTAGGTGCTCTTCCTCAGTTTGGGACCTTGCGATCATGTCGTCAACATACACCTCTATCTCATGATGGATCATGTCATGAAATAGAGCAACCATGGCACGTTGGTAGGTTGCCCCAGCGTTCTTCAGCCCAAATGGCATGACCTTGTAGCAGAAGGTGCCCCACTGAGTAACAAATGTAGTCTTTTCCATGTCTTCAGGTGCCATCTTGATCTGATTGTAACCTGAAAAGCCATCCATGAAAGAGAACACCTTGTGCTGAGCTGTATTATCAACAAGGACATCAATGTGAGGTAGGGGGAAGTCATCCTTGGGACTGGCCCTGTTCAAATCCCTGTAGTCGACACACATTCTGACCTTACCGTCTTTCTTTGGTACCGGCACCACATTAGCAACCCACTGAGGGTAAGAAGTCACTGCAAGGAACCCGGCATCAAACTGTTTCATAACCTCGGCTTTAATCTTTTCAGACATCTCTGGATGCATACGGCGGACCTTTTGCTTAACCGGAGGGCAGTCTTCCTTAGTCGGCAAGTGATGGACCACAATATCGGTGTCCAACCCGGGCATGTCTTCGTAGGACCAAGCAAAGATCTCCATATAATCATGCAGCATCTGAGTCAACCGTTGCTTCACGCTGAGCTCTAGGTTGGCACCAATCTTTACCTCTTTCCTGTCTGCCTCAGTACCCAAGTTTATTGTTTCCACTGGCTCTTCATGGGGTTGAATTACCCTCTCTTCCTGAAGTAACAGTATTGCAAGCTCGCCAGGCACTTCGCAATCATCTTCACCTTCGTCTTCGGCTAAGTTGATCGGACTTTCGAAGTCATAACTGGCAGTAGCAGAGTCGTTACCAGTGAGATCCAGAGTGGATTGAAACCTGTATGAGTGAGTGTGTGTGTAAATACAGTTGTTTTGAAATATATGTAAAGGAAAGAAAGACAGAAAAGGAGCATAAAATTTGAAATGCGAGAAAACGTCCAAGATTTTCATTTATGATATATGAAATGACAATTTATATGCCCTCATAAATGAATCCACGGTGCCTCGGGTAAGACACCGGGCCACAGAGTTTATTTATTGTTTATTACAAATGCCAAAACATAGGAATTCATTACTTAGTAACAAGAGAAACAGATAGATTGTCCTTTGCACTCCAATTGTTAAGTCCACTGTCGGTTGCCGGGTAGATCCAGCTATCAAACTCAGCTTCATCCACTTCGTCTTCATCCCCAATAGCATTCACTCCATGAGCAGGCAGGGGAGCTGTCACTACATTAGGCTTCTCAGATGCCTCAAACTGTACCTCCTTGGCGTCAATAAGGTCCTGCAGCTTACTCCTTAATGCCCAACAGTCATCAGTAGAATGCCCCGGGCTATCTGAATGGTAAGCACAACGAGCATTCGGGTTGTACTTAGGAGATGCAGTATTGGGGAACTTCGGAGCCTCTCGGACAGTCACTAGGTTGGTTTAGAGCAACTGTGGCAAGATCTGCGACAAGGTCATGCTTAACCGGGTAAACTCTCTCCGGGGTCTTTCAGCCCTTTGAGGATTGGTCGGCCGAGGAGCGGCAGCAGGCTTAGCAATCATTACCGCACTGACAGATTGGCGGCGCTCAGGTCTCTCTGATCTCTTAGAACCATATACGGCACTAGCCTCCTTCTTGAAGGGTTTCTTTTCAGAACTAGATGATGCACCCTTCGGAATCTTTCCAGACTTCAACCCAGCCTCAATTCTCTCTCCAGTCAGAATCAAATCAGTGAACCCTGCAGACGAATTCCCAATAAGATGGTTGAAAAATGGCCCAGATAGGGTCCCCAAGAACATGTCTACCAACTCCCGATCAGTCAACGGTGGCTGCACCCTGCCAGCCAGGTCTCTCCACTTCTGAGCGTACTCCTTAAAACCTTCGCTTGAACCTAACGACATACCCTGGAGTTGGGTACGTGTAGGGGCAAGGTCGGCATTATATTGATACTGCTTATAGAAAGCAGTAGCCAACTCCTCCCAGTTACGAACCTTGGTCCCATCCAGCTGATAGAACCATTCGAGATGAGTCCCTGAAAGACTCTCCTGGAAGAAGTGGATCCACAAATTCTTATCCGCGGAGTACGATTGGATTTTCCGAACATAGGACCTGAGATGTAGCTTGGGACAAGACGCCCCGTCATACTTAGAGAAAGATGGTGCTTTGAACTTCCGAGGAATAATCACACCAGTAGACAAACCCAGATCTCCGAAATCCAGCCCAGGTACCTGCTGTATCTCCATAGCATTCAACCTATCCTCCAACTGCTTGTAACGGTCTTCTGCCGGAGGGTACTGCTCTTCATCAAAATCAGTCTCGTTGTCGGAGACTACCGGACTAGGAACCCTTGCCTCTTGAGGAGTGCCCTTGCCAACAGAAGAACCAGCCTCTTCATGCTGCAGAGTATTGCCGAACCTTCGGCCCAAGTTGAACAGAACAGTCTTTCTCTTCTTCTTCTTTTCCTTTTTCAGAAGCAGAGCCTTCAGCTCTTCTTGGCCCTGAGCCAAACCCTTGATTAATTCCTGAAATTGCGCATTCTGCGCCTGAAGAGCTTTGATGGATGTCTCAGTTGATGAAGAACCAGGATTCATGATGCTGAAATAAACAGCGAATAACTGTAAGCAACCTGAAAAGAGGAAAAACCTGCTATGCACATGATGAATGAGATGTGTTTATGCAATGCATTCAAGGGTTCGAAAGTTCAAATTTGTTTTAGACAAAAAAGAACACACGTTATTATTAAGGAAATAATGGTTTAGTACATCAAAGCCTCATGGGCAAAATAATACAAAAGCAAATCAATCCCAAAATACACTGCGCATCCTCTTTGGAGCTATGTAAGTGTTGAGATTCCTCTCCTCATGCAACAGGCGGGTGAGCTCCAAGACCTTCTTTTCACTGGCATGTAGACTAGTCTCAAGAGAATTTCGTTCTTCTTTAAGCTGGATCCAGCTCTTCTGCATCTCTTCCCAAGATGTGGGCATATCAGGGTGCTGAATAGTGTAGGACACTTCTCCTTCCAAGACCGGTTCTTTGATTACTGGGAGCATATGGGGATAGGGCATCACTAACTTCTGGGAGCGGGCGCGTACCCACTTGAGATAAGGTTCCAATGGGATGGAGTTCCTGTGCCCCAGTGTCTTGCTGTCTATCCTACTTGGCATCCTCCAGGCCCTGATAAATCTCTGGCGAAGTCCTTGAGTATCGTTGTCGAAGTCAAAAACTATGTCAGGAATTAACATGTCATGAGGACCATCCCTCCGAGCATAACCAAACTGTCTCCAAGCCAGGCATGGGCTGTAAGTAATGCCTCCTCTGATTCCAAGTAAAGGAACATTAGGGTACTCCCCGCAACGATCAATGATAGTGACATCTTCTCTGGACCTAGGGCACCAATGTATATCCGCATGTGTAAGAGTCATCAACCGTTGTGACCATCTCAAACCCCGCTCATTCTTCAAAACTGATTGTGGAAGGTGCGAAATAAACCACCTTCCCAGGAGAGGAGTGCAACACATAAGGACACCTCTTTTTCTCATGGTTTGAGTGTAACATGAGTGAAGGATGTCCCCCAGCAACGTAGGTATAGGATTCCTGGACATAAAGATCTGGACAACACTGATATCAATAAGCTGATCTGGGTTAGGGAACAACACCAAACCATAGACAAGGAGGGCCACAACCTCTTCAAAAGCTTGCAAGTCAAGGGAATTCCAACATTCATGGGCCTTTTCAAATAGAAACCTGGATAAGAACCCTTTGATACCACTTCTAACTTCCCAATGTCCCTTGAGGTCAGATGACTGTAGGTGCAAGGCTTTAGCAATATCTTCAAGCTTAGGTTCCTTTTCCGTACCGTAGAAGGGTAGCTGATCAAGGATAGGGATCTTCAGGAGCCGGGAGAGCTCCTCCAATGTAGGTACCAGCTGATAGTCCAAGAAAGTGAAACAGTGATGCAGAGGGTCAAAGAACTGGAACAGGACCTTTATCATATCTTCCTCAATGTTGGTATTGACCAAGCTGATGAGGCTTCCATGTCTTTCACTGAATGAAGAGTTCTCGGGAATCCTGGATATAAGTTCCTTAAGCTGAGGAGGGATCCTTACAAGACTGACTTGAATTGTCTTTCTACGAACAGTTTCCATGTCCTACAAAACAAGAACAAAGATGAAGATTCGAACCCCTGAAATGGTTAGTCAATGCATATGATGCTGGATGATGTCATGATGCTATGATTAAACACACCACAGATATTTACAAAGACAAACATGTAAGGCACACAAGGCACACAAGACAAGCCCTTAAGGTTTAAGGCCAGCATGGGGTCTGGGTAGTACCCTCTTGAAGTTGGTGGGTTCAACCTGTCCTATCAAAGTAACCGGGTTCTAGGGGTCCCAATATCACTGGATTGCTTTCATTGTTCATCGTTTCGATTTAGCCACTGAACTGGCGACCGAAATATTCCAGGAAAGCAACCCTCAATTGGGTGTAGTATCGAGTATCAACCAACCTCGGACTGCACCAAAGTCAGTTATCTCACTACCCTAAAGAGGCCAAGATAGTTCAATTAAGGTTCCTAAGGTCTGTTGATGCTTCACGACACCACGCGGAGGCCCCGTACTCTCCTTGACTGAACTCAAGGGTTACCGGTACACACCAAAGTGCCACATCAACGTAGCAGACTGTTTCAACCATGTCGGTATACCCCGCACAGTTCCCTCACAGCCTTGTTGCTACTTTCTAAGAAAGGTATCCCCAGATCCGGGTTAGGATCTATAGAACTCCCAAGCAACCCACAATTTAAAGCACACAAAGAAAACAATTGAAAACACAGTGATCTTAGTCCTAAGGTACCCCTCACTTTATAAGTATCCTCCCCAGCAGAGTCGCCAGTTCTGTGATTGGTGGATCTGGAACTGACTGTTTAACGCTGGTTCGCGAAATGTCGCGGAAGCAAGAGTCGCCACCGTCTTTTATTTTCTCCAAATGGAAAGGACAAAAGCACAGAAAAATTCCTTATAGAGATTGCTCTCGGTTCGGGAGGTAGATTATAGAAAGGGAAGGTGTTAGCACCATTTCTATCCATGGTTATCCATGGGCTCTTGGATACTTGCTCATTTGTGTTTTCAAAAATGGTTTGTTTGCTTTTCAATGTGGGTTTTAAAAAAGTTTCTTTGAAAATTTCAGTTCGACTCTTGTATCGGTCCTCAAGAGTGTTTGAAAAATTGCTTTCGAAAGCTTTTTGAAAATGTGTTGGTGTGAAAAGTATTTTTTGATTTGTTTTGAAATTAGAGCAAGTATCTTAGAGTTGTCTACCTACCCTAAGGAATTCGTCTGTGTAAATGTCCTTTAAAGTAGTGCCATCCCACCATTGAGAGGTAGGTAGCACCACCGTTGGAGGTGTTCGGGTCAATTCGAAGGTTCGGGACATGGTGATCACCAGAGCAATGGGAAGACACCTTAGAAGCTACCCTCATGCCAGGTTCCCGGATCATGAGGACTTACTAAGACATCCTCTACTCGACGATCACCTTTCGAGGCAAGGCAACAGTGAGGCGTACCCTAGGGGTGGTGTGTGATTTGTGTGTCAGATTCAGATATTTTGTCTTGTCATGTTATTGGTGATCTAGCGTTTGTTTTTATTTCTGTCCATACATTCTTTCATGCTTTGATTAACAGTTAAGAAAATTGCGAGAAAAGTAAGTCTAAAGCTATTACAAAAGGCGCGGGTCCACATCGCCAAAATTTCTTGAACCCGATTTGACAGAAAAAATAAAGAAAGCAAATAAAAAGTGCGAGAAAGTTAATTACAAGGCTTCGGGAGAGATACATAAATATTTAAACGAAATAAAATAAATATGCGAATAAGAATTAAAAACGAGGGCGTTGGACCCTTTTGCAAAATTAAATTAATGATGGAATTAATTAATTAAAGAAAAAGAAAAGGAGATGTTTTTGGTATTTTTTTAGTATTTTAGGATTTAATATGAAGAAAGAATTAATTGAAATTAAATGCTAACCTTAATTCTATTTGTTTTTTTAATTTATTAAGAAAAGAAGATTAAAACCTAATATTAACCCTAATTAATTTACATGCAAATTTGATTATAAAAATAAATATCTAATTATTTAATTATTTATGAAAGAAAAATAAAAAGGATGAAAAATTAATTAACCCTAGTTCTATGTTTTTTAGATTTTTATTAAAAGACTTAAAATTGAAAACCTAATTTAAAACTAATCAATTTATGAAATTTATTTATGAAAATACTAAAAATAAAAATATTTATTGTTTTTCTCTTTTCTGATTTTTATGGGTTTTTTTATATTTTGTGAAAATAATAAATTAATTAAACATAATAATTAAAATAAAAATAGAAATAATGCAAAAGAAAATATTTAAAATGGCAAACCTAGGGGGGTATCAGTCCCCAATGTGGAGGTATAGCCCAGGAATTTGAGCCCAAACAAGCCTGGCCTTGTTGACTTTGGCCACTAGCGTGTATACGCGTTGACTACAATCCATGGTATTGCGCAGTTCTTGGCCTTCTGATTGATCCCCTTGGGCACGTGGACGTTGGATTTGGAAGGTGCATCATGGACCACCATATTGAAACTGCATGTGAATACTGAATGGAAAATAATATTGGAAGCATGAAGACCTGGGGCTCGAACCCAGGTCATGGATGTTGCCAGCACATACGCCTTGCCACTGAAGCACTCAACGCATTCTGATTATATTATACAAAAGAAAAAATATAAAATAAAACAATGTTAGTGGGCCCTCCGCGCGCGAAAGTTTGAACCAGCCATCCATGCTTCGCCACCTAAGCGTCTTCATCGTTGGTTTATTTTTTTTCTGAAACAAGAACACATTAGCAACGGTTTTCATGGTGTTCCCTTAGGCAGGTTTTGGGAAAATAGCGAATAGCTCTAGGACGCTCATAAATTAGGCGCGAGCATGGCCTTATGATCGTCTAAACGCACTGATTTGAATGGTGGTGGTTTCACACTCCAATTTTTCCTCATTCAAAAACCCCCAATTCGGAGCTTCCTGAACCCTAATGAACAACAATGGCATAATCGCGTATAATGCATAAAAATACAATTAAATCATTGGGTTAGCATCAGAATCAAATGACAAACATGAATCAAGCGTTATATTTCACAAACAATGCATGAATTGAGATGCACGACTATGAAATTTTTTGTGTACATGTCCTGTTCGTTGTACCAATTCTTGGAGTTATGATGGACGATTTTGATTGGAATCGTTTCCTGACAACCCTGGCAAGCTAATGGAACAAGTTTGGAGGTTTGAATTGACCTGCAAGTGTGTTTTCAGTTATGGAGTTTTCTTGAAAAAAATGCAAGTTTGTTTAGGGTTTTCTGCGCAGCTCAATGGTCATTGGCATTAGGTTTGTGTTCAGGCTTAAGTATAGAATGAATTAGGTCAAATAAAACACTCCAAATCCTTGGCATTCATGGTTTTTGAAATTTGATTTTCAAAGATCTTTTTCAATCTTTTTTCATGTGCTTTTGCTCTCAAATCACATCCAATTGCATTGGTTCTTTCCTTATTTAGCTAGGCACGAAATCTTGATGATATAATGTGCACAAAAGATTGAAAAACTAGGTTAAGCATTTTTCATGTATTTATTTTAATTTAAATGAATTATTATTAATAAAAATCCAAATAAATAAATAAAAAATGAATAAAAACTTCCCTTTGGGCCAAGTGGTCGTGCACATGCCTTGGATGATGAATTGTGGAAGAAAAATGGGCCCATTAGCAATTTTAGGTCATTTGAATCAATGTTGACTTTTCAAAATATCCAAAAATTCCCCAACTTCCACAAGGCATAACTTGCTCAATTTTTAAGCTTTTATCATGTTCTTGGACATTTTGGAAAGTTCTTTGAGTCCTCTAACCAATTCCTTTGGTCCCATGTCATTTTGATTCACCAATCTCAAGTTATGGCCTTTGACTTAAAGTCCCTTTTTGTTGACCTTTGAAAATGACCTATAATGTTGAAATTGATAACTTTTTGTGAGAGCATTTCTTGGACTTGAAGTATGAAGATGAGTTGTAGAAAATGTCTTTCTCTTCAAAATGAGATTTGGATGGAATTTTTCTGATAATCCATGTGAAAGTTATGCCCTGGTCAATTTACAGTTGACTTTTTCAGCTGTCCAAATATGGAAACTTTTGCATCTTGATGATTTTTGAGCAAAGCTTTGAGAATCATGATCAAGCATTAATCAAATGATGTTTGTGGCTTCAAAATGAGATGTTGACCAGAAATTTGGACTTTTGACTGTCAAATGACCATTTTGCCCCTACAGTTGACTGTAGTGCAATTAGGGTTTTTGACTGTGCAATTTTGAGCTGTAAGTCTTGAAACTTGGTAGGCATGTGAGACTTGATTGGGCCCTTTGAAACTTCATTTTCTTGATCAGAACCAAAACCCTAATCTTGACTGTCTAGGAGACTCTTGCACTGTGCAACCCTTGGGGAATCTTGCAGCTTGTCTTGGCAATTTCTTGAGGAATATGGGAGGGAAAATTTTGGGGTACAACAGTGGGGAATTGATATGATTGGTGAGATTAAACCTACAACGTCCAATGGGCATCGCTTCATCCTGGTGGCAATTGATTACTTTACAAAGTGGGTTGAAGCAGCTTCTTACGCCACTGTAACCAAGAATGTTGTGGCACGGTTCATTCGGCATAATCTGATCTGTCGATACGGCGTCCCTGAAAGGATTATTACGGAAAACGGTACCAATCTCAATAAAAAAATGATCACTGAGCTCTGCGAGCAATTTAAGATACAGCACCACAACTCTTCTCCCTACCGGCCGAAGATGAATGGGGCTGTAGAAGCAGTGAATAAGAATATCAAGAAAATTGTGCAGAAGATGACAGTGACCTATAAAGATTGGCACGATATGTTACCGTTTGCTCTACATGGGTACCGTACCTCAGCAAGGACGTCAACCGGGGCAACTCCTTTCTCCTTGGTCTACGGCATGGATGCAGTCTTACCGATCGAAGTGCAAATACCCTCTCTCCGGATAATGAAGGATGCAGATATGAGCGAAGATGATTGGATCCAGACACGACTTGATCAGTTAAATCTAATTGACAAAAAGAGACTCACTGCTATTTGTCATGGTCAAACATACCAAAAACGGATGATCAGGGCATTTAATAAAAAGGTCAGACCACAAGAGTATCAAGTTGGGGATCTGGTAATCAAACGTATCATCCTTCCTCAGAGTGATCCAAGGGGCAAATGGACCCCTACGTACGAATGGCCATTTGTGGTTAAACATGTGTTCTCAGGAGGAGCCATGATTCTGACCACCATGGATGGTGACGACCTTCCTCACCCCGCCAATGCAGACATAGTAAAAAGATACTACGCTTAACAAAAGACCCGCTAGGTTGACATACCTAGGCAAAAATTAGGGCTTCCCGGCGAACCAAAAGGGTTCGGGCAAAATGAGGGATGAAATGAAAAAATCTGTACACCCGGCAAGTCGAAAACCTGAAAAGGCGGCTTGGGCAAAAATGGGTATCCCGGTGGACTGAAAACCCGAAAGGGCGGTCCAGGCAAAAATTAGGGATAAAGCATAATACTATGTCTCATTGGATCACCTTGCATCCAGAATCCGGTATCAACCATCAAGTTCAGACGACATCAATCAATCAGCTTCATCTTCAGCTAGGTCATCAAGTGATGAGACGCTCGAAGATATAAAGGCGATAACAGAGTTGGAACCCAGTGGGATCATTCTTTTCACATAGCTGTTTTGTTTTCCCTTTGTACAAATTTATATAAACTCTTTCATTCGGCGGCGTTCTCTTACTAGGACGTTAGCCTCTTGTACATAAACGCCTACTTACAGGCAAATTCAAAAATCAATATAAATTCACTCTTCAGCTAAAATTGCCAACTGTTTTTCCTTTTCTGTTTTGTTTTGCGAAGAACGTCCAAGGTTCAATTTGTGATATATGCATTTGACAATAATTGCTAACTCATAAATGTTTGCATACGAAACAAAGGATTAATTACAGGTAACATTAGAAACAGGGGCAATAATGAGTGGTCTAAGCGATCTAATTGCTCTGTCCACCAAGGTACCAAGGTAGGTTCAGCTGAAGAACATAACCAAGATATCTTAAATCCCCCAGAGAGTGAGCCAGCAAGTCAATACACTCTCCCCAAGCAAAGCTATACCATCAGCCTTAAGGGAGTTGGGTATTCTCCAGCAGATCTCAACATTCCTCAGCGCAATATACGAACATTCTTAACAAGCGTCCCCGGCAGTCTTGATCTAAGATTGTTCCCCGGCGTTCTACCAGACATTCAGTGGAGTAACTTCCAGTATATCTCAAAATTCCCCAGGAGAGTCCAGTATAGTTCAAGATTTCCTCAGGAAAGTTTGAATCCATCTCCCCAGCAGGAAGCTTATCCCTAATAGATTCTGGAAGCTCCCCCCCTGCAGAACACGAACGCGTCCCCCGACTTTATTCAAAGGTTATTTCCCTACCAGGATATAACTGGGTTATCCTCAGCCAAAAGCCACGGAAAGATCGTCCTCGGCGAAGTCTTCTTATCCCCAGCGGAGCCTATTAAAGCTTCCAACATAACAACGCTATCCCCAGCGAAGTTACCACCAACATCTCAACAGGGTACCTCTCTTCCCACAGAGTATGGTTCCCCAGCAAGATCGCTAGAGTAATTTTCTCCCCGCAGAGTAATCCATTCGCCAAGTTTATTCCCCAACGGAGTCATCTTCTCCTACCGGTATTCTTGCAACCATCACTCCCCAGTGGAAACAGAAGCTCTACATCAGCCCAGGATTTAACTTCCCGACACCCGTCAAGGATTTACTTTCCTAGACGAAAACATACATTCATAAACATCATATTTCCATACATTATAGCATGCATATACGCATCATGAACATATAATCTCATCACGCATGTCATACGTCATGACATCGCATACAACTAATGTTTTGTCTTTTCAGGACAAAGGTTAATACAAAGATAATTACCATCAACGGTCGCAACTAAAGATCTGATTCCTGTATCTCGCCAGGGTGTATCTGTTGACGATCGATTCCAGACCCGATTCCTGTATCTTGCCAGGGTGCATCTGAAGAGTTTGAGGATCCGATTCCTGTATCTTGCCAGGGTGTATCCGTTGAAGACTAACATTACCAGACCCGATTCTTGTATCTTGACAGGGTGCGTCTAAAGAGTTCGAGGATCCGATGCCTGTATCTTGCCAGGGTGTATCCGTTGACGACTAACATTACCAGATCCGATTCCTGTATCTTGCCAGGGTGCGTCTGAAGAGTTCGAGGATCCGATGCCTGTATCTTGCCAGGGTGTATCCGTTGAAGACTAACATTACCAGACCCGATTCCTGTATCTTGCCAGGGTGTGTCTGAAGAGTTCGAAGATCCGATTCCTGTATCTTGCCAGGGTGAATCTGTTGACAACTATATTCTCCGAGACTCGATTCCTGTATCTCGCCAGGGCACGTCTGAAGAGTTTAAAGATCCGATTCCTGTATCCAGCTAGAGCGCATCTACACCAAGAGTTTGAAGATCAACTCCTGTAACAGGCCAGGTAATTATCTTTCTTTCTTCAGGTACGCAAGTTCTCGCTAAGGAATCTCTTACGCGATCGACCCCTAGATGGCATCTATAAGCCCATCCACCTATCCATCACCTCTCAACATGGCATCTATAAGCCCATCCACCTATCCATCACCTCTCAACATGGCATCTGTAAGCCCATCTTCCTATCCATCAATCTCCAAATGGCATCGGTAATCCCATCCCCCACATCATACTGCTGACACTCTACAATGTGAGTGCAAATTTCTGGGCACTCTAGTGTTCAATCATCTTCCACCTTCGGATCACGAAAGGCACGTCAGCCAATCTACATCCTCAGGTTTAAGAAGATTTAATAGGGGCAACTGTTGTACCCCAAAATTTTCCCTCCCATATTCTTCAAGATTTGCCAAGATCATGCTTCAAAATCTCCCAAGGGTTGCACAGTCCAAATGGCCTCCTAACAGTCAAAAATTAGGGTTTTGGTTCTGGCAAAGAAATTGAAGCTTCCAAGGGCCCAAACAAGTCCCACATGCCCACATACATTGTCAAGCATCCATATGCCAAGTTTCAAGACTCACAGCATCAAATTGCACAGTCAAAAACCCTAATTGCCCTACAGTCAACTACAGGGGTAAAATGGTCATTTGATAGTCAAAAGTCCAAATTTTTGGTCAACGTATTATTTTGAAGCCACAAACATCATTTGATCAATTCTTGATCATGATTCTCAAAGCATGGCTCAAAAAGACTCAAGATGCAAAAGTTTCTATTTTTGGACAGTTGGAAAAGTCAACTGCAAATTGACCAAGGCATAACTTCCACATGGTTTATCAGAAAAATCCCATCCAAAACTCATTTTGAAGAAAATGACATTTCCTACAACTCATATTCACACTTCAAGTCCAAGAAATGCTCTCACAAAAAGTTATCAATCTCAACATTATAGGTCATTTTCAAAAGTCAACAAAAAGGCACTTTAAGTCAAAGACCATAACTTGAGATTGGTAAATAAAAATGACATGGGACCAAAGACATTGGTTAGAGGACTTCAAGACCTTTCCAAAATGTCCAAGAACATGATCAAAGCTTAAAAATTGAGCAAGATATGCCTTGTGGAAGTTGGGAAATTTTTGGGAATTTTGAAAAGTCAACTTTGCTTCAAATGCCTCAAAATTGCTAATGGGCCTCAATTTCTTCCATGAATCATCACCCAAAAGCTATGCACGACCCATCTAAAAGGGAGTTATTTTTTTATTTTTAATTAATTAATTGAGTTTTTAATCCTATTAATTCATTTAATTAAAATTAATTATGGAAAAAATACTAAAATAAAGGTTTTGAATCTTTTTGTGCAGCATATTCTCCCATTAAGACCTAAATATTTCGTGTACCACATCAAAGAGACCAAATCTTCCAAATAGGCAAGTTTTCATGGCAAAAAGGATTGAAAAAGATATGCAAAATCAAAAATTCAAAAGCATTGAAACAATGGATCATGGGCTTATTTTTCTAACCTAATTCATTCACACATATATGCACAATTGAACCCTAATGAAAATAACACGGAAGCTGCGCTGAGAAGAGAAGAACAAACGTGCATTTTTGACAAAAAATTTAAAAACTGTTTTCATAGCTGCTGTGCGTTTCAAGGCCTCAAAGCTATTCCAAAAGCTTGCTGACACCACCAGGAAGAGATTGCAATCAAGAACATAGCCCCTGACCTCAAGAATTGGTAGAACCACGTTTCCCTGTTCATAAATATTTTCATATTCGTGTTTGAATTTGCATACATTTTCCATACGTTTTAAGCATTGATTTATACTAACATGAGTGTTCTAAAGCTATTGGCATTCTTTGATTGAATTTTTAAGCCCTGTACACGAATCCACCATGAAAGCTGCTTAGGGTTTCAGAGCTCTAATTTTGGGGTTTTACGCATAAAGTAAAATTGGCCAATAAAACCAGTACCATTGGAATCGTGACATCCAAACGGATTAAAATCACCCATCGCGCCCTTTTTCTTTTTGCTTATGAGCTATCGCTATTATTCCATGGCTGTTTTAGTGGGGGTTTAAAACCCCCGCTATCTATTCTTATTTTCAGGCAAAAACGAAGACACAATGGAGGAGACGCTGAGTTGTAAGCACAAGACTGGACAGTTTGAATTTAGCGCGTTTTTTTGTTTTTGCTTCAGGCCACTAGCGCTTTTCCACATATGTTATTCACGTTCCATAATAATATCAGATAAACGCGTTGGTTGAGTTGGTCGTTGCGTTGGCATGTAGGTATTGGGACCTGGGTTCGATTCCCAGGTCCCCCATATTCTCAATATTTTTTCTTGTAACGTGTTCAGGTACCCTTTCCCTCCAGTGGTCCACCATGTACGCGTATACTTGAGCTTGCCACATGTCCAGCAACTTCAATCTAATGGCCAGAATGGGAAGATCACCATACACGCTGGTCAATGGACCTACACACAATCTCTGAAAGTCAACCAGGCCTCACTCTGATGGGCCAAAATACTTCCAAGACACCTCCACAAAGGGCCAACACCCCCATGGTTTGCATCACATTTTCTTTTTTCTTTTTTCTTTTCTTCTTTTTATTTTAATTGTTTTTCTTTTGTTTTATTTAATTCACAAAAATATAATTTTCACAATAATAAAATCAGAAATCAAAACTAAAAAATATGTTAATTAATTTAACGCATTAATATTTTTTGTAAATAAATTTAATAATCAAATTAGTAAATTAGGTTTAATTTTAATGTCTTTTTTTCTTAAATAACTAAAAAATATAAAAAATAGGTTTTTAGCATTTTTTATTCTTTTTCTTAATAAATAACCCTTTTTTAGTCTTATCACTATTAATTATTAATTATTTTGTAAATAAACTTGTAATTAATTAATTTAGTAAAATTAGGTTAAATTTAAATATTTTTTTAATAATTAAAAACAAACTTAGAATTAGGGTTTTATTTAACTTTTAATTTTAATTAATTTTCTTTATTTCCATTAAATACAAAAAACATAAAAAATAATTTCTTTTATTTATTTAATCATTAATTAATTTGTAATTTCAATTTAATTTCTTTAAAGGGTCCAACGCCCTCGCGTATTCGATTCTAATTTCTTTTCGCACGCTTGTTCTTATGCTTCTTTTAAATATGATGTAATTGCCCCAAAGCCTTGTAATAGTAATTAGGACATTTACTTTCCGCACTTTTATTCAAAATCGGGTCTTTGTTAATTTGGCGATGTATAGACCCGCGCCTTGTAATAGCGTAGGACTTTTATTTTCCGCATTTTAATTTCCGCACCTTTTAACTGCTAATCACATGAAAGAATGAATGGCCCAAATAAAATCAAAGCGTAGCTCACCCAATGCATGACAAGATAAAATATAACTGAAAATGACACACAATTCACACACCACTCCTAGGGTACGCCTCACTGTTGCCTTGCCCCTCGAAACGTGGTCGTCGAGTATAGGACGTCTTAGTGAGTCCTTATGTCCATTGATCTAGTTGCCTCGAACAAGTTGCCTCGGAATAGTTGCCTCGAAACGGTTGCCTCGGAATAAAAAGATCAATGGCATAAGGGTAGCTTCTAAGGTGTCTTACTGTTGCTCGGTGACCATACTGTGCCTAAACTCGAATTGACCCGAACACCTCCAACGGTGGTGCTACCTACCTCTCAATGGTGGGATGGCACTACTTTAAGGATTTCTACACAGCTTAATTCCTTAGGGTAGGTAGATGACTCGTAGATGCTTGCTCTAATTCAAAACAAATCAAAAAACTTCTTTTCACACCGACACTTTGCAAAAAGCTTTCAAAAACAATTTTTCAAACACTCTTGAGGACTGATACAAGAGTCGATCTGAAACTTTAAACGAAACTTTTTCAAACCCACTCACACTTTGAAAAGCAAACAAACCTTTTGAAAACACAATGAGCAAGTATCTAAGAGCCCATGGATAACCATGGATAGAAAGGGTGCTAACACCTTCCCTTTCTATAAATCTACCTCCCGAACCGAGAGCAATCTCATAAGGAATTTTTCTGTGCTTTTGTCCTTTCCATGTTGGAGAAAATAAAAGACGGTGGCGACTCTTGCTTCTGCGACATTTCGCGAACCAGCGTTAAACAGTCAGTTCCAGATCCACCGATCACACTGGGGCATCCCGCTGACTGTAATTCCAAAAAAGGAAACAGTTCAGGCAAAAAACAGGGATAACAAAATCAAAAAAGAGGTCCTACAAACCCTCGACAAAAAAAGGAAATGACTGCCTATTCAAAATAAACTGTCAATATCCGAACCATCACCATAATATCAGGACAAAGACTCAAACAAGGTCTAATGCATGATCAGCTGAGTTTAGGTTTGAAGAACATCACGAAGAGCGGGTGGGTACAAATATAAATTTGAGCCTTTATCCTTTGTTTCTTAAACTATAAACCAGGCCACGTTATAACCCTCAAAAGTCCTAGCTGAAGCATGGGTTAGTTCGAAAGCATACTGTTACCAAAGGTATCCTGACTCCTTAAGGCTTGCGGTAAAATAACGAGTTGACATCACAGTTTACAAAGACCCGCTAGGTTGACACACCTAGGCAAAAATAAGGGCTTCCCGGAGAACCAAAAGGGTTCGGGCAAAAATAAGGGATGAAATGAAAAAAATCTGTACACCCGGCAAGTCGAAAACCTGAAAAGGCGACTTGGGCAAAAATGGGTATCCCGGTGGACTGAAAACCCGAAAGGGCGGTCCAGGCAAAAATTAGGGATCAAAGCGTACGACTATGTCCCAGCACCTCGTCACTTTCCTACCAGAAGAAGATTTGTCAACCGGCAGTTATCAAGCGCCTCCACATGTATCTTCTCCCACAGAAACAGGGGCAGTAATGAGTTGTCTAAGCGATCTAGTTGCTCTGTCCACCAAGGTACGAAGGTAGGTTCGACTGAAGAACGTAACCAGGATACCTTCACTCCCCGTTAAGTAAGACAAGATTCAACAACTCTCCCCGAGCATAGTTGGTCTCCCATCAACCCTGAAAAGGCACAACATCTCCAGCAAGTCAGCAACACTCTCCCCAAGCAGAGTAGCCTACAGTCAGTCCTAAGGAAGTTGGGTATCTCCAGAAAATCTCAAAATTCCCCAGCGGAGTATACAAATATTCCTAACAAGCATCCCCGGCAGTTCCCCGGCGGAATACCAGACACCCCAGTGGAGCCATTCCCCAGTGCAGCCCAAAGTCTCCCCAGGAGAGTTGAACCATCTCCCTAGTAGGAAGCTTATCCCCAGTAGATTCTGGAAGCTTACCCCTGCAGAGCACGAACACGTCTCCCTGACTTTTTATTCAAAGGTTATTCTCCACCAGAGCTTATAACTGGGTTATCCTCAGCTAAAAACCACGGAAAGATCGTCCTCGGCGAAGCTCTTCCTATCCCCCAGCGGAGTTCATCAAATCTTCCAACATAACTCATCAACGGTATCCCCAGTGGAGTTATCATCAATTTCAAAGCCTCAGCGAAGTATCTTTTCCCACAGAGTAGATTCCCCGCAAAGTAATCTCTACGAGTTTATTCCCCAACGGAGTCATCTTCTCCTACCAGTTTATTCTTGTAATCATCATCCCCAGCGGAAGCGAAGAACTCTGTTCTTCAACATCAGCCAAGGATTCAACTTCCCAGCATTCGTCAAGGATTTATTTTCCTAGACGAAAATACATTCATAAACATATCACATTTCATACATTCTGCTTACATATACAATGCATGCACATACGCATCATATCACACAATCTCATCTATTTTTGAGAACATCATGACATCATGCTTTTCATACATCATGACATTGCACAACTGATGTTTTGCCTTTTCAGGAAAAAGGTCAATCCAAAGATGATTACCATCAACTATCGCAGTTCCAGATTCGATACTTGTATCTAGCCAGGGCATATCTATGAGCGATTGATTGTGGATTCGATACCTGTATCTAGACAGGGCATATCTACATTAAAGAGATAGCTAGGAAATGCTCCAGAGATGGATGTTGTTCTTTTGCTTATTCAGATTTTCTCTTCAGAGATAGCTTGGAAATGTTCCAAATATGGATGCTGTCCTTTTGCTTATTCAAGAGTTTCCTCTCAGATATAGCGGGGAAATGCTCTAGATATGGATGTTGTTCTTTTGCTTATTTCAAGACTCTTTCTAGAGATAGTTCAGATGTGACCCAGGCATGGCGATGTTATGATACTTATTCAAGATTTCCTTTCAGAGATAGCTTAGAAATGCTCCAGATATGGATGTTGTTCTTTTGCTTATTCACGACTCCTTCTAGAGATAGTTCAGATGTGACCCAGGCATGGCGATGTTCTGATACTTATTCCAGATTTCCTTTCAGAGATAGCGGGGAAATGCTCCAGATATGGATGTTGTTCTTTTGCTTATTCAAGACTCCTTCTAGAGATAGTTCAGATGTGACCCAGGCATGGCGACGTTCTGATACTTATTCCAGATTTCCTTTCAGAGATAGCTTGGAAATGCTCATAATATGGATGCTATTCTTTTGCTTATTCAAGAGTTTCCTTTCAGATATAGTCGGGAAATGCTCCAGAGATGGACGTTATTCTGTTGCTTATTCAGAGTTGCTTGTTCAGAAATAGTTCAGATATGCTCCAGAACCGGACGCTATTCTGTTGCTTATTCAGGGCTTCTTTTCAGAGATAACTTAGAGATGCTCCAACCACGGATGCTATTCTATTGTTTATTCATAGATTCTTTCTAGAGATGGTTCAGATGCGACCCAAACATGGCGACATTTTGATACTTATTCCAGATTTCCTTTCAGAAATAGCTTAGAGATGCTCTAGACACGGATGCTATTCTATTGCTTATTCCATATTCCCTTCTAGAGATGGTTCAGATGCGACCCAGACACTGCGACATTCTGATACTTATTCCAGATCTCCTTCCAAAGATATAGCTTAGAGATGCTCCTGACCCGGACGCTATTCTGTTGCTTATTCAGATTCAAACTCCTAAAGATAACTTAGAGATGCTCCAACCACGGATGCTATTCTATTGTTCATTCCAGATTTCTCTCCAAAGATAGCCTAGAGATGCTCCAGATCCGGACGCTATTCTATTGCTTATTCAGATTCAAACTTCTAAAGACAACTTAGAGATGCTCCATCCCGTATGCTATTCTATTGTTCAGTCCAAATACGATCCAGATTCGGATGACATTCTGTTACTCATGCAGTATGGATATACCCCAGACACGGCAGTCATTCTACCATTTATTCAGACGTCAGCAATCAGACACAGACTAGATATGCTCCAAACACGGAAGCTATTCTATTTCTTATTCAGATTCAACTATCTACCATCTTTCCAAATGGTATCTATAATCCCATTCCCGACAAGGTTCTGTCACACTCCTAGATGGCATCTATAAGCCCATCCACCACTTACCAACAGTTCCTAATGGCATCTATAAGCCCGTTCCCGACAAGGTTCTGTCACATCTCCAGATGGCATATATAAGCCCATCCTCCTATCCACCATCTCTCCAAATGGCATCTGTAAGCCCATTCCCGCTATCACACTGCTGATACTCTACGATGTGAGTGCAAATTTCTGGGCACTCTAGTGTTCAATCATCTTCCACCCTCGGATCTCGAAAGGCACACAAGCCAATCTGCATCCTCAGGTCTAAGAAAATTGAACAGGGGCAACTGTTGTACCCCAAAATTTTCCCTCCCATAATCTTGAAAGTTTTGCCAAGCATCATCTGCTTCAAAATCTCTCAAGGATTGCACAGTTCAATTGCCTCCCAATGTAGTCAAAATTAGGGTTTTGGTTCTTGCAAGGAAGTTGAGGTTTTCAAGGGCTCAATCAAGTCACATATGCTCATATACATTGTGAAGCACCTACATGTCAAGTTTCAAGGCTCACAAGGTCAAGTTGCACAGTCAAAAACCCTAATTGCCTCACAATCAACTGTAGGGGCAAAATGGTCATTTGGCAGTCAAAAGTCAAAAAATTTGGTCAACATCTTATTTTGAAGCCACAATCATCATTTGGTCAAATCTTGACCATGATTTCACAAGAATGGCTCAAAAATCATCAAGGTGTCAAAAGTTTCTATTTTTGGACAGTTGAAAAGTCAACTGTATCTTGACCAAGGCATAACTTTTTCATGGTTCATTATAAAAATCCCATCCAATGCTCATCTTGAAGGGGAGGACATTTCCTACAACTCATCTTCACATTCCAAGTCCAAGAAATGCTCTCACAAAAAGTTATCAATTTCAACATTATAGGTCATTTTCAAAAGTCAACAAAAAGGCACTTTAAGTCAAAGACCATAACTTGAGATTGGTAAATTCAAATGACATTGGACCAAAGGCATTGGTTAGAGGACTTCAAGACCTTTCCAAAATGTCCAAGAACATGTTCATAGCTTCAAAATTGAGCAAGATATGCATTGGAGAAGTTGGAAAATTTTTGTGAAATGGCCAAAGTCAACTATCCTTGAAATTTCATTTTTTGACAAAAGGGGCCCACTTTTTCCACTTGTTTCAGCTTGGCCATGCCTCCCACGTGTCCCACAATTTATTTCAAGATTAAAAATTAATTTTTCCATTTTTATTTGATTTTATTTGATATAATTAATTTTAAATCTTTAAAATTCAAATAAAAATCAAGAAAATTAATGGAGGGATATATTTTGTGTTGATTTTCTTTGATATACCATGAAGTACATTCCAAACTCGTGCAAGACCTATTATGGGCATAAAAATTCAAATTTTCACAAATATGGCAAGTGGTTCAATGTTGGTTATGGAGGAAATCAAGAACATTATTGCAAGGCTTCAATGATCATTATTTGGATTGATACACATTACAAAACATATATGCAAGCCTTGGCAACACAATTCACGACCTAGAAACACTCATACAGCAAAAAGCAATCTCAAATTTTCAAGGAAGAAGTGACAAACTGAAAATCTATTTGCAGCATCATACAATCCGTCCTTTTGACCCAAATACGTTCCTTACATCCCCAGGAACAATTTGCAATCATTAACAAGTCAAAAACCTCAAGGAATCACTCATCACGCCCCCACAGTTTGTTCAAAACTTTGAGAAACTAAATTCCATTTTTATGCCTCCTTAATTCATTTTGAACATTGTTATGCATTGCTGACACCATTACAAAACTTTCTGTATGCTTTAATTTGATTATAAAGCTGTAAAATGCAAAGTGCCATGGTCGATTTCTAGGTTTATCAGAGCTTTGAAATTGGGGTTTTCCCCATAGTGCAAAATTGAAACTCCAAACACATACAGTCAAACTCAGAAGCTCAAGACGGATTGAATGGACATATCGCGCCTTTTTTATATTCAATGAGCGTCTAATCGCTATTTTCATATTGCTTGCATTTTGTGGGGGTTTAAAACCCCCGCTATGTGTTCTTTATTTTGCAGGAAAAGCTTGAAGACGATGGCGTGGCAATCAGGGAGTGGGCCATTCAAACATGGCGCGCTTTTTTTTTTGTTTTTTCAGCATATAATGCATTTGTTGTATATAATATTTGTTGTTTATTAGGTTTACAAAGAAGCCCATTTGGTGTAGTGGCTGGCAGTGTGTTTGGTAAACATTGGGACCTGGGTTCGATCCCCAGGTCCCCCCATAATTCCAATATCTTTTTTTCTAACACTTTCCTGTGCAGCACTCAAAAGGAAGCATACCATAAGCCTCACATCTCTGCCTGCCAAGCATCCATCAATGCAGATCCAAGGGCCAAACATGAGGACCATGGTACTCTGGAGTCAGCGCATGCATAGGCCACCAGGAAAAGTCAATGTGGCTGAAGTTTTAATGGGCCTCAAATCTCAATCAAACACCCTCCTTCCTGGCCCAATACCCCCTTCCATTGGTTTATTCTTTTCTTTTCATTTTTATTTTCCAATTTAATTTCTAACCTTTTTTTTATTTTATTTCTTATTAACATAATTAACCAACTAATATTTTCATAAAAAATCAAAAAAAATAGAATTAACATTATTATCATTATTTATTCTCATATTATTTTTGTAAATAAACATTAATTGAAATAGTTTAATTAGGCAATTTTGACTTTTCTTTTAACAATTAAAATAATTTAGAATTAGGTTAACTTAATTTTGTTTCTTTTTATTTAATTCCATAAAAAACACAAAAAATATATTTTCTTTTAATTAGTTTAATTATTTAATTAATTGCATTTAATTAACAAAAAGACAAAAAAAACAATTTCTTTTCTAAAAAGGGTCAACACCCTTAAGACAATCTCGATTCTTTCTTTCACGCGCATTTTAGTTTTAATTCCTTATTTTGATTATTTCTGTAACTGCCTCCGGATGTAATAGTAATTAGGATTTTACTGTTTTTATTTACTTTCCGTACTTATTTACCAAAAACGGGTCTTTGTATTTTTGGCGATGTATAGACCCGCGCCTTGTAATAGCGTAGGATTTATGTTTCCGCAATTTACTTTCCGCACTCCCTTAACTGCTAAACTTGCATGAAAGAATGTATGGTAAATAAAAACAACTCGTAGCTCACTAATTACCAAGATAAACATTAACTGAATACAACACACAATGCACACATCACTTCTAGGGTACACCTCACTCGTTGCCTTCGAAACGTGGTCATCAAGTATAGGACGTCTTAGAGGTCACCCTTTGTCTAAAGATCCAGTTGCCTCGAAACAGTTTCCTCGAAACAGTTGCCTCAAAACGGTTGCCTCGGATTAAAAAGGATCTAGGACATTAGGGTTACTTCTAAGGTGTCCTAACTGTTGCTTCGGTGACCATACTGTCCCTAAAATCGAATTGACCCGAACACCTCCAACGATGGTGCTACCTACCTCTCAATGGTAGGATAGCACTACCTAAAGGACACTTACACAACTTAATTCCTTAGGGTAGGTAGATGACTCATGGGTACTTGCTCTCTTCAAAAACAAACAAAATACTTTTCACACCTTACACTTTCAAAATCTTTCAAAACAAATTTTTCAAACACTCTTGAGGACAGATACAAGAGTTATTCAGAAATCTTTCAAAGAAACTTTTTTCAAACCCACTCACATTTGAAAAGCAAACATGTTGAAAACATAAGAGCAAGTACCTAAGAGCCCGTGGATAACCACAGATAGAAAGGGTGATAACACCTTCCCTTTCTATAAATCTACCTCCCGAACCGAGAAACATTCTCGAATAAGGAATTTTGTTGTGCTTTTGTCCTTTCCATGTTGGAGAACATAAAAGACGGTGGTGACTCTTGCTTACCGCGACATTTCGCGAAACCAGATTAAAAACAGTCAGTTCTCATTCCCACCGATCACACTGTGTGATAAAGGTAGTTTTCTCCATGTCTTCAGGTGCCATCTTGATCTGATTATAACCTGAGAAACCGTCCATGAAGGAGAATACTTTATGTTGAGAAGTGTTATCGACCAGAACATCAATATGTAGAAGCGGAAAGTCATCTTTGGGGCTTGCCCTGTTCAGATCCTTGTAGTCTACACACATATGCACTTTGCCATCCTTTTTAGGTACTGGAATCACATTTGCAACCCATTGACGATAGGACGTAACAGCCAAGGAACCCGCATTGAATTGTTTCATAACCTCAACTTTGATCTTTTCAGACATCTCGGGACACATACGACGAACTTTCTACTTTGTTGGAGAACAACCCTCTTTCATCGATAGATGGTGAACCACAATATCAATATCTAGCCCTGGCATGTCTTCGTATAACCAAGTAAAGATCTTAACATATTCATGCAACATCTGGATTAACCTGTTCTTGATACCGTTTTCTAGGTTGGCACCTACCTTGAATTATTTCCTGTCTGCTTCAGTACCCAATTTTACAACCTCGACTGGCTATTCATGCGGTTGTATAGCCTTTTCCTCTTGCACTAGAAGTATGGAAAGCTCTTCAGGTATTTCACAATCTTCCTCACCTTCGTCCTCGGCTTGGTAGATCGGATTTTCAAAGTCATAAGTGGTGATAGCAGAATCGTTATCAACGGGATCCAGAGCAGATGTGGATTTGCAATTTGTTGTGTGGTATGTGTAAGAACACATAGCTATTTTTAAAGTGATAAAAATAAAGAGCATAAAATTTAAATGCAAAACGTCTAATGATTTATTAAATGAAGATATGTTTATGAAATGACAATCCTTAACAAGTGGACCTTTGTGCCCCGAGTAAGGCACAAGGCTTAAAGTTATTATTTAAACAAATTACAAAACCAAAACTTTGAAAGCAATGAAACAGAAAGTAGCTATTACTCCTGACTAAAGGAGATTGAGATAATGTCTTGAGTCTTCCAGTTGCTGAGCCCGTTGCTGATGGTCGGAAAGATTCAGCTGTCAAGGTCATAGCCACTGTCAGCATCTTCTATAGTGTTGACTCCATTGTTGCTAACATAGAATGGTGGTCTTCCAGCATGAGCGCGATGAACATACCTCCAAGCCTCTACAGTAAAACCCAAACCAAATTTGTCAGATTTATATGGAATGTCAGGAAGCTGACCCCAAGTAGTACAACCACCTTCTTCTACGACAGCTCTAGTATCCTTCAAAGAAGCCATTCTGGGAGGAACCCTGGTAGCCTTGGGAATAGAAAAAACATCTTCAGTAGAGGTAGTGTGGATAAATTCAAAAGTATGACAGTGGGTTTCGATGAATTCTACGTCCATCTCTACATACCTGAATGAGTTCAAATGACTCACCATATACTTTTCTTCGCCGCAGACTGTAACAACCTTTCCTTTCACAAGATACTTCAGCTTCTGGTGTAGGGTTAAGGTAACAGTGCCTACCTCATGGATCCAAGGGCGTCCCAATAAACAAGAATAAGCCGATTGAATCTCCATCACATAGAAGGTAGATTCGAATATTTGTGAACCTACTTTGATCGAAAGATCCACCTCTCTGTGTATCATCCTCTTTGCACCATCAGAGGCTCTCACCATAATATCACTAGGTTTTAGTATAACCCCTTCATAATCAAGTCTATCAAGAGTACCTTTTGGTATAACATTTAGCGAGGAACTAGTATGAACCAATACATGAGCTAGAGTAATGCCCCTGCATTCAATAGATACATACAGGGCCTTGTTGTGATTCTTTCCTTCATGGGTAAAGTCGACATCAGAAAAACCTAGCCCATTATCAGTGGTTAGGATAACAACATAACTTCCAAATTGATCGACAGAAATCTCTTGTGGCACGTGAGCAGATTTTAAGAACTTTACTAAAGCCTGTGCACGGGCTTCAGAACACAATAATAGGGATAACATGGATATTTTAGAGGGAGTCTGTCCCAACTTTTCAACAATCTTGTAATCACTTTTGCGGATAATCTTTAATACCTCCTCCAACACTTGCCTAGAGGTATCGTCAATGGTAACTTCTTTAGGTGCCTCCGTCTAGGAAGGCTCCGCCATTTGTTCTTTGCCCCGAATCTCAGCAGTTGACTCGGTAGCAGTAACTCGAACTAGTGTGGCGATAGTCTTCGGAGAGATTTTCAGAGAGAAGACCCTTTTGCTTCTAGTAACCTTACTAGTCCCAATAATATTGTCAATGTTGGAATCAATAGCTTCAGTCTCAGCAGTCGATATTTCTTGCTTGACGTCATGGTAGTAGACGTCGGCTCCACAATTCCAAGGAATATCTTTATCCGAAGAATATGGAATAGGTTCAAGTGTAGTAACTATTAGAGGAGCAACCTTGGATTTGACAGTGATCCTTATAGGACCCTTAGAAGTTATCCTGATAGGAGTGTCAGATATTACATATAAGTCTTGAAACAAATTCTCAACAGACAGAATCTTCTCAACCTGAATTAGGTGATTGTCCATTAGATGTTGAATACCTTCTTCCAGCAACTTGCAGCCATTGGGTTAGGCTGAACAACAGTAACATATTTTAATACAACACAGAAATAAACTGGCATGCAACAAATTCTTCTTGATAATTGGGAGGGGAGTTGCCAATTCACTTACAGCAAAAACATAAAGAACATCATCAATAGCACTTATGCCTTTGTCATGCTTCGAAATAGGTGCGATAATTACATTGGGGGTCTCTGGAGGATCAAACTCAATCTCTTTGTTGTCAATCATATCCTGAATTTTTTTTCAAGACACAACAACTATTGGTGTCGTGCCCATGGCTATTGGAATGGTAAGCACACTTTACATTGGGATTGTAACAAGGAGAGAAGGTGTTGGGATTATGAGGAGGATCCTTTAATGTTATCAGCTCTACTTTTAAAAGATGTTGCAATGCCTGAGATAGTGGCATGCTGATCTTAGTAAATTGTCTTCTCGGTGCGTCTGACCTACGCTGATTATTTTGCTGATGTTGTTGAACAGGTGTAGGATTAGAAACTAACACAACTCCTACAGATGGATTATGATTACCTCTAGTACGACCTTTCTAGCCATAAAAAACATTTTTTTCCTTATTACCATTGAATGTATTCTTTACAATACTTGAAGACGCAGCCACTTGAACCTTTCCACTTCTGATACTACGTTCGACATATTCCCCAGTTAGAATCAGCTCGATAAAACTAGATGAGGAGCTTCCAATAAGATGGTTAAATAAAGGACCTATCAGAGTGCTCATAAACATATCAACCAGCTCCATATCAGATAAAGGAGGTTGCACTCTTACATCCAGATCTCTCTACTTTTGGGTATACTCCTTAAACCCTTCATTCGAGCCCATAGTCATACTTTGTAGTTGCACACAATTTGGTGCAAGGTCAGTATTATATTGATACTGCTTGTAAAAAGTATCAGCCACGTCTTCCCAAGTGCGGATGTTGGTTCCTTCCAGATGATAGAACCATTCCAATTGTGTCCCAGATAAGCTCTCTTGAAAGAAGTGGACTCATACCTTTTTGTCAGTAGTATGGGGTTGGATCTTTCGAACATAGGACCGCGGATGAAGCTTAGGACAAGAAACACCATCATATTTGGAAAAGACGGGGACCTTGAAATTGTGAGAGATGACAACCCCCAAGATAAGCTCAAACTCTTCAAAATCCAGCCCAGGTACTCTCTGGATTTCCATAGCATTAAGGTGATCTTACAACTGTTTGTATTTGTCATCAGTGGGAGGATACTGTTCAGCAGAATAGTCTTCATTCGAATTTTGGCCAGAAGGAATGTTGTTATTCTCTTAATTTTTCACATTCTTGTCATCTTCTTCTTGGTTATTATCTTCATTTGATGAGACCTCAAAATCTAGGGCCCTTTTGACCGGACTGTTGTACCCCAAAATTTTCCCTCCCATATTCTTCAAGGTTTGTCAAGAATCATCTTCAAATGGTTCAAGATTTCTCAAGGGTTGCACAGTTCAAATGCCTCATAAGCCAGCTGAAATTAGGGTTTTGGTTCTTTCAAGGAATTTGAGGTTTTCAATGGTTCAATCAAGTCCCATAGGCCTATAAACATCCTCAAGCATCTACATGCCAAGTTGCAAGACTCACAATGCCAATTTGCACAGTCAAAAGCCTCATTTGATCCACAGTCAACTGCAGGGGTAAAATGGTCATTTTATAGTCAAAAGTCAGAATTTTTGGTCAACATCTTATTTTGAGTTCACAATCATCATTTGATCAATTCTTGATCATGATTCCACAAGAATGGCTCAAAAATCATCAAGGTGCAAAAAGTTACTATTTTTGGACAGTAGAAAAGTCAACTGTATCTTGACCAGGGCATAACTTTTTCACGGTTCATCATAAAAATCCCATACAATGCTCATTTTGAAGGGGATGACATTTCCTACAATCCATCTTCACATTCCAAGTCCAAGAAATGCTCTCATAAAAAGATTTCAATTTCTACATTATAGGTCAATTTCAAAAGTCAACAAAAGTGCATTTTGAGTCAAAGGCCATAACTTGAGATTGGTAAATCCAAATGACATGGGACCAAAGTCATTAGTTAGAGGACTTCAAGACCTTTCCAAAATGTCCAAGAACATGTTCATATGATCAAAATTGAGCAAGATATGCATTGGAGAAGTTGGGAAATTTTTGTGAATTTGCAAAAGTCAACTTTGCTCAAAACACCTTGTTTTTGCTAATGGGCCTCAAATTCCTTCTTGAAACTTTATTCAAAGCTTATGCACGACCCATTCAGATTATTTGAATTTATTTTCTTATTTTTATTAATTATTTGGATTTTTAATTGATTTTAATTCATTTAATTAATTTAAATTGTAGGAAATTCAAAGATATGGTTTTTTCAATCTTTTTGTGAAGCAAACAAGCTCAGGATATGCTGGCAATTCGTGTGCAAATCAAAGGGACAAGAATCTCTAAGTTTGGAAAGTTTTTCCAATCAAAAAGATTCAAAAATATTTGATTTTCAATCAAATATTGAATCATCATTCCATGGATCTTTTGTGCAAGATTGTAACCTAATTCCCTTCCACTATAAGTACACAAGCTAAACCTAATGCATTGGACGTGAATTTGCTGCAGAAGAGGCCATAAGCATATTGAAAAAAATCAAAGAAAAGTGAAAATTGTTTTCTATAGTTTAGCATGATTCAAAGCAATTGGTGGATTCTAATACATTGCTGGAGCTCTCAGGGACGATTTGCAATCAAAACGAAGCCTTAAAGCTCCAGAAATCACCCTAAACAGAACCATGGTTTGCTTGACTTTTCCATAATCGAAACTCATATTCATGCATAATTAACATGTTTTAATCATTGTTTTGCATTGCTTGAATCTATACAAAGCTAATGGTATTGGTTAATTGGATTAAAATACCCAGAATCACAAGTTACCATTGAAGGAATTTAGGGTTCTTGAGCTTCCAGATTGGGGCTTTATTGCCCAGGAAAAATTAAGCTTCATAAGACCTATGGTTGAAACCATCAGAACAAGACGAATCAAAAGCCATGCTCGTGAAATATTTATGTTAATCGTACGCCTAATCGCTATTATTCGTGGTTGCAGGTTGTGGGGGTTAAAAACCCCCGCTATCTAACATATATGTTGCAGGTTTAGCGAAGACGATGATGTGTTGTTGATATACCATTGGTCCATTCAAATGAAAAGGCGCGCGTGTTTTGTTTTACAGCATATGCGTTGATTTTTATATGTTATATCCATTGTTCATCATAATAACAAATGCAGCGTAATGGCCTAGTGGATAGTGCGTTGTCCAAGAACCATTGGGACCTGGGTTTGATTCCCAGGTCCTCCCAAAACTCTATAATATTTTTCCTAACATGGTTATGTGCAGATTCCCAAATGAATTCCACCATACACTTTCAAATCCCAGGCGCCAAGTGGCCACAAGCTGGAATCTGATGGTCATGATTGGAAGACCATGGTACTCCCGGTCAATGCATGTGCAGCTGATCTCCAAAGTCAAACGTGGCTTGATTGTTAATGGGCTTGAAAATTGCAACCAACACCTCCTTGCTGGCCCATCACCCTCTGGTTTCTTTATTCTTTTTTTTCTTTTCTACTTTAATTTCTATTTAATTCTTTTATTAATTATTATTATTAGTTAATTAACTCACAAATTATATTTTCACAATAAATTCAGAAACCTAAAAAATGTAAATATTTTATTATTATTATTTATTAAATTTCACTTTATTCTTTTGTAAATAAATACTAATAAATTAATTTAGTTTAATTAGGTTTAATTTTGACTTTTTCATAATAAATAAAATAAATTAGAATTAGGTTTTACTAACTTTTGACTTTATTTTATTTTATTCTATTTTCATTAAGACATTAAAAAACACAAAAATATTTTTTTTCTTTTAATTAATTAATTGATTAGTAAATTAGGTTTAATATTAATTAATTGCAAAAAGGACCAAAATGCCATTCTTTTCTCAAAAAAGGGTCAAAACCCTAAGACTTTTCCCGATTCAATTTTCTTTCGCGCATATTTATTATTTTTTATTATATTTATGTGATTGCTCAGAGGATGTAATAGATAATTAGGGCCTTTTATCGCTTTCTTTTAATTTCTCGCATTTACTTTTCAAGGGTTATGTTTTTGGCGATGTAAATACCCGACACCTTGTAATAGCGTATATTTACTTTCCGCAATTTATTTCCCGCACAATTATTAACTGTTAACTATGCATGACAAGACTTGCATGAAAATAAAATCAACTCGTAGCTCACCATAATACATGTGCAAAGATAATATAAATGAACCTGACACACGCGCACATGCCACTCCTAGGGTACGCCTCACTTGGTTGCCTCGAGGTGGTCATTGAGTATAGAGTGTTTTAGAGGTCGCCCTCCTGTCTAAAGATCCAGTTGCCTCGAAACGGTTGCCTCGGATAAAAAGGATCTAGGACATTAGGGTTACCGCTAAGGCGTCCTACTATTTCTTTGGTGACCACACATGTCCCTATAATTGAATTGACCCGAATAACTCCGACGACGGTGCTACCTACTTCTCAATAGTGGGATAGTATTGTCTAAAGGACATTTACACAACTTAATTCCTTAGAGTAGGTAGATTTCTCCTGGGTACTTGCTCTTTCAAAAAACAAAAACAACTTTTCGCACTTACACTTTCAAAAAGTTTTCAAACAAACACTTCATACACTCTTGAGGACTGATACAAGAGTTACCTAGAAGTTTTCAAAACAAACTTTTTTCAAACCCACAAACACAAGAAAAGCAAACGATTTTTGAAAACATAGTGAGCAAGTACCTAAGAGCCCGTGGATAACCACAGATAGAAAGGGTGCTAACACCTTCCTTTTCTATAATCTACCTCCCGAACCGAGAAACATCTCGAAAAGGAATTTTGCTGTGCTTTTGTCCTTTCCATATTGGAGAAAATAAAAGACGGTGGCGACTCTTGCTTACCGCGACATTTCGCGAACCAGCATTTCAAAACAGTCAGTTCTATTTCCACCGATCACACGGACCTTTGAATCTTCTTCCCATGTTAAGAAATACGGTTGGCTTCTTAGTATTCTTTTTATTCCCTTTTGTGATGAGGGTCTTCAACTCGTCTTTTCCCTTAGCTAAGTCCAGGAACATTTGCTGAAACTAAGCGTTCTGAGCTTGAAGTTCTTTCACAGTCTATTCGAGAGCCATCTTTTACTGAAATAAACTGCAAGAAGATGAGAAAAACTGTCTAAAAATACCTGTTATATGATTATATGCATGATATGTAAATGCAAGTGCTATGTTTTCAAGGATCTTTGTGGGATTTAAATTTGTTTAAACAAAAGGAAACAAAAGAAATTTTAGCAACAAGCTCAAATTATAATTTCCTTCTAGGCTTATAATGACAACAAAAAGAGTTACAAAGAAGCAAAATATGAACTCAAGTCTCCCATGGGCGCTGCCTCTTTGTGTTGACATATGCATTAAGGCTTTGTTCTTAATGGAGTCATTTTGTCAGCTCCAGTACTTTCTTCTCACCAGCATAGAACTGAGTCTCAAAGGTATCCCTTTCTTCCTTGAGTTAAATCCAAGACTTCTATAGTTCTTCGAAGTTAGTAGGCATATCAGGATGAAGAATGGTATGAGGAACATCTCTTTCAACAACAGGTTCTACAATCACTGGTAGGATAGTTGGATATGGCATCATAAGATTTTGAGCATGAGATTGCGCCCATCCGAGGTAAGGTTCCATAGGGATGGAATTATTATGCCCCAAAGTCCTGCTACCAATCTTATTAATCATGCCCCAAGCACGTATAAACCTTTGACGGTAACTCTGAGGATCGTTCTCATAGTCAAATATTATACCCTGGATGAGCATATCATGAGGACCATCTCTTCGAGCATAACCAAACTGACGTAAAGCTAGGGAAAGGTTGTAATGATACCTCCCCTTATGCCAAGGAGTGTCACATTAGAGAATTCCCTGCAGCGGTCAATAATAGTGATGTCCTCCTGAGATCAGGAACACCAATGGATATATGAATGGGTGAGTGACATCACCCTTTGAGACCACCTCAAGCCTTGTCCGTTCTTCATTAATGATCGGGGGAGGCTCAAAATAAACCACCTGGAAAGTAGAGGTATGCAACACATGAGAGTCCCTCGCTTCCTCATAGTATGAGTGTGAAGAGAATGCATAATATCTCCGAGCAAAGTAGGCACCGAATTATGGGTAAGAAATATTTTGATGGCGTTTACATCTACGATTTGGTCTGGGTTAGGGAAAAGCACCAAACCATAGATCATCAAGGCCAAAGTATCCTCAAAAGCATGAAGACTCGTGGCATCTAGAAACCACTGAGCCTTCTTTATCAAAAATTTAGGAAGAAAACCCTTGACTCCATTTCTCACTTCCCAATTAGATACAATGTCCAATCGTTTCAGATGTAAAGCTACTGCAATATCTTCAGGCTTTGGAACTTGCTCTAAACCGGTGAAAGGTATCTGATCAAGAATAGGAACTCTGAGTAATTTAGAGAATTCTTCCATTATGGGAACCAACTGATAATCCGGGAAGGTAAAACAGTGATGCTTAGGACTAAAGAACTAGAACAGAACACTCATCATGTCTTCTTGGAAACCGGTGGTTACCAAATTGAGCAGATGACCATGTCTCTTGGTGAATTGAGAATTTTCATGAACCCTTAAGAATAATTCCCCAAGCTTGAAAGGTACCTTTACAAAGTTGATTCAGATAGTATTTCTGCGATTGAAAGTCATGACCCTGCAACAAAGAACAAAGATAAATCCCCTAGATCCTTGAAATAGTTATTGAAAATGTTATGATATGATGTTATGATGTTGTGATGTCATGTTTGAATAGATAACAAACATAAACAAAACACACAAGAGCCTTAGGTTTAAGGTTTTCATGGGGTCTGTAGGTAAGTATCCTCTTGAAGTTTAGTTGGCTCAACCTGTCTTAAAATAGTAAACGGGTTATAGGAATCTCAATATCACTGATTTTTCTCATAGGTTTCGTTTAGCACGACAATTGACTTGCCACAAAAAAAACCGAGAGTCGAATCTCAATGAGCGTAGCATCGAGTATCAACCAACTTCGGATTGCACCAAATTCGGCTATCTCACTACCTTATAATGGCCAAGTTGAGTTAATTAAGGTTCTAAAGGTCAGTTAGTGCTTATGACACCACGCGGTAGCCTAGTATTCTCCCCGACTGACTTGAGGGACACCACTACCAACCAATGTGTCGCACTAACATAGCCATCACTTCAACCATATCGGTCTATGCCGTACAGTTTCCATGATCTATAGCTACTTACCTAAGGGTACCCCCAAATCCGGGTGTAGGATCTTTTCAAAAAAGTAAACTCGAGCAAACCCAATAAAGATAAAGAAAACAAATCAAACAAAGTAGAAAAAGTGATCTAACTCTAAAGGTAACCCCTATTTTTAGATCTTCCCAGCAGAGTCGCCAGTTCTGTAATACGGTGGGAGAACTGACTTGGTTTTGCATTTTATCACAAATGTTGCAGATAGCAAGATTCGCCACCGAATTTTCTTTTATCCAATAAGGAAAGGGTAAAAAGAACAGAAAATACCTTCGATATTTTTGAGTTCGGGGGCTAGGTTATGAAAAGGGAAGGTGTTAGCCCCATTTTCATCCGTGGTTATCTACAGGATCTTAATCGCTAGCTCACTTTGTTTTGAAAATTGCTTTGTGAATGTGTGTTTGAAAAATATTTTGAAAATTCAAATTGTAAGGCAACTTTGTAATGATTCTCGTTTCTGTTCTTGAGAATGCATACAAAGTGTTTATTTGAAAAATATTTTTGGAAAGTAGTGATTGTGAGAAATGTTTTGTTTTGAAGAGCTTTGTGAGCAAGCGATTAAGATTTACCCTTACTCAAGGTCGTTCTTTTATTTTCCTCCTCCTTTAGATAGTGTTATCCATACCATTAGTTAGTAGGAAACTCTATCGTTGGATGTGAAGGGACGGGTGTGGGTCATCATATAGTCATTGAAGGTAACTGGTAGGGACTCTTTAGCAGTTAGTGTTAAGGGACTAGATCGTTTACCGAAGGAAACATCGAAAGGGTCATCGAGGGACTAGAATCTTTGTTTTCAAAGGATTTTGCTAAAGCGTCCCCACATTTGAGGGATATGCTTGTTTTGTTCCGAAGGCAACAAGGGAGGTTACCCTAGAGGTGCGAGTGTGAGGGTGATTTATTTTCAATTATGCTTATCTTTGATTAGGGTTAGCTATCATTTGTTTTTTAATCTTTCCATATAGAACTAATTACTAACAGTAATAATATAGCAATAATGAAAAAACAGTAAAGTACAAAAAATAAATGCCAAAAATAAACCCTAAGATATTACACGACTTTGGGAGAGGTACATAATAGAAAAGGCGTAAAATAAACCCTAATTACTATTAGAAACTGAGAGCAGTTACAATAATTGGAAAGATTGCGAGAATAATCAACCACACAAAAATATAAAAATAGGAAAAAGGAAAGCGAAAGGGTTTTTTAGTGATTTTTTTCGATAAAAAAGGTTTTAATGATGATTGACCCTAAAAACCCTAAATTGATTAATTAAATAAAATAAAACCAAACCCTAATTTTGATTAGGGTTTGTAAAAGGTTTTAAGAAAAATTTAATTTGTTGAAAAAAGTTTTTAGTTTGGTGAATTTAGGGTTTGTAAGGTAATGGTGATAAGAAAACAAGGCTTTAAAAAATAATTACCATGGTTGGGTGTTGAACCCACACCCTCAACCCTTTTAGCCAGCATGCTCACCACTGCTCCAGGTACGCTTTGGTGTTAGAGAATGAAACCAAGCGTGTTTTGTAATTTGCAAAACCTAAAAATGTGAAAAACAAAACAAAATACCAAAAGGCAGGGATCAAACCCACGCCTTGGTATAACAATGCCTTAACACACACGTCTTTGCCACTGGGGTGACCATACATCCAGTTATATTCTTGAGACGAAATATATATAAAATAAAAACATTGCATAGACCAAATAGGCGCCGGAGCCCTAGCTCCGATCATCTTCTCCGGTGAGCCTTTTCTTTCTACCTATGAAATAAACAGTGTTAGAGGTCCAAAGGGACCCTACCCCCCTAATTAGGGCCTACAAATTTAATGGGATGGTCAGCTTGGGCTGAATCACGCTAGTTTAGAAGCTGTGACAAAAATAATGCAAGGTTGTATGAACATGGTGGTTTGTGATTTGGCCATTATGGGACTCTCATAATAGGTCATTCCTGCATATTGATACCTCATAAACACATTAGTAAGGTTGGTAGCTATTAAAACACAAAGAAAAATAAGAATGTAAAGTCATGCATGATGGTAAACCTGTGATACATGAGATGATGTTTCGAGCCCTTTGGATCATCAAAGATGATCCATTCTTACCATATACCACTTCAGATATTGATTGGGAGGGTTTGGATGCTTTGAAATGGCTATAAATAGGTTTCTTGCTTTGCCCTAATTTTGATAATTTTGTGATTTTTGGAAGTGGTTTTTAGCACAATATTTTCGTGGCTAGCTTGTCTGATTTGAGGAGAATATATAGCATGGAGTTAGGTTAACATATTATGGGCTTGGACTCTTGTAATAAGCTTTGTCTTATTTTATTTTATTTTGACTTTTAAATGAATAAAAATAAAAAATAAAAAATAAAAAATCAAAGGGAGGTGTATGAACAAGTCTTGAGGTGCATATGGAGTTTAAAACTCGTTTAGACTCTGAAGCAATATCTAATCAACCCAAAAAATCAAGTTTACTCAATTTGAACTTCATGCATTTCCTCAAAATTTCCCAAATTTCACTTGTTATAAATCTCTCAATTTTCATCATTTGAATATGATCTTTGAATTTTTGGAAAGCTCAAGATATCCTCTACAATCTCTATGTTGACCATTTTTTCATTTGAAGACTTTATCTTGATGTAAGTTTCCTTGACAAAAAGTATCTTTTTGTTGACTTTTGAAATGACCTATAATGTTTTGGCCCATATCTCTCAAATGAATCATTTTTTGGACTTGAGCTTAGAGATAAAAAGTTATAGATAATTGAATTTCCTTTAAAATGAGCTTTGGTTGAGGAAAATATGATGAAATATGTGAAAGTTATGCTTGGTCAAAGTTCAGTTGACTTCTCCTAAAGAAAACCCTAACTTAACAACTTTTGACTTTTGATGAATCTTGAGTTTTCTTGATGAATCAAGATCAACCCTTGATCAAATGATGAATATGAATTCAATATGTTATTATTGACCAAAATTCTTGAAGTTTGACTGTATGTTGATCACAGTTGACTTTTTACCCAATACAGTTGGTTTTCAATCATCTGAGCAATTGAATGAGCAAACTTATGATGCAAGGCATGAAACTTGGTATGAGAATTATTGGATACATATAAGAGACCATGAACTCCACTTGAGACCTTAAAAACCCAATCTTCCTTGAGATACACAAAACCCTAGTTGTAAGTCAATTGCTTAGGAGGAGAATTTGTTTGATCAATTATTGAGCAACCTTGAGCATTTGAGAACCCTAGGAGAATATCTTGAATAAAATGGAAGACAAATTTTTGGGTACAAAAGAATGATAAGCACATTTAACATTAGGATTATAAAAAGGAGAGGAGGTGTTGGGATTCTGAGGAGGATCCCTTAACGTTATCATTTCTGCTTTCAGTAGATGTTGTAATGCCTGAGACAATGGCATGTTAATCTTAGTAATCTATCTCCAAGGTGCATCTGACCTGCGCTGATGTTATTGCACATGCACTGGATTAGAAATTAGCACAACCCCTACAAATTGATTACTGTTATTTTTAACACGACCTTTCTGGCCATAAACAACATTAGTTTCCTTCTTTCTATTGAACATCTTTTTCACAGTATTTAAAGATGCGACTACCTGAATCTTTTCGCTTCGAATTCGACCTTCAACATGTTCCCCTGTTAGTATCAACTCGGTAAAACCAGATGAAGAGCTTCCGATCAAATGATTAAAGAAAGGTCCTGTCAGAGTTCCCATGAACATATCAACCAGTTCCTTGTCAGACAAAGGAGATTGAACTCTTCCAGCTAAATCTCTCCACTTCTGGGCATACTCTTTGAAGACTTCATTCGAGCCCATAGTCATACTTTGTAATTGCACACGAGTTGGTGCAAGGTAAGCATTATATTGATATTACATGTAAAAATCAACAACCATGTCTTCCCAAGTACGTATTTTGGTTCCTTCCAGGTTATAGAACAATTCCAGTTGTGTCCCAGATAAGCTCTCTTGAAATAAGTGAACCCATAACTTTCTGTTAGCAGTATGAGGTTGGATCTTCGTAACATAAGACCTTAAATGCAGTTTAGGACATGAAACACGATCATATTTAGAAAAAGTAGGGATCTTGAATTTGTGATGGATCACAACCTTCGAGACTAATCCCATCTCCTCAAAATCTAACCCATGTACTCTTTAGATTTCCATGGCAATGAGACGATCTTCCAGCAGCTTATATTTGTCATCAGCACGAGGATAATGTTCATCTGAATAACTTGCTTCTTCTTCATCAGAACCCTGGTTATTATTCTCCTTAGCTTTCACACTCTTATCATCTTCTTCTTGGTTATCATCTTCATTTTATGGGACCTCAAAATCTACAGCCCTTTTGACGGGACTTTTGAATCTTCTACCCATATTAAGAAAGATAATTGGCTTCTTATTCTTCTTCTTTCTCTCTTTTTATGATGAGTGCTTTCAAGTCTTTATGCCCTTTGGCTAGGTTCAGGAACATTTCCTGAAATTGAGCGTTCCGAGCTTGAAGATCTTTTACATATTGTTCGAGAGCCATCTTTTACTGAAATAAACAACAACAAGATGAGAAAACCTGTCTTTAGGAAATACCTGTTATGATGATGTGCATGATATATAGATGCAATTTTTTAAAGGATCTCGTGGGATAAACAAAAATGAACTGTTAGAAGTTGAGTCTGGCTGCAACTTTGACTGAACAACTTTGTGTCTTTGAACGTTGTTGTACCCCAAAATTTGCCCTCCCATATTCATCAAGAATTGTCAAAGTCAAGGTCACAAAATTCCCCAAGGGTTGTGCAGCTCAACTGTCTCCTAT
Source organism: Vicia faba (assembly GCA_948472305.1). Lineage (NCBI taxonomy): Eukaryota > Viridiplantae > Streptophyta > Magnoliopsida > Fabales > Fabaceae > Vicia > Vicia faba. The sequence continues at coordinate 14,535,442 of OX451740.1, forward strand.
ACAGTCAAAACTAGGGTTTGAGTTCTGGTCAAGCAAATGAACTTTTCAAAGGCCCAATCAAGTCCCATGTGCCTACAAAGATGGTCAAGTATCCTCATGTCAAGTTTCAAGGCATTCAGCTCAAAATGGCACAGTCAAAACCCTAGATTGCACTACAGTCAACTGTAGGGGCAAAATGGTCATTTGACAGTCAAAAGTTCAAATTTTTGGTCAATATATAATTTTGAAGCCATAAACATCATTTGATCAATGCTTGATCATGATTCTCAAAATTTGGCTCAGAAATCATCAAAGATGCAAAAGTTGCTATATTTTGGACAGCTGAAAAAAGTCAACTGAAATTGACCAGGGCATAACTTTCACATGGATTATCAGAAAAATTCCATCCAAAGCTCATTTTGAAGAGAAAGACATTTCCTACAATTCATCTTCATGTTACAAGTCCAAGAAATGCTCTCACAAAAAGTTATCAATTTCAACATTATAGGTCATTTTCAAAAGTCAACAAAAAGTGACTTTAAGTCAAAGGCCATAACTTGAGATTGGTAAATCAAAATGACATGGGACCAAAGGCATTGGTTAAAGGACTCAAAGACCTTTCCAAAATGTCCAAGAACATGTGAAAAGCTTAAAAATTGACCAAGTTATGCCTTGTGGAAGTTGGGAAATTTTTGGAAATTTTTGAAAGTCAACAAGGATGCAAAAGGCCTAAAAATGCAAATGGGCCCAATTATCTTCCAAATTTCTTCATGCCAAGCCTATGCACGACCATTAGGCCCAAAGGGAAGTATTCTCATATTTTTTAATTATTTATTTGAATTAATATTAATTTATATTCATTTAAATGATTTTAATATATGAAAAATATCAAACTAATCTAAAAAAATCTTTTCATGCACATTATAAGCTCAATATTTCGTGTAAGTCTTAAATAGGCAAGTTTTGGTATGATTGGCACATGATTGAACAAAAACACCATGAAAAAAGATTTGAAAAGATCCATGAAATCAAATATCCAAAAATCATCAAAGCAATGGATTTGATTCAATCTTTTTAACCTAATTGCTTCCATATATGATCAACATCAGAACCCTAGTGCTCTAAGACTGAAAGCTGCGCCCCATAACTCCATTGCATATTGAAAATTTCACAAAAAAACTCAAAACTGAAAAGTGCATTAGAGGTCAATTCAAGCTTCGATTTTGATCCCATTAGCATTCTCAGACATTCCTGGACATATTCCAACCATTGGCATCAACTCAAACGCCTTGAACTGGTATCTGGAACTCAAACCGTATCAAGAACATCTTGAAATCGCATAGCATGAATTAAGCATTATTTTGCATTTTTTTTCATGGATTCATGTTTATATTGATGTTTCTGAACTAACTGCAACGTTTGATTGTGTTTTTGAGTCACATACACGATTATGCCATTGTCACATACTAGGGTTTGCAGGCTTGCTAATTTGGGGCTTTTGGGATAATGTAAAATTGGAGCTCCAGACCTTTGCCATTGCATTGAGCACGACCAGACGAACAGCTTCCAACCCTCGCGCTCAATTTATGAGCGTCGAGGGTCTAATCGCTATTTTTTGATATATAGCTTTAGGCCACGCTCCATAAACCGTTGCCATATTGTTTATATTATAGGGGGCGTGAAGAAGATGAAGTGGTGGCAGCCTGTGATTCGCCAGTTTAAATTTTCGCGCGAATTCTCATAAGCACTAACGCGTTCTTTTTATAATATTTATTGTTTATTCTATGTTAACTAAATGCGCTTAGCTCAGCTGGCCAGGGGACAACGCTTGTGACTTCAACGACCTGGGTTCAAGTCCCAGGTCTGGCAAAAGTTTCATATTATTTTTCCATTATAAATCCCATGCAGTTTCAGGAGCGCATACGTACCATGTTCCACTCTCATCCATTAGCCACGCGTCCCACATGATCAGATTAAAGGCTGAAATTCAAAGAACATACCCTACGCTTAGTCAACGTGTCATACACGATCCAGGAAAAGTCAGCACGTTGCAAGCTTATTGGGCCAGGCCTCTCAAGTTTATACCTCCTTATTTGGGGCAGCACCCCACTCTGGTTTGCTTTCTTTATTTTATTTTTTATTTTAATTATTGTATGATTTATTTTATTGCTTTAATTAACTTATTTTTTCTATAAAATGTAAAAACATAAAAAAATCAAAAAATACAAAAAAACATAATACTTATTTTATTATAATTATTTTCATAAATAAATTAGAATGTAAATTATGTAGTGTAATTAGGTTTTAATTTTAATTCCTTTTTTAATAAAAATCCAAAAAAATGTAGGATTTAGGTTTTAATTGTTAATTCTTTTTATTTCCCTTTTTTCCACAATAATAATTATTATTTATTTATTTATTTTTTTTATTTAAATTGTACATAAATGAATTAGGTTTAATTTAGGTCATATTTTAATTCTTTCATAATAAATAAAAATATTAGAATTAGGGTTTGCCGTTTAATTTAATCTCAATTAATTTCTTTTTCCATTAAATCTAAAAAACACAAAAAATATCATTCTCATTTTAGTTTTAATTTTAAATCCTTATTAATTTTAATTATTTGCAAAAAAGGGTCCAACGCCTGTCATTAATCATTTAATTGCGCATTTATTCTTTTTTATCGTTTATACAATTTTGTAAATATCCCAAAGCCATGTAATTTACTTTTCGCACTTTATTTCTTCGCATTATTTATTTTTTCCACTAAATCGGGTCCGGTTTAATTTTGGCGATGTGGACCCGCGCCATTTGTAATAGTTTAGCTTTATTTCCTCGCAATTTATAACTGTTAAATATGCATGCAAGAATGAATGGACTTAAAATAAAATCAAGCGTAGATCACAATGACATGACAAAAGACAAAAATAAATGAACATGACACACAAATTCACACACCACCCCTAGGGTACGCCTCACTGTTGCCTTTCGAAAGGTGGTCGTCGAGTAGAGGACGTCTTAGTAAGTCCTCATGATCCGGGAACCTGGCATGAGGGTAGCTTCTAAGGTGTCTTCCCATTGCTCTGGTGATCACCACGTCCCTAAAACTCGAATTGACCCGAACACCTCCAACGGTGGTGCTACCTACCTCTCAATGGTGGGATGGCACTACTTTTAAGGACTCTTACACAGACGAATTCCTTAGGGTAGGTAGGTTCTCAAGGATACTTGCTCTAATTCCAAACAAATCAAAAGACTTTTCACATTGACACATTTTCAAAAGCTTTCACAGCAAACTTTTCAAACACTCTGACGTATGAGTCGATCTGAAATTTTTCAAAAGAAACTTTTAAACCCACATTGAAAAGCACGCAAAACAATTTGGAAAACACAAATGAGCAAGTATCTAAGAGCCCATGGATAACCATGGATAGAAAGGGTGCTAACACCTTCCCTTTCTATAACCTACCTCCCGAACCGAGAGCGATCTCTTTAAAGGAATTTTTCTGTGCTTTTGTCCTTTCCATTTGGAGAAAATAAAAGACGGTGGCGACTCTTGCTTCCGCGACATTTCGCGAACCAGCGTTAAACAGTCAGTTCCAGATCCACCGATCACAGAACTGGCGACTCTGCTGGGGACATCTTTATAAAGTGAGGTGTACCTTAGGGTTAGTTCATAACTGTGTTTTCAATTGCTTTCTTTGCTTGCTTTATTATTGTGGGACCGTCTTGGGAGTTCTATAGATCCTAACCCGGATCTGGGGATACCTTCTTAGAAGGTAGCAACAAGGCTGTGAGGGAACTGTGCGGGGTATACCGACATGGTTGAAACAGTCTGCTACGTTGATGTGGCACTTTGGTGTGTACCGGTAACCCTTGAGTTCAGTCAAGGAGAGTACGGGGCCTCCGCGTGGTGTCGTGAAGCATCAACAGACCTTATGAACCTTAATTGAACTATCTTGGCCTCTTTAGGGTAGTGAGATAACTGACTTTGGTGCAGTCCGAGGTTGGTTGATACTCGATACTACACTCAATTGAGGGTTGCTTTCCTGGAATATTTCGGTCGCCAGTTCAGTGGCTAAATCGAAACGATGAACAATGAAAGCAATCCCGTGATATTGGGACCCTTAGAACCCGGTTACTTCTAATAGGACAGGTTGAGCCCACCAACTTCAAGAGGGTAATACCCAGACCCCATGCTGGCCTAAACTCTAAGGGTTTCTCTTGTGTGACTTATGTGCCTTCGTACTTGACTATTTGCATGCTTGTTGTCTGACACCTGAGTTTCTTGCAGGGTTTGTTTTAGTCCTTAATTGGGGCTCATAACAAAGTTTACTAAGTTACTTGCAGGTTTTGTTCATAGTCCTTAACTAGGACTCATAACAGGGTTTACTGAATTTCCTGCAGGTTTTGTTCATAGTCCTTGACTAGGACTCATAACAAGGTTTACTAAGTTTCTTGCAGTTTTTTTTGTTTTAGTCCTTAACCAGGACTCATAACAAGGTTTACCGAGTTTCTTGCAGGGTTTGTTTTAGTCCTTAATTGGGACTCATGACAGGTTTTACCAAGTTTCTTGCAGGTTTTGGGTTTGTGGTCCTTAATTGGGACTCATAACAGGGTCACCTACATTACCACATGCATCATAACATCATACCATTGCATACATCCTAACCCATTTCAAGGATCTCAAGGGCTTGTGATACAGGTCATGATAAACCAACATGTCTAGCAAGGGGCAAAGGGGATTTATTTTCCCCTAGCCAGGGTTTTCAGGGGCTATGACCCACTTGATATGGTGAGCCTTTGACCCTTGAAGAAGGACTCTCAATAATATGCAGTTCCGTCAATCAAGCTACCAGACCCAAATTCTAACCAATTTTCTTGTTTACCCTGCGAGGTCCTTGAAAACATTGCATGCATGTCATACACATCATTACATAACAGGTATCTTTGTTGCAGGTCACTTACCTTTCTCGCTGTTTATTTCAGCAATGGCCTTCCAACCAGATAACCAGGACCTTCTTGCTCAAGAGACTCGGTTCGGGGAAATCCTCCTGAATCTATCCAAGGGGCAGGAGGAGCTAAGGACACTTCTCATGGGGACCTTTGTCAGGAACAGTGCTGAAGATGAAAGGTTGAAACACCTACAAGCCGAGATGGATGCAATGAAAGCCCAAATGCTGGGGCAGAGGAATGCCATTCAAGGTTTAGCTCAAAGACAAGATGAGCTCCGGTTTCTCGTCAACCAACTGCTTCAGGGTAACCAACTGGGACAAACGTCTAAGGGTAAAAAGCCAGTCGTCGTTCGACCATCCTTGAGACAAAGAGGCACAGAGAAAGCTCCTCATATGGCTTCAGTATCACCAATTCAGTATCGACCTCACCAGTTTCAGCACGACAAGCCCAAAAGGCAATTCACCAAGCTCAACGTGTCGCTGCCTCAAGCCTTACAACAACTGCTGAGGTTGAACTTGTTAACTCTAAAGGATCCTCCTAAGAATCCCAACAGGACACCTTCAAGGTATGACCCCAATGCTCGCTGCGCTTATCATTCTGACAGCCCGGGGCATGCTACAGAGGATTGTTGGACTTTGAAGAATAAAATCCAGGATCTGATTGAGGAAGGAGCTGTGGAATTCACCCAAGATGGCCAGGCTGAGTGCTTCTACCATCCCTACAGGAGGCACTATTTGAAGTGACAAATCCTGAGACTGGAAAACTTTTGTTCATTCGAATGTTCAAGTTGCAGTTTTCTTTTGCTCAAACATTTACTCATGTTAAACATTGTTATGTCAATAATGCATCGCATGTGTCTGTTCTGAAACCATATATTCGTATTCACTAAATGCAAATTATTTTCATATTTTTTCTGATGTCAACTCTTGATCTAAAATTCTAAAGCCTCTTGAGGGAGGATGACGAAAACGATACCATGATCTTTACAGTATGCTTTCGAACGGACCCCGCTGATGAGGTACAGGCATTGTTTCAATTCCTAAACACTGGAGTAATAAGGAAGATAATCCCTCGTCAACCCCTTTGAGCCAAAGAAGTAGGAGTTTTTCTTCTCGAAATTTAAAACCCTTAATCATAACCCGGGGCAGGGTAGTCTCTCAGTTGATCCAAGTGCATAACGAATGGCACCAAAGAGATCCTTACAAAACGAAGAAAGACAGTGATGGTTCCGAATAATCAATAAAGAAAGGCAGTCATTATCTCAAAAAATAAAAAACCCATTAAGTCCAAACCCATGAAGGAGACTTACAAAACAGGGGCATCCCGCTGACTGTAATTCCAAAAAAGGAAACAGTTCAGGCAAAAAAAAAAGAAAGGGATAACAAAAATAAAAAAAAGAGGTCATACAAACCCTCAATAAAAAGGAATGACTTCCTATTCAAAATAAGTTATCAACATCCGAATCATCACTAGTATATCAAAGCAAAGACTCAAGCAAGGTCTGACATATGATCAACTGAGTTTAGGTTTGGAGAACATCACGAAGAGCGGGTGGGTACAAATAAAATTTGAGCCTTTATCCTTTGTTTCTTAAACCGTGAACCAGACCACGTAATAACCCTTAAAAGTCCTAGCTGAAGCATGGGTTAGTTCGAAAGCATACTGTTACGAAAGGTATCCTGACTCCTTAAGGCTTACGGTAAATACGGAGTCGACATCACGTTTTACAAACAATCACTTGTTTTATGAAAAAAGAATGCATTTTCAAAATCTTCAAGACAGACATAAGCTTTGCATTTTTGACATAACCTTGTTTGTATATGACTTTTTGTTTGAACAGCAGGGAAATTCGCACGATGAATACCTAGTGAACGAAAGCACTTCCAATCAAGGGGCATGTCATGACCATGGTCCATTATCTGGGGCAGTCCAATCAAGATTCGGAGAATCTCTCAAGAGCCAAATAGCCTGGGGCAAATCTCCGCATGAGTCACCTGGGGCATTTCAACAATAAATCTTGCCTGATCAAACACCTCTCTGGTGACATGACAAAACACTTCTGACAGGGGCAACTCCCTACATTCTAAGAGCACGGACATAGTCGAAAAAATACTACGCATAATCAAAGACCCGCTAGGTTGACACACCTAGGCAAAAGTAAGGGCTTCCCGGCGAACCAAAAGGGTTCGGGCAAAATGAAGGGGTGAAATGAAAAAAATATGTACACCCGGCAAGTCGAAAACCTGAAAAGGCGGCTTGGGCAAAAATGGGTATCCCGGTGGACTGAAAACCCGAAAGGGCGGTCCAGGCAAAAGTTAGGGATCAAAGCGTACGACTATGTCCTGTCATCTTGTCACCTGTCTACCAGAAGAAAGCTTGTCCATCAACAACTATCAAACATTTTCACAGGGGCCTCCTCCCACAGAAACAGGGGCAATAAAGAGTTGTCTAAGCAACCTAATGGTTCTGCCCTCCAAGGTACCAAGGTAGGTTCAGCTAAAGAACATGACCGAGGATCTTAAATTCCCCAGAGAGTAGTTCAGTAAAACAGTACATCTCTCTCCAAACAAGATTGTCAAAATATCAAGGAAATTGAGTATCCTCCTGTAGATCTCAATACCTCCCCAGCAGCACGCATTCTTAACAAGCATCCCCGGCAGTCTTGGTCTAAAGATTGTTCCCCGACGGTATCTCAATATTCAAAGGAATCACTTCCCCAGCATATCAAACTCCCCAGAAGAGTCCAATCCAGCTTCACCAACAAAATTGGAAGTCATATCCCTCAAGCAGCAAGCTTATCCCCAGTAGATTCTGGAAGCTTATCCCTCGCAGAACACGAACGCGTCGTCCCGGCTTGATTTAAAGAGTTATTTCCGTAACAGGATATAACTGGGTTATCCTCAGCCAAAAGCCACGGAAAGAGCGTCCTCGGCAAAGTATCTTCCTACCCCCAGCGAAGTCTATCAAATCTCCCAGCATAACTCATCAACGGTATCCCCAGCGGAGTTATCTTCATCAACTCAGCAAAGCATCGCTAGCCCCACAGAGTAGCACTCCCCAACATGATCGCTAGAGTATCTTTTCTCCCGCAGAATTATTTCATTTGCCAAGTATATTCCTCAACGGAGTTATCTTCTCCTACCGGTATTCTTGCAACGAATCATCCACAGCGGAAGCAAAATCTCTTCCTCAACATCAGCCCAGGATATGACTTCCCGGCACCCGTCAAGGATTTATTTTCCTAGACAAAAACATATATGAATCATCACATACATCATTATAGCATGCATGTACGCATCATATCATATAAATCGCATCCATATTGGGAACATCATTGCTTGACCCATATCATGCATTGCATATAGCTGACCTTTACCTTGCAGGAAAGATGCAGGTGAAATTCTCAAACATATTTCAAGGATTCCTCTAGTCCAGTTAAATCGACTCCAAACAGATTTTTCTGATAAAGACTCAGTAGAAGTTCTCTTATGGTCCCCTCTCCGGCATGAGCGTGAGGTGATATTCTCTTATGGTCCCCTCTCCAACGGCGTGTGAGGTGGTAATTCCTTCTTCAGATGTTTCCCTCTCCGGCATGAGCGTGAGGTGATATTCTCTTATGGTCCCCTCTCCAACGGCGTGTGAGGTGGTAATTCCTTTTTCAGAGGTTCCCCTCTCCGGCATGAGCGTGAGGTGATATTCTCTTATGGTCCCCTCTCCAACGGCGTGTGAGGTGGTAATTCCTTCTTCAGATGTTCCCCTCTCCGGCATGAGCGTGAGGTGATATTCTCTTATGGTCCCCTCTCCAACGGCGTGTGAAGTGGTAATTCCTTCTTCAGATGTTTCCCTCTCCGGCATGAGCGTGAGGTGATATTCTCTTATGGTCCCCTCTCCAACGGCGTGTGAGGTGGTAATTCCTTTTTCAGAGGTTCCCCTCTCCGGCATGAGCGTGAGGTGATATTCTCTTATGGTCCCCTCTCCAACGGCGTGTGAGGTGGTAATTCCTTCTTCAGATGTTCCCCTCTCCGGCATGAGCGTGAGGTGATATTCTCTTATGGTCCCCTCTCCAACGGCGTGTGAGGTGGTAATTCCTTCTTCAGATGTTCCCCTCTCCGGCATGAGCGTGAGGTGATATTCTCTTATGGTCCCCTCTCCAACGGCGTGTGAGGTGGTAATTCCTTCTTCAGATGTTCCCCTCTCCGGCATGAGCGTGAGGTGATATTCTCTTATGGTCCCCTCTCCAACGGCGTGTGAGGTGGTAATTCCTTCTTCAGATGTTCCCCTCTCCGGCATGAGCGTGAGGTGATATTCTCTTATGGTCCCCTCTCCAACGGCGTGTGAGGTGGTAATTCCTTCTTCAGATGTTCCCCTCTCCGGCATGAGCGTGAGGTGATATTCTCTTATGGTCCCCTCTCCAACGGCGTGTGAGGTGGTAATTCCGTTTTCAGATGTTTCCCTCTCCGGCATGAGCGTGAGGTGATATTCTCTTATGGTCCCCTCTCCAACGGCGTGTGAGGTGGTAATTCCTTCTTCAGATGTTCCCCTCTCCAGCATGAGCGTGAGGTGATATTCTCTTATGGTCCCCTCTCCAACGGCGTGTGAAGTGGTAATTCCTTTTTCAAATGTTCCCCTCTCCGGCATGAGCGTGAGGTGATATTCTCTTATGGTCCCCTCTCCAACGGCGTGTGAGGTGGTAATTCCTTCTTCAGATGTTCCCCTCTCCGGCATGAGCGTGAGGTGATATTCTCTTATGGTCCCCTCTCCAACGGCGTGTGAGGTGGTAATTCCTTCTTCAGATGTTCCCCTCTCCGGCATGAGCGTGAGGTGATATTCTCTTATGGTCCCCTCTCCAACGGCGTGTGAGGTGGTAATTCCTTCTTCAGATGTTCCCCTCTCCGGCATGAGCGTGAGGTGATATTCTCTTATGGTCCCCTCTCCAACGGCGTGTGAGGTGGTAATTCCTTCTTCAGATATTCCCCTCTCCGGCATGAGCGTGAGGTGATATTCTCTTATGGTCCCCTCTCCAACGGCGTGTGAGGTGGTAATTCCTTCTTCAGATGTTCCCCTCTCCGGCATGAGCGTGAGGTGATATTCTCTTATGGTCCCCTCTCCAACGGCGTGTGAGGTGGTAATTCCGTTTTCAGATGTTTCCCTCTCCGGCATGAGCGTGAGGTGATATTCTCTTATGGTCCCCTCTCCAACGGCGTGTGAGGTGGTAATTCCTTCTTCAGATGTTCCCCTCTCCAGCATGAGCGTGAGGTGATATTCTCTTATGGTCCCCTCTCCAACGGCGTGTGAAGTGGTAATTCCTTTTTCAAATGTTCCCCTCTCCGGCATGAGCGTGAGGTGATATTCTCTTATGGTCCCCTCTCCAACGGCGTGTGAGGTGGTAATTCCTTCTTCAGATGTTCTCCTCTCCGGCATGAGCGTGAGGTGATATTTCCTTTCAGATTATAACTTCCTATAGTTCCCTCTCCAACATGAGTGAGGTAACTCCCTTTGAGATTATAAATGTCCTTTGGTTCTCTTCCTGACACTACGAAGATGGTAATTCTCACCAAGATTTTCTCAACGAGCGTTGTTGAGGTTGAAATCGTTCAGGATTCTCTTACCATCCATGCTAAGGCAGTAACCATCCTTGGTTCATTCATCAGCGTTTGAAGCTCCAGACTCAGCTCCTGTAACCAGTCAGGACACATCTATACCAAGCATCTAAAATCAGCTCCTGCAGCGTGTCAGGTACTCATTTTCTCTCTTGCAGGTATGCAGGTTCTCGCTAAGGAATCTCTTACACGATCAACATCCAGATGGCATCTATAAGCCCATCATTCTATTCATCAATCTCCAAATGGCATCTGTAAGCCCATTCCCATCACACGGCTTCTATGTGAGCGCAAATTTCTGGGCACTCTAGTGTCCAATCATCTTCTACCCTCGGATTACGAAAGGCACGTCCGCCAATCTGCATCCTCAGGTCTAAGAAGATTGAACAGGGGCAACTGTTGTACCCCAAAATTTGCCCTCCCATATTCATCAAGAATTGTCAAAGTCAAGGTCACAAAATTCCCCAAGGGTTGTGCAGCTCAACTGTCTCCTATACAGTCAAAACTAGGGTTTGAGTTCTGGTCAAGCAAATGAACTTTTCAAAGGCCCAATCAAGTCCCATGTGCCTACAAAGATGGTCAAGTATCCTCATGTCAAGTTTCAAGGCATTCAACTCAAAATGGCACAGTCAAAACCCTAGATTGCACTACAGTCAACTGTAGGGGCAAAATGGTCATTTGACAGTCAAAAGTTCAAATTTTTGGTCAATATATCATTTTGAAGCCATAAACATCATTTGATCAATGCTTGATCATGATTCTCAAAATTTGGCTCAGAAATCATCAAAGATGCAAAAGTTGCTATATTTTGGACAGCTGAAAAAAGTCAACTGAAATTGACCAGGGCATAACTTTCACATGGATTATCAGAAAAATTCCATCCAAAGCTCATTTTGAAGAGAAAGACATTTCCTACAATTCATCTTCATGTTCCAAGTCCAAGAAATGCTCTCACAAAAAGTTATCAATTTCAACATTATAGGTCATTTTCAAAAGTCAACAAAAAGTGACTTTAAGTCAAAGGCCATAACTTGAGATTGGTAAATCAAAATGACATGGGACCAAAGGCATTGGTTAAAGGACTCAAAGACCTTTCCAAAATGTCCAAGAACATGTGAAAAGCTTAAAAATTGACCAAGTTATGCCTTGTGGAAGTTGGGAAATTTTTGGAAATTTTTGAAAGTCAACAAGGATGCAAAAGGCCTAAAAATGCAAATGGGCCCAATTATCTTCCAAATTTCTTCATGCCAAGCCTATGCACGACCATTAGGCCCAAAGGGAAGTATTCTCATATTTTTTAATTATTTATTTGAATTAATATTAATTTATATTCATTTAAATGATTTTAATATATGAAAAATATCAAACTAATCTAAAAAAATCTTTTCATGCACATTATAAGCTCAATATTTCGTGTAAGTCTTAAATAGGCAAGTTTTGGTATGATTGGCACATGATTGAACAAAAACACCATGAAAAAAGATTTGAAAAGATCCATGAAATCAAATATCCAAAAATCATCAAAGCAATGGATTTGATTCAATCTTTTTAACCTAATTGCTTCCATATATGATCAACATCAGAACCCTAGTGCTCTAAGACTGAAAGCTGCGCCCCATAACTCCATTGCATATTGAAAATTTCACAAAAAAACTCAAAACTGAAAAGTGCATTAGAGGTCAATTCAAGCTTCGATTTTGATCCCATTAGCATTCTCAGACATTCCTGGACATATTCCAACCATTGGCATCAACTCAAACGCCTTGAACTGGTATCTGGAACTCAAACCGTATCAAGAACATCTTGAAATCGCATAGCATGAATTAAGCATTATTTTGCATTTTTTTTCATGGATTCATGTTTATATTGATGTTTCTGAACTAACTGCAACGTTTGATTGTGTTTTTGAGTCACATACACGATTATGCCATTGTCACATACTAGGGTTTGCAGGCTTGCTAATTTGGGGCTTTTGGGATAATGTAAAATTGGAGCTCCAGACCTTTGCCATTGCATTGAGCACGACCAGACGAACAGCTTCCAACCCTCGCGCTCAATTTATGAGCGTCGAGGGTCTAATCGCTATTTTTTGATATATAGCTTTAGGCCACGCTCCATAAACCGTTGCCATATTGTTTATATTATAGGGGGCGTGAAGAAGATGAAGTGGTGGCAGCCTGTGATTCGCCAGTTTAAATTTTCGCGCGAATTCTCATAAGCACTAACGCGTTCTTTTTATAATATTTATTGTTTATTCTATGTTAACTAAATGCGCTTAGCTCAGCTGGCCAGGGGACAACGCTTGTGACTTCAACGACCTGGGTTCAAGTCCCAGGTCTGGCAAAAGTTTCATATTATTTTTCCATTATAAATCCCATGCAGTTTCAGGAGCGCATACGTACCATGTTCCACTCTCATCCATTAGCCACGCGTCCCACATGATCAGATTAAAGGCTGAAATTCAAAGAACATACCCTACGCTTAGTCAACGTGTCATACACGATCCAGGAAAAGTCAGCACGTTGCAAGCTTATTGGGCCAGGCCTCTCAAGTTTATACCTCCTTATTTGGGGCAGCACCCCACTCTGGTTTGCTTTCTTTATTTTATTTTTTATTTTAATTATTGTATGATTTATTTTATTGCTTTAATTAACTTATTTTTTCTATAAAATGTAAAAACATAAAAAAATCAAAAAATACAAAAAAACATAATACTTATTTTATTATAATTATTTTCATAAATAAATTAGAATGTAAATTATGTAGTGTAATTAGGTTTTAATTTTAATTCCTTTTTTAATAAAAATCCAAAAAAATGTAGGATTTAGGTTTTAATTGTTAATTCTTTTTATTTCCCTTTTTTCCACAATAATAATTATTATTTATTTATTTATTTTTTTTATTTAAATTGTACATAAATGAATTAGGTTTAATTTAGGTCATATTTTAATTCTTTCATAATAAATAAAAATATTAGAATTAGGGTTTGTCGTTTAATTTAATCTCAATTAATTTCTTTTTCCATTAAATCTAAAAAACACAAAAAATATCATTCTCATTTTAGTTTTAATTTTAAATCCTTATTAATTTTAATTATTTGCAAAAAAGGGTCCAACGCCCGTCATTAATCATTTAATTGCGCATTTATTCTTTTTTATCGTTTATACAATTTTGTAAATATCCCAAAGCCATGTAATTTACTTTTCGCACTTTATTTCTTCGCATTATTTATTTTTTCCACTAAATCGGGTCCGGTTTAATTTTGGCGATGTGGACCCGCGCCATTTGTAATAGTTTAGCTTTATTTCCTCGCAATTTATAACTGTTAAATATGCATGCAAGAATGAATGGACTTAAAATAAAATCAAGCGTAGATCACAATGACATGACAAAAGACAAAAATAAATGAACATGACACACAAATTCACACACCACCCCTAGGGTACGCCTCACTGTTGCCTTTCGAAAGGTGGTCGTCGAGTAGAGGACGTCTTAGTAAGTCCTCATGATCCGGGAACCTGGCATGAGGGTAGCTTCTAAGGTGTCTTCCCATTGCTCTGGTGATCACCACGTCCCTAAAACTCGAATTGACCCGAACACCTCCAACGGTGGTGCTACCTACCTCTCAATGGTGGGATGGCACTACTTTTAAGGACTCTTACACAGACGAATTCCTTAGGGTAGGTAGGTTCTCAAGGATACTTGCTCTAATTCCAAACAAATCAAAAGACTTTTCACATTGACACATTTTCAAAAGCTTTCACAGCAAACTTTTCAAACACTCTGACGTATGAGTCGATCTGAAATTTTTCAAAAGAAACTTTTAAACCCACATTGAAAAGCACGCAAAACAATTTGGAAAACACAAATGAGCAAGTATCTAAGAGCCCATGGATAACCATGGATAGAAAGGGTGCTAACACCTTCCCTTTCTATAACCTACCTCCCGAACCGAGAGCGATCTCTTTAAAGGAATTTTTCTGTGCTTTTGTCCTTTCCATTTGGAGAAAATAAAAGACGGTGGCGACTCTTGCTTCCGCGACATTTCGCGAACCAGCGTTAAACAGTCAGTTCCAGATCCACCGATCACAAACGTCCTTCTACGAGAATCAAACTCACCATGTCGAGTGGGTACTAGCTTTTGACTCAAAAGAACGCACTTCTGTCTTTGACGGCATCTGGTTAGAGAAAAATAAATCATCTTTCCCCTTGATGGACGTATGGTTCATGATAAACCTGCTTCATAAGCCCTTGAGATCCTTGAAATGGTTAATTAAAATTCTATTGTATGATGTCATGATCTTATAATATCATGTTTGAACAGATAACAAACACAAACAAAGCACACCAGAGTCTTAGGCTTAAGTATTGCATGAGATTCGTAGGTAAGTACCCTTTTGAAGTTCAGTTGGCTCAACCTGTCCTAATAATAGTAACCGAGTTCTAGGAGCCTCATCTCATAGATCTTTCTCGCAGGCTTTGTTTTAGCAGAGCAGCTGACTTGCCCCCAAAATATTCCGAGAGTCGAATCTCAACGAGTGTAGCATCGAGTATCAACCAACCTTGGACTCCACCAAAGCCGGTTATCTCACCACCTTCTTGTTTTACCCCAAAATTTTCCCTCCCTTTTTACTCAACACATGCCCAATGAGGTCCCCAACTTGCCCAAGGATGACCAAGAATTAACCAGACAAATTCTCCTCCTAAGGCAATGAACCCCCAACTAGGGTTTAAATTTTCATCAAGATGGTTGAGCTCCAATGGACTCAAATTATTCCCATGGTCCTAATATGCCTTCAAGATTATACATGCCAAATTCCATGCCTTGCACAATAAGTTTTCTCAGTCAACTGCTCAAGTATTGGAAAATCAACCGTGCTAGGTCAAAAGTCAATTGTGTTCCATGTACAGTCAAACTTCAAGATTTTTGGTCAACATCAACATTTTTAAGTGATATCCATCATTTTATCAAGGTTTGATCATGATTCATCAAGAAATGCTCCTAATTCATCAAACTCAAGAATTGCTAAATTAGGGTTTCTATAGGAAAAGTCAACTGAACTTTGACCAAGCATAACTTTCTCATACTTTATCAGAAATTTTCCTACCAAAGATCATTTTGAAGATAATCCAATTCCCTACAACTTCTCTTCATCCCTTAAGATCAAGAAATACACCATTTGAAAGATATGAGCTCATACATTATAGGTCATTTTTAGAAAGTCAACAAAGGGCACTTTTTATCAAAACCATTTACATTAAGATACAATTTTCAAATGCAAAATTGGTCAAATGAGGGATTGAAGTAGACATCTCGGGCTTTCTAAAAAATCCAAGATCATCATCATGAGATAAAAATTGAGAAAGTTATGGCTTACCCAAATTGGGAATATTTTGGAAATTTCAAGAATGGTGCATTGAGCAAATTTGAAATTTTGTGATAATGGCTTATTTTATTAGGCCTCAAACATCTTCCCAAGCTTATAGAGGACCTCTAATTTGATTCTTACTTTGCCTTTCATTTTTTAGCTATTTTATTCATATTTATTTTATTTTTATTCACATAAATACAAGATAAATCATATAAAATAGTAAATGATTGGATCATGCCCATTGGGCTTTTGTTTTAATTTAACTTCAGACCCATAATTTCGTGCACAAATGTCCATATTCATTCAAGCAAGGAAAAAGGCATGTTTTGGAAAATTTGGAAGGCTTTGAATTTGTTGGATTTTTGTTTGAAAACATGAGTTATGGCCATGATTTTTTCCATTTCATCTTGCCCCCCTCCTCTCCACTATATATACATCATGTTAGCAAGCCAAATTCATGGACACAGATCCTGGAGAATCCCTGCATATTTTACAAAAAAAATCCAAAGTTATCAAACTCGAATTTCAGGTTATAGCCTCCCTCAGTCCAAACCAAAGATCCTAATCAACTCCTGGAGGTTCCCTGAAGTTGTCCCAACCATTACCAAGCCTTGAAACATTGTCTAACGCGTTCTTCATTCATCACGGTTTACTCCATTTCTTTAAACTCGCTCTGTACAATTCATACAATATTAACATATTTTAACCATGCATATTTAACCTTTTGAGCATTTGCAAGCTTTTGGTTTAGTTTGATTGTAGTTTGGGGGGCGGAATGACATATTACCATTTATAGGGTTTGATCCCTAGAATTGGGGATTTTTATAACAGGCAAAATTAGCCCAAAGAAAGGGACCTATCATGTTCAGGAGGTTGAGAGCAGTCTACCCATGGCCTCAAAGTAAATTTATTTTGCGTATTGTGTTTGTTTCAAATGCAGGGTTTACAGTGACGGGTAAAAAACTGTCACTATAGGTATTATAATCTAAAACAACAAAAAGATTTTTCTTTATTTAGATTTTTTTAACTTCTTAGACGTATTGTTTATCTCGCGCGCGTTTATTTTTTGCATTTTTACGATAATGTAATTATATCCTGGTATGTAATAGCTTAAGTAGGACTTTTATTGCTTTTCTTATTTTACTTTTCCCCTAGTTTTGTATATTGTAAATCCCCCACCCCGAAGCATTGTAATAGTGTAGGTTTAATTTTACGCACTTTTAATTTCTATATATTAACTGTTAGTAATTAGGCGTGCATGACAAGACTGAAAATTAAAACGTTAGCAAACTTAATAATGCAAGATAAATAACTGAACTTAACACATTCGCACATACGCACCTCTAGGGTATCCCACTTCGGTTGCCTTCAGAAAAACAGTCATGTCCCTCGAAACGGGGACGCTTTAGCAAAGACCCATAAATCAAAAGGTCATAGTCCATCTATGACCCTACAGTGTTGCCTTTCGGTAAATGATCTCTCCCCTTAAACAAAATTGCTAAAGCGTCCCTACATGTTGCCTTTATGATTGTATACGTCCCTTCGAATGTCCCTCAAACATCTAACGATAAGGCTACCTAATCACTAATAGTAGGATAGCATTGTCTAAAGGAAATGAGGAAAAGAACGACCCTTTTTGGAGTAACAAAGTAGATAACTGTTAGAAGTTTGCTCAAACATTTTTACACTTACACAAACACTACTTTTCAAAAAAAAATTCAAAATATTTGTATACTTGCTCCACTATCCCGAGAAACATTACAAAGTTCGCCGAACTAAGGCGCTTTCAAAACACTTTCAAACAAAAAGCACAAAGGTATTTTAAAAATGAACAAACCTCTAAGATCCCATGGAAAACCACGGATGGAAAGGGTGCTAACACCTTCCCTTTCCATAATCTACCCCCTTACTCCGAAAACCTCTCAAAAAGGTCTTTTTATGTTCTTTTCACCCTTTCCTTTGTTGGATAAAAGAAAAGTCGGTGGTGACTCTTGCTTACCGCACATTTGCGAATACAAAGTGCAAACCAGTATTAAACAGTCGATTCTTCCACCGTATAACAGAACTGGAGACTCTGCTGGGGAGAGTAAAAGTGGGGTTTACCTTAGAGTTAGTTCATCTTTAAACTGTTGGTTGTGCTTTGTTTGCTTTACTTTTGAGGGCTTGTTTGGGTTGTTACTAAAAGATCCTACACCCGGATCTGAGGCACCTTATTAGGTAAGTAGCAATAAACCATAGAGGTTGTACGACGTAGACTGATACATACAAAGTGGTGGATACGTTAGCGCGATACTCTGGATTATACTAATGTTCCTTGAGTAAGTCGAGGATAACATTAGGCTTCCTCATAGTGTCACTAAGCGCTAATTGACCTTTAGAACCTTTAATTGACTCATCCTAGCCATTAGGAAGTGGTGAGATAACGAGCTTTGGTTCCTACCGAAGATTGGTTGATACTCGATACTACACTCATTGAGGCTGGACTTTCGAGATTTTTTGGCCGCAATTCTTTCCGTGCGGAGCTGAAACAATTTCTGAAGGGAAGGTCAATGATATTGAGGCTCCTTAGAACCCGATTACTATTAATAGGACAGGTTGAGCCAACTAAACATTCAAGAGGGCACTTGCCTTAAAACCTTATGCAAGCCTATGAACCTAAGGTCTATTGTGTGATTTGCTTGTGTTTATCTGTGATTTTAGGCATAATCATAACATCATAAACATCATGACATTCATATGTACTAACCATTTCAAGGACCTATTGGATTTACCTCTTTGCTGTTTTGTAGGATATGAATTCAGGTCGCAGAAAAACCATCTGGATTCACTTCACAGAAGTTCCTCCCAAGCTCAAGGAATTATTCTTGAAAGTTCCCGAGGACTCATCATTCCACAAAAGACATGGTAACTTACTCATTTTGGTTACCACCGAATTTGATGAGGGTTTGATGAGTGTCTTATTCTAGTTTTTCGACCCTAAGCACCATTGCTTCATATTCCCCGATTATGAACGGGTGCCTACCCTGGAGGAATTCTCTAAGTTACTTGGTTTACCTATATTGGAGCGAGTACCTTTCACTGGCTTAGAACAAGACCCGACTTCTAAAGATGTTGTCGTAGATTTTCACTTGAAGCCATCTGACATTGAGTCCAATTAGGAAAAAAGAAGTGAAGTTAAGGGTCTCCTTGCAAATTTCCTGATGAAGAAAGCTCATATTTTCCTGGATGCTATGAGTTATCATGCCTTCGAAGATGTATTAGCCCTCTTGATCTATGGGTTGGTCTTGTTTCTAATTCAGATCAACTTATAGATGTGAATGCCATCAACATCTTTCTTGATCACAATCTGGTTCCTACATTGCTCGAGGATATCCTACATTCTCTCTATACTCGTACTCTGAAGAGGCGAGGAACTCTCATGTGTTGCACCCCTCTGCTATACAGGTGGTTTATTTCGCACCTTCCTCGGTCAATAATGCAGAGTGATTTAGGCTTAAGGTGGAGACAAAGACTAATGTCTCTCTCCCACTCCGACATCCATTGGTGTCCTCGCTCTCAAGAAGACATTTCATTTATTAATCGCTGCAGAGAGTTTTGTGATACGGTGGGAGAACTGACTAGTGTTTTGCGTTCGTATTCGCACTTGTGCGGTTGAGCAAGAGTCGCCACCGACTTTTTATTTTATCCTAAAGAAAGGTTAAAAAGCACAGCAAAAACCTTTTGAGATATTTCGTGGGTTCGGGGGGTAGATTATGAAAAGGGAAGGTATTAGCACCCTTTTCATCCATGGTTATCCATGGGCTCTTAGTTACTTGGTTTTTTAGATCACTTGCCTTGTTTTTTTTCGATTGCTTGAAAATGGTGTGTGTGTAGGTGCTTTTTGAAAATGTTTTGGAAAAAGATGCCTTGTCTTAGGCAACTAATGTATTTGACTCGTGATTGAGTGTTTTACAAAAGTGTGGATCTTTTCGAAAAGATGTTTTCAAATGTTTTTGAGAGTTTGTTTGAAAGTGTTGTGGATTGTGGTTTTTGAAAAGAAGGCAAGTGTTTTTGCAAATTGATCTCAAGTAACTAAGAGCTTTGTCTACCCTATTGTACTCAAAGGTTTTTTTGTTATGTTTTAACCCCTTTTAACAATTTTGTTCTACCATTGAAATTGGTAGACAATCTTGCGTTTAGGAAATTTATTCGGGACGGGCGTGGGTCATCGTATGGACCATGAATGCAATGGTGCCAAGTGTCTTTGGCAATTTACTTTGAAGGGACTATGATCATTCTGTTTAGGCAACACTTTGAGACTTATGATCATTTGATTTTGTTTTGCCAAAGATACTCGGCGTGCAAGCATGGCCCATTTTGGAAGGCAACATGTGGGATTACCCTAGAGGGTGCAAGTGTGATTGTGTATTGATTACATGTATTTTTCTTGTATTAGGTTATCTAGCGTTTGATTTTATGTACATATAAACCCTAGGTCTAACCATGGTATAATTATAAAACTGTAAATTGCGGAAATGTAAAATCTACGCTATTACAAAATAGTATCCGGGATTAGGGGTACAAGTGCATGAATGGGGATGAGACTTATAGTATCCAATAAGTTACAACCAAATCGAATTCGCAATCAAATGTAAATATCGAATATATAAATATAAGATAAACAAAATGTATAGGGCAATGTGAATGGATTTGCATTGTGTAAGTGTAAGTGTAAGTGTGTATGTGTAATTATTTACAAGTGCGATAATATGAAATTGAAGCGTATTAGGGTATTTGACCTAAATATGTGTTTTAGTGAATCTTGGGTTTGTATATTTTTAATATGCACCAAAGAAAAATGTTTTAATTAAATCGTATGTTCAAGTTTTAATTAGATTATGTATAAAATGTATCATGGTTTATTATATACAAAAAGTGTGTTAATTAAGTGTTTTTAAGAATTTTAATATTAGAAAAATGTATTTTTATTATTATGTACAAAAAATATATTTTAATTAAAATGTTTTCAATTTTTGTTATATGATAAAAAAAGGTATTTTATTATTTTATGTACAAATGTATTTTAATGTGTATTAAAAAAATGTTTCCAAGTTGATTGAATTAAGTATATAAAAAAAGTGTTTTAATTATACTTTAATGTGATTGTTTTGTAAAGAATAAAAGAAAATATGGTTTTATAGTAAAAAGAAAAGAAGTTAGTATTAATACGAAATGTTTTTGTTGAAAAGAATCAGAATAATGGGCTTTTAGAGAGGGGTGTATTAAAAATGCTTGGGCTTCAGGCGTTGGGGAGAAAAGACCAGGCCCAAAGTTGAACTTAGAACAAAATTTTAGGGTTTGGAATTGTTCATTCAGTTGAGGCGAAAACGCTTAGGGTTTGTAGCGCGCCGTTTTGCTCGTCTTCGCCTATCTTCTCCGATCGTCTTGAACGCTGAAATGCCGTCCTCCCCCCAGAGCCACCGTGCCATCTCCTAAGTCTCTCTTCCCTCTATGAGCTCAGTGGACTTGTGATTCAAGGTTCGTTTCAATTTTTATGTTCTTTTTTACGGATTGCATGCGTTATTTCCATTTGAATCTAAAACTTGATCTTTTATTATTATGAGGTGAAGGAGAAAAGGAGAGGGAGAAGATTGTACTACCTGACTTGGAGAAGGAGGAGGGAAAAAGGATGTGGCGCTCAGGAGGCTCGATGGCGGGGATTCGGTGATGAAGACGCTGGCTTGCTTCTTTGGTAACTTTTATCTTTTTGCTACTTCTAGGGTTTGATGATGATAGACTTGTACTGAGAACCCTTTTAAAATCCACTTCTTTATCTCTTCTTCTGCATGTTGCCTTTGTGTTGATTGGAATATGATACTTGCTTGGAATGTTTGTTGCTGGCCCTCTGAGATTCACTTCCTTCTACGTTCTTCTTCTCTTTGCCACTGTATGCTGCCCTGAACACTTGCTTACGTTGCCTAATTTGACATGTTTCTTCTTCGTCCTATGATGAATCCAGGATTATGAGGACTTGTATATCTAGTATGCTTGAGTATGTTGTTGGATATGCCTTTCTGATTTGCCTATGATGAAGCCCACTTCTGAGGCCTAGGGTGGGTTTGAGAAATTGGCTTGCTTTTGGTGAGATAGGCTTGTGCAGATGGATACCTTAGCAGGTTTATGCTGGTTTTTGAGTAGTTGGTTTTGGTTGTTAGGCTTGGTGTTGGTTCAGTTTTGGCATTGAGTCAATGTAGGTTTGTTGTTGATGGCTTGAACTGGACAGGTAAGGGTTTCAGCAGGTTTATGAGGTTTGATGGTTTTTACTAATGCAGGTTTAGGTTTGTGAGATCTCAGGCAGGTGTGCTTGGTTCATGGTTTAAGGGGCATAGTTTCAGGCCAAGGTTGTATGGCTTGACAGCAGGGTGATTTGGTTTTGTATTTGGTTCTGGTTATCGTAGGTTTCACTGATTTTTTGCTCTTAAGGGCTTCACAGGTTTTGATGATTAGGTACAGGCTGTGCTTTTGGTTTGCTTAGCAGTTTTGGCTTTTGATAACAGTTTTGGCTTGGTTCAGGCCTTGACAGGTTTGAGCTTGCAGCAGGTTTTTGGTTGTTTTACAGTATGGTCTTGCATATGCTGGTTGTGTATGTTTGTATATGCAGGTTTCAGCTTTGTATCTTTTTCTTTTCTGAACTGTGTTTTGTTCTTTGTGTTATATCTTTCTCCCTATCCTGCCTAAGCCTAAAGCCTGAAAACCTGCTTCTATTTCTCTTTTTCTCTCTCTGTAGTACAGTTTAAAGAATTTAATATGATTTCTCCTGTACTATTTTCCTGAAAGTGGCCCTGATGGGAAATGATGAAAAAAGAACTTGCTTGCATAACACATTACTTCTGCATATTCATCTTTCTTTGACAGCTTTGGATTTGACTTTGTATTTTTCTTTGATATCTTGGCCAAATCTTTTTTGACAGCTTGGGTAGACTTTTTGTTTTTGACAGTAGGTTGCACTTTTGGCTTTTGATAGAAAGTGGTAACTTGGATTTTTTTTAGTTTGGTTTGAATTTGAAGTTTGAGATTTTGAAACTATGCAGTTTGATATTCTATGCATTTTGACATTTGCATTTTTCAACTTTGCATAAAAATTCTTCCCTCTCTATGAACCGGGAGAAATCCCGCGATTTGCAGAGAGGGTTAACTGATCCCAGTCAGTGGCCCTTAATGATGAGTCTAATTTTAACTGTCTTTTCCAATTTAACTGCTTTTGACTTTCTCTTTTTTCCTTTTGCAGATGAAAAATGGAGCACCGGAGCGAAGTGAAGAATGGAGAATTAGAAATAAATAGGATAATTTTTATTTTATTTAATATTTAAATTAATGTAAATTATTGTTTGTAATTTAAATTATAAACAACATTTGTACAAATAATTCAAATATCAATAAAATCTTTGTTATCCAATTAAATCTATTTTCTCTTTATTGTTTATTTATTTATTTAAAACTCTTTGAATTAAAACAATTGAAAAATAAATTTCAATCTTTCAATTTAGAATAATAAATAACTTAAATAAAACGATATTGATCAATTAAACCTGTCTCTTCCAATATCCAAAGCAAAGCAGCAGTTAACCAAAATAAACTGATCAAGCGCATTCCCTCCTCACTGATTTGCCATAAACACTGTGAATCCAATACTGCATACTTCTTTTGACTGGCCCAAACAAAACAACATGAATTCAACCGAACTGCCTCTTTTACTGATTAAGTCAAAACAATGTGAATCCAACCCGAATCTTGAAATAAACTGCAACGTGCTGTGGAATTTTAATCTTTTTGAGAATGTGCCCATAAAACCCTTAATTCTTGATTAAATGCCAAATAACGCTCGCCTGATCAAAATTGAACCAAAAATCATCCAAAACCCTAAGCCAACTGTGAAACAATCCAGAGTCCTGAAAATCAGTAAAAACCCTAATTTCGCTTGACTGACAAGAAAAGTCCGTTTGTCTGATTCTTGAGCCAGTTTAAAAAAATCAGGAAATGCTTGAAGCTGAGATTTCTTGGGGGAAAATGCGAGGGCAAATTTTGGGGTACAACAGTTGCCCCTATTCAATCTTCTTGGACCTGAAGAGTTAGATTGGCAAGTTTGCCTTTCGCGACTTGAAGGTAAAAGAAGATTGGACACTAAAGTGCCCAGAAAATTTGCACTCGGCGATATGATGGTGGAGGTGAATGGGCTTAAAGATGCCATTTGGTGATGGGCTTAAGGATGCCATCTGGTGCGAGAGAATTTTGTCGGGGGATGGGCTTAGAGATGCCATCTGAGAATGGGCTTACAGATGCCATTCGGCGACTGCTGGTAGGAGGATGGGCTTATAGATGCCATCTGGAAATGTTGAAATGTATGTCAAAAGTGAGTGGATAAGTGTCAGAAAGGCATCCCTGTTTTGGAACATCTCTGAATTGGGGTCTGAACAAGCAACAGATTGACGTCCATATCTGGAGAATCTGTAAGCTATCTGAGATTGAATAAGCAATAGAGCAGCATCCGTTGTTGGGACGTGTCCGTAAACTATTTTCAAAAATTGTGAAGAGTCTGAACAAGTTGGTAGATTGACATCCGTTGTTGGGAAGAATCCGTAAACTATTTTCAGAAATTGTGAAGAGTCTGAACAAGTCGGTAGATTGGCATCCGTTGTAGGGAAGAATCCGTAAACTATTTCAGAAGTTAAGCAGAGTCTGAACAAGTCGGTAGATTGACATCCGTTGTAGGGAAGAATCCGTAAACTATTTCAGAAGTTGAGCAGAGTCTGAACAAGTCGGTAGATTGGCATCCGTTGTAGGGAAGAATCCGTAAACTATTTTCAGAAGTCTTGAAGTTGAAGAGGAACCGGTGTAGGGTTTCTTGATGATGCGTCTGAATGAATCTGGAATAAGTATCAGAATGTCGCCGTGTCCGGGTCACATCTGAACTATTTCTGGATGAATCTTGGGAGTTGATCTGTGTCTGTCGACTGATCTTACCTGAAAAGACAAAGGGTTAGTTGTATGCAATGTTATGATGCATGATGCAACGTACGTGACATCAATGTTTATGACATGAATGCGATGAATGCGCATGTAAGCTGATGAGCTAATCTTGCCGAGGATACATCAATCCGAGATGGCTGAAGATAAAAGCATCTTGACTGCTGCCGGGGAAAATAAATCCTTGGCTGCTGCTGGGGAAGAGAGTTCCTGATGACCTCTACTGGGGAGCTCCAAACTAGTAGATTCATGCTGGGGAGGCCAGATTGAGAATCTTCAGCTTGATGGGAAGTAACTCTGGCGACTTCACTGGGGAACCCAAGATTTGCCCTCCCAAAACTCTGTGGGGAGAAGGTTCAATGGTCTGGCTCCGCTGGGGAATTTTGATTAACTCCGCTGGGGATAGGGAGAATTTTGGCGAGCGCGATCTTCCGTGGTGGTTAGCTTGAGAAGAATCTGAACAAGCGATAGGTTAACATCCATTTACTTGGAGAACCCGTGAACTATTTTCAGAAATCTTGAAGTTGAATCAGCAATAGAGCCGCATCCGTTGTTGGGAAGCGTCCGTAAACTAATTTCAAAGGTTGCATCTGAACAAGCTGATAGATTAACATCCGTTACTTGGGAAGAATCCATGAACTGTTTTCAGAAGTCTTGAAGAAGAATCTGAACAAGTGATAGGTTAACATCCGTTGTTGGGAAGAATCCGTAAACTTGTTTCAGAAGTCTTGAAGAGGAACCGGTGTAGGGCTTCCTGATGATGAGCTTGTGTAAAACTGCATCGGGTTTTGAACACTTTTGACATTCGAATGCCCCAAGTGGTGATGTAGATAAATTCCTGGCTTATTACAGGTGTTGGTCTACCATCGGTCGTTCACAGATGTTTCCTGGATTGTTACAGGTGTTGATCTGGAATTCTTCAGACATGCCCTGGCTGGATACAGGAATCGAATCTGGAAAGGTGATAGTTGATAGATATGCCCTGGCTGGATACATGAATCGAATCTTCAAACTCGTCAGACGTGCCCTGGCTAGATACAGGAATCGAGTCTGGAAATGTGGTCAACAGATATGCCCTGGCTGGATACAGGAGTCGAATTTGGCAATGGTCGTCAACAGATATGCCCTGGCTGGATACAGGAATCGAATCTTCGAACTCTTCAGACGTGCCCTGGCTAGATACAGGAGTCGAGTCTGGAAATGTTGTCAACAGATATGCCCTGGCTGGATACAGGAATCGAATCTGGAAATAGTCGTCAACAGATATGCCCTGGCTGGATACAGGAATCGAATCTTCGAACTCTTCAGACGTGCCCTGGCTAGATACAGGAGTTGAGTCTGGAAATGTGATAGTTGACAGATATGCCCTGGCTGGATACAGGAATCGAATCTTCAACTCTTCAGACGTGCCCTGGCTAGATACAGGAATCGAGTCTGGAAATAATGTAGTTGATTTGTTGAACACTTTTGACATTCGAATGCCCCAAGTGGTGAAGAAGGAGTCTTAAATCAGATTACTCTGCATATTGAGAGATTTCTTGAAATCTTGACTGGACTGCCCCAGGTTAACTGAACTTTGAAAGATCTGTTGGACCTTGACTGGACAGCCCCAGGTTAATTGGATTGTGACATGTCATGCCCCTTGTTGATAAGGGGATTTGATGGAAGTGTTATCCTCTTGAAGTGATTTTGACTTACTGAGAGAGTTTTCGTTCCTCCGAACATGCGCTGTATGAACTTCTTCGCTGTCAAACAAAAGGGTTAAATGCAGACAGTGATATTCGAATAATGCAAAGTTTATGTTTGTCTCGAAGTTTTGAAAAATGCGTTTTTAGCAGAAAACTTTTCATAAGACAAGTTAACACAAGATTTAGAGCAAAGCCCTACAGGAGTCAGGATACCTTTTGTGACAGTATGCTTTCGAACTAACTCATGCTTCAATTAGGACTTTTGAAGGGTTGTAACGTGGCCTGGTTCACGGTTTAAGAAACGAAGGATAAAGGCTCAAAGTATATTTGTACCCACCCGCTCTTCGTGATGTTCTTCAACCTAAGCTCAGTTAACTGTGCGTCACACTCTGTTTTGAGTTTGGAACGACTTTTAGGCGATGGTTCACCAGTTGAATTTTGGGGAGACAGTCATCATCTCCTTTTCTTTTTCAACATTTTTCATGTTGTTGAGGATTTTGTAATGACCTCACTATTTTGATTTTGATTTGTTACCCCTAACTTTTGCCTGACTATTCCCGTTTTTGAGATTACAGTCAGCGGGATGCCCCAGCTTTCTTAAGCCTCCTTTATAGGTTTTGGCTTGGCGGGCTTTTGTCTTTTGAGAGATTGACTGTCTATGTGATAGGGAACCACCCTTGTCTTTCGATTCCAAAGGAATGCTTTCTTTCTTGACGTCGTTCGTTGTGTTACGAACTGAGAGTTTGCGACTTTAATGCGCATTTTCTTTTGAATTAACTGAGATACTACCCTGCCCCGGGTTTATATCAAAGGTTTCGATTGTTTAGAACAGAAAACTCCTACTTCTTTGGCTCGAAGGGGTTGACTAGGGATTAACTTCCTTATAACTCCAGTGTTTGGGAATTGAAAGAAATGCCTGTACGTCATCAGCAAGGTCTGTTCAAAAGCATACTGTATAAGATCACGGTATTGTTTCGTCATCCTCCCTCTAAAGGCTTACAGCTTTTTATCAGGAGTCAAATATCATAAAGAAAAGCATAAGAGTAGTGAAGCGAATGGATGAATTCAAGACAAACATATGCAATGCATTAATGAAAACAGAGTTTAACATCAACAGATAATTGTTTGACAGCAAAAGAAATTACAACTTCGAAAATTCAAAAAGAAGCAAAAGTCTTTCAGTTTGAGCTTCGTCACTTCCAGCGGAGCACCCTTTAACGGAAGATCTTCATCTCGCCGTCTGGCATGAATTCCAACACCCCAATGTCGATCAGATCTTGAATCTTGTTCTTCAAGGCCCAACAGTCGTTGGTGTCGTGTCCCGGGCTGTAGGAATGGTAAACACAGAATGCGTCGGGATTAAAGTGAGGAGAGGAGATATTGAGCTTCTGAGGAGGGTCCTTTACAGTAAGTAAGTTGACCTCCAACAGGCGCTTCAGTATGAAGAATGATGGTATTTCAGTCTCCGTAAATTGTCTTCCCGACTTTTCTTGCTTACGCCGATTACCCCTTTGACGCTGGCGAGGTTGTTGATGGGTTTGTGACCTTGAAGCTGGCAAAGGAGCTTTCCCCTTGTCTTCTTGAGTTGATGGAGGCTGAGCGGTGACCGGCTCTTCTACCTCAGATGTTTGCCCCAGTTGGTTGTTTGGAAGCAGTTGGCGGACAAGAACTCTGAGTTCCTCTTGTCTTTGAGATAGGTCTTGGATGAGGGCCATCTGGCCCACCAACTGTCCCATCATTTGAGTCCTCAGTGTTGTCAGATCAAACTGCAGCTCCGCAATCTGATCACTCCTGGCATTGTTGGAATTCCCCAAGCCCTTGGTGAGGAGAGCTTTCATCTCTTCTTGCCCCAGAGACAAGTTCAGGAACATCTCCTGCAGCTGAGCAGTCTGGTCTTGGATGTCTTTGACAGACCTTTCTAGAGCCATCTCTTGCTAAAATAAACAGCAGGAGAGTAAGGAAACCTGAAAAAGGAAAGATTGTCAAAATGCAATGCATGATATGTGGATGCATGCTTTCAAGGATCTCTTGGGGTAAACACAAGAAAATGTTAGAGGTTGAACTCTGCTCTTGGATTGGAGATCTCTGCACCGGTGGATGTCCTTCCACGAGAATCAAGCTCACCATGTCGAGTGGGTCATAGCCACTGATTCAAATTGTTGTTCTTGGACTTTGACTGGATTGGTTAAAGGAGAAACCCCTTTACCTCTTGGTAGACGTCTGGTTCAACGTAACCCTGCATCAAAAGAACCCTCGAGATCCTTGAAATGGTTATTGAAAATGCTATGGTATGATGTCATGATGTTATGTACATGTATGCACAAGCAAGTGAGTGTATATACAGGTAAACATATTCACACAAAGCACACAAGGCCTTAGGTTTAGGCTTGCATGAGGTTCAGGTACTACCCTCTTTCAGTTCGTTGGTTAAAACCTGTCCTATCAAAAGTAACCGGGTTCTAGAGGATCTCATATCATTGGCTACCCTCAATCGGTCATAACTCCAGCATCAGAACCTTTTCTCGCGGCCAGAACCATCTCGAGAGTTTAGCCTCAATGAGTGTAGCATACTGCTACTGTTCTAATGGCCAAGTTGGTCAATTTAGGGTCCTAAGGTCGGTTGGTGCTTAATGACTCCTTGGAAGACCCATATTCTCCCCGTTTCAACACGAGGGATATCGGTACAGACCAAGACGCCACACCAACGTAGCCACTGCTTCACCCATGTCGGTATACGCCGGACAGGTCCCTCACAGATTATGCTACCTAAAAGGGTATTCCCCAGATCCGGGTTAGGATCTATGAAACTCCGATACAAAGCCCACAAATGTAAAGCAAACAAAGCAATCAATTGAAAGTAAAGGTGATCTAAACCCTAAGGTAACCCCACTTTTAAGAATTATCCCCAGCAGAGTCGCCAGTTCTGTGATACGGTGGGAGAACTGACTAGTGTTTTGCGTTCGTATTCGCACTTGTGCGGTTGAGCAAGAGTCGCCATCGACTTTTTATTTTATCCTAAAGGAAAGGTTAAAAAGCACAGCAAAAACCTTTTGAGATATTTCGTGGGTTCGGGGGGGTAGATTATGAAAAGGGAAGGTATTAGCACCCTTTTCATCCATGGTTATCCATGGGCTCTTAGTTACTTGGTTTTTTAGATCACTTGCCTTGTTTTTTTTCGATTGCTTGAAAATGGTGTGTGTGTGGGTGCTTTTTGAAAATGTTTTGGAAAAATATGCCTTGTCTTAGGCAACTAATGTATTTGACTCGTGATTGAGTGTTTTACAAAAGTGTGGATCTTTTCGAAAAGATGTTTTCAAATGTTTTTGAGAGTTTGTTTGAAAGTGTTGTGGATTGTGGTTTTTGAAAAGAAGGCAAGTGTTTTTTCAAATTGATCTCAAGTAACTAAGAGCTTTGTCTACCCTATTGTACTCAAAGGTTTTTTTGTTATGTTTTAACCCCTTTTAACAATTTTGTTCTACCATTGAAATTGGTAGACAATCTTGCGTTTAGGAAATTTATTCGGGACGGGCGTGGGTCATCGTATGGACCATGAATGCAATGGTGCCAAGTGTCTTTGGCAATTTACTTTGAAGGGACTATGATCATTCTGTTTAGGCAACACTTTGAGACTTATGATCATTTGATTTTGTTTTGCCAAAGATACTCGGCGTGCAAGCATGGCCCATTTTGGAAGGCAACATGTGGGATTACCCTAGAGGGTGCAAGTGTGATTGTGTATTGATTACATGTATTTTTCTTGTATTAGGTTATCTAGCGTTTGATTTTATGTACATACAAACCCTAGGTCTAACCATGGTATAATTAGAAAACTGTAAATTGCGGAAATGTAAAATCTACGCTATTACAAAATAGTATCCGGGATTAGGGGTACAAGTGCATGAATGGGGATGAGACTTATAGTATCCAATAAGTTACAACCAAATCGAATTCGCAATCAAATGTAAATATCGAATATATAAATATAAGATAAACAAAATGTATAGGGCAATGTGAATGGATTTGCATTGTGTAAGTGTAAGTGTAAGTGTGTATGTGTAATTATTTACAAGTGCGATAATATGAAATTGAAGCGTATTAGGGTATTTGACCTAAATATGTGTTTTAGTGAATCTTGGGTTTGTATATTTTTAATATGCACCAAAGAAAAATGTTTTAATTAAATCGTATGTTCAAGTTTTAATTAGATTATGTATAAAATGTATCATGGTTTATTATATACAAAAAGTGTGTTAATTAAGTGTTTTTAAGAATTTTAATATTAGAAAAATGTATTTTTATTATTATGTACAAAAAATATATTTTAATTAAAATGTTTTCAATTTTTGTTATATGATAAAAAAAGGTATTTTATTATTTTATGTACAAATGTATTTTAATGTGTATTAAAAAAATGTTTCCAAGTTGATTGAATTAAGTATATAAAAAAAGTGTTTTAATTATACTTTAATGTGATTGTTTTGTAAAGAATAAAAGAAAATATGGTTTTATAGTAAAAAGAAAAGAAGTTAGTATTAATACGGAATGTTTTTGTTGAAAAGAATCAGAATAATGGGCTTTTAGAGAGGGGTGTATTAAAAATGCTTGGGCTTCAGGCGTTGGGGAGAAAAGACCAGGCCCAAAGTTGAACTTAGAACAAAATTTTAGGGTTTGGAATTGTTCATTCAGTTGAGGCAAAAACGCTTAGGGTTTGTAGCGTGCCGTTTTGCTCGTCTTCGCCTATCTTCTCCGATCGTCTTGAATGCTGAAATGCCGTCCTCCGCCCAGAGCCACCGTGCCATCTCCTAAGTCTCTCTTCCCTCTATGAGCTCAGTGGACTTGTGATTCAAGGTTCGTTTCAATTTTTATGTTCTTTTTTACGGATTGCATGCGTTATTTCCATTTGAATCTAAAACTTGATCTTTTATTATTATGAGGTGAAGGAGAAAAGGAGAGGGAGAAGATTGTACTACCTGACTTGGAGAAGGAGGAGGGAAAAAGGATGTGGCGCTCAGGAGGCTCGATGGCGGGGATTCGGTGATGAAGACGCTGGCTTGCTTCTTTGGTAACTTTTATCTTTTTGCTACTTCTAGGGTTTGATGATGATAGACTTGTACTGAGAACCCTTTTAAAATCCACTTCTTTATCTCTTCTTCTGCATGTTGCCTTTGTGTTGATTGGAATATGATACTTGCTTGGAATGTTTGTTGCTGGCTGTGATCGGTGGATCTGGAACTGACTGTTTAACGCTGGTTCGCGAAATGTCGCGGAAGCAAGAGTCGCCACCGTCTTTTATTTTCTCCAATAGGAAAGGACAAAAGCACAGAAAAATTCCTTTAAAGAGATTGCTCTCGGTTCGGGAGGTAGGTTATAGAAAGGGAAGGTGTTAGCACCCTTTCTATCCATGGTTATCCATGGGCTCTTAGATACTTGCTCAATGTGTTTTCAAAATGGTTTGTTTGCTTTTCAATGTGGGTTTTAAAAAGTTTCTTTGAAAATTCCAGTTCGACTCGTACGTCAGAGTGTTTGAAAAATTGCTTTCGAAAGCTTTTTGAAAATGTGTTGGTGTGAAAAGTATTTTTTTGATTTGTTTTGAAATTAGAGCAAGTATCTACGAGAACCTACCTACCCTAAGGAATTCGTCTGTGTAAATGTCCTTTAAAGTAATGCCATCCCACCATTGAGAGGTAGGTAGCACCACCGTTGGAGGTGTTCGGGTCAATTCGAGTTTTAGGGACATGGTGATCACCGGAGCAATGGGAAGACACCTTAGAAGCTACCCTCATGCCAGGTTCCCGGATCATGAGGACTTACTAAGACATTTTCTACTCGACGACCACCTTTCGAAAGGCAACAGTGAGGCGTACCCTAGGGGTGGTGTGTGATTTGTGTGCCGTTTTCATTTATTTTTGTTTTTGTCAAAGTGATCTATGCGTTTGTTTTTATTTTTGTTCATTCATTCTTGCATGCATTTATTTAACAGTTAAAAAGTTGCGAGAAATGTAAAGTTCTAAACTATTACAAAGGCGCGGGTCCACATCGCCAAAATTAAACCGGACCCGATTTAGCGGAAAAAATAAATAATGCGAAGAAATAAAGTGCGAAAAGTAAATTACAACGCTTTGAGGCAATTACAAAATTATAGTATGCGATAAAAAGTAAATGCGCAAAATTAATAATTGAAACGAAACTAGGGCGTTGGACCCTTTTACAAATAATTAAAAGTTAATGAGAATTAAAAAATTAAAATTAAATGAGAACAATATTTTTATGTTTTTTAGATTTAATGAGGAAAGAAATTAATTGCAATTAAATTAAGAAGCAAACCCTAATTCTATTTTTTTATTTATTAAGAAAGATTTAAATATAGTCTAAATTAAACCTAAAATTTATTATGTACAATTTTAATTATAAAAATAAAAATAATAAATAAATAGTATTGTGAGAAATAAAAATTAAAAAAAAGAAAATCAACAAAGATATTAAACCTAATTCTACATGTTTTTGGATTTTTATTAAAAAAAGGAATTAGAATTAAAACCTAATTAAATTAAATAATTATAAGTATTTATTATGAAAATAACTAAAATTAAAAATTATATTTTTATTTGGACATTTTATTTTTTTTATGATGTTTTTCTGTATTTTTTGTAAAAAAGATATTTAATTTAAATCAGAAAATAAATAAACAAATAAACAATTAAAAATAATAAAAGATAAAAAAAATTAGAAAAAAGATAGAACCAGGGGGGTTTGCTGTCCCATTATGGAGGTGTGAATTTGAGAGGCCTGGCCCAATAACGTTGGAACTTGGTTGACTTTTTGAATCCCATGCTACGCGTCTGACTCGTGCCTAGGGTGTACCATGAAGCCTGGACATTGATTTGATCATTGTGGACGCGTGGGTGGCCTGGATATAGCGTGTACGGTGAGTCTTTGTGTGAGACCTGTATGAGATTGCCAAAGGAAAAATAACATGAAATTTTGCAAGACCTGGGATTTGAACCCAGGTCTTTGAGGTCATATGCATAGGGCGTTGCCAGCTGAGCTACGTGATTCCATTTAATATATAATACCAATTAAATATCAAAAAGCAAAATCAATGCATAGTGGGCAAAACGCGCGTGAATTCAAACTGGCCTGTCTCCGTGTGACAACTCATCGTCTCTTTCGTTTTCTGAAATATGAAGGACAGAGGCAACGGTTTTTGATCGTGGCCTTAGGGGACTTAGAAGAAAATAGCGACTGGCCCCTCGTCGCTCATAAATTGAGCGCGAGGGTGCCATGGTCTTCGTCTCAACCCGCTTAAGCCATTGGTACTAGCCTGGAAGCCTGATTTTTCCTTGATCAAAAAACCCCAAATCTGAAACCTGCAAACCCTAGAGGGCGCTCATGGTGAAATCATGCTTATGCCATGAAAACTCAATTAAGTATAATGGTTAGTTCATAAACTTCATAAGGAGTAATAATCCACAAAAAAAAATGTAAAAAGATGCTTAGATAATGATATGCGATTTAGAATTTTATGTTATACAGTCCAAAGCCTCGTTACCAATTCTTGAGGTTTTTGCTGTTGTTAATGATTGGAATACGTTCAGAATAGTCCAAGGAAGCTATTGAGACACGAATGGAGCTTTGAATCAGTCTCTAGGGTGGATTTCAGAATTGAATTTTTCAAGCAATTTTCCAAGTTTGAGTATTGGTTTGCTGCGCAGTTTTCAGTCTTCTATGCTTTAGGTCTTGTTCTAATACTTGTAAGGAAGCAATTAGGTCAACAATTTCAACCAAAATCTCTTGCAATTATGATTTCATATATTTGATTTTGAAAAATCTTTTTTCATATCTTTTCATGTGCAACTTGGTTCAAATCTGATCAAAACTTATCAAAACTTGCCATAATCCATTAAGCACGAAATATTGACATTATAATGTGCATAAAAAGATTTTTTAGGTTAAGGTTTATATTTTTCATGAATTAAAATCATTTAAATGAATATAAATTAATATTAATTCAAATAAATAATTAAAAAATATGAGAATACTTCCCCTTGGGCCTAGTGGTCGTGCATAGGCTTGGCATGAAGAAATTTGGAAGAAAAATGGGCCCATTTGCATTTTTAGGCCTTTTGCATCAATGTTGACTTTCAAAAATTTCCAAAAATTTTCCAACTTCCACAAGGCATAACTTGGTCAATTTTTAAGCTTTTCACATGTTCTTGGACATTTTGGAAAGGTCTTTGAGTCCTTTAACCAATGCCTTTGGTCCCATGTCATTTTGATTTACCAATCTCAAGTTATGGCCTTTGACTTAAAGTCACTTTTTGTTGACTTTTGAAAATGACCTATAATGTTGAAATTGATAACTTTTTGTGAGAGCATTTCTTGGACTTGGAACATGAAGATGAATTGTAGGAAATGTCTTTCTCTTCAAAATGAGCTTTGGATGGAATTTTTCTGATAATCCATGTGAAAGTTATGCCCTGGTCAATTTCAGTTGACTTTTTCAACTGTCCAAATATAGCAACTTTTGCATCTTGATGATTTTCTGAGCCAAATTTTGAGAATCATGATCAAGCATTGATCAAATGATGTTTGTGGCTTCAAAATGGTATGTTGACCAAAAATTTGAACTTTTGACTGCCAAATGACTATTTTACCCCTACAGTTGACTGTAGTGCAATCTAGGGTTTTGACTGTGCAATTTTGAGCTGAATGCCTTGAAACTTGACATGAGGATACTTGACCATCTTTTTAAGCATATGGGACTTGATTGGGCCTTTGGAAAGTTCATTTGCTTGACCAGAACTCAAACCCTAGTTTTGACTGTATAGGAGACAGTTGAGCTGCATAGTCCTTGGGGAAATTTGTGACCTTGATTTTGACAATTCTTGATGAATATGAGAGGGCAAATTTTGGGGTACAACAGTTGCCCCTGTTCAATTTTCTTAGACCTGAGGATGCAGATTGGCTGACGTGCCTTTCGTAATCCGAGGGTAAAAGATGATTGAACACTAAAGTGCCCAGAAATTTGCGCTCACATAATAGCAATGATGAAGAGGGGATGGGCTTATAGATGCCATTTAGGTGTTGCTTGGATAGGATGATGGGCTTATGGATGCCATCTGGATATTGATTGCGTAGGAGATTCCTTAGCGAGAACCTGCATACCTGCAAAACAGAAAAATGAGTACCTGACACGCTGCAGGAGCTGATTTTAGATGCTTGATATAGATATGTCCTGACTGGTTACAGGAGCTGGGTCTGGAGCTTCAAACGCTGATGAATGAACCAGGGATGGTTACTGCCTTAGCATGAAGGGTAAGAGAATCCTGAATGATTTCAACCTCAACAACGCTCGTTGAGAAAATCTTGGTGAGAATTACCATCTGCGTAGTGTCAGGAAGAGAACCAAAGGACATTACAATTTCAAAGGGAGTTACCTCACTCACGTTGGAGAGGGAACTATAGGAAATTATAATCTGAAAGGACATATTACCTCACGCTCATGCCGGAGAGGGAAACATCTGAAGAAGGAATTACCACCTCACTCGCCGTTGGAGAGGGGACCATAAGAGAATATCACCTCACGCTCATGCCGGAGAGGGAAACATCTGAAGAAGGAATTACCACCTCACGCTCACTGTCGGAGAGGGGACCACAAAAGACTATCACCTCACGCTCACCGTCGGAGAGGAAAACATCTTGAAAAAGGAATTACCACCTCACGCTCACCGTCGGAGAGGGGACCACAAAAGACTATCACCTCACGCTCATCGTCGGAGAGGAAAACATCTTGAAAAAGGAATTACCACCTCACGCTCACCGTCGGAGAGGGGACCACAAAAGACTATCACCTCACGCTCATCGTCGGAGAGGAAAACATCTTGAAAAAGGAATTACCACCTCACGCTCACCGTCGGAGAGGGGACCATAAGAAACTTTAACTTCAACAACGCTCGTTGAGGAAAAATCTTAGTGACCTCAACAACGCTCGTTAAGGGAATCTTGGGTGACTTTATCTTCAACAACGCTCGTTGAGGAAAATCTTGGGTGTCTTCTACTGGGATAAGAACCAGGGAGATCTTAGGGTCGATCTGACTGAACCAGAGAAGGCCTTGGACTGGGTAAGAATCAGGAAAATCTTAGGGTCGATTTGACTGGACCGGTCTAGGTCTTGAAATGTGATTGAGAATTAAAACTGCATCTTTCCTGAAAGGTAAAAGTCAGTCATATGCAATGCATGATATGCAATGACGTTCTTGATGTAAATGAGACTTGTATGATATGATGTGTCTATGCATGCTATAATGATGTATGTGACGTTTTATGAATGCATGTTTTTGTCTAGGAAAGTAAATCCTTGACAGGCGCTTAGGAAGTCGTATCCTGGGCTGATATTGAGGAAGAGATTTTGCTTCCGCTGTGGATGATTGTTGCAAGAATACCGGTAGGAGAAGATAACTCCGTTAAGGAATAAACTTGGCAAATGAAATAATTCTGCGGGAGAAAAGATACTCTAGCGATCATGCTGGGAAGTGCTACTCTGTGGGGATAGCGATGTTTTGCTGAGTTGATGAAGATAACTCCGCTGGGGATATCCTTGTTGTCGGAAGTGTTGATAGACTTTGCTGGGGGTAGGAAGATACTTTGCCGAGGACGCTCTTTCCGTGGCTTTTGGCTGAGGATAACCCAGTTATATCCTGTTACGGAAATAACTCTTTAAATCAAGCCGGAACGACGCGTTCGTGCTCTGCGAGGGATCAGCTTCCAGAATCTACTGGGGATAAGCTTACTGCTTGGGGATATGATTTCCAACTTTGTTGGTGAAGCTGGATTGGACTCTTCTGGGGAGTTTGATATGCTGGGGAAGTGACTGAGATACCGCCGGGGAACAATCTTTAGGCCAAGACTGCCGGGGATGCTTGTATTGAATATGTGCTGCTGCTGGGGAGGTATTGAGATCTACAGGAGGATACTCAATTTCCTTGATATTTGATGACTTTGCTTGGAGAAGAATGTATTGACTTGTTGAACCACTCTCTGGGGATTTAAGATGTACCGGTTATGTTCTTTAGCTGAACCTATCTTGGCACCTTGGGGGATAGAACCATTAGATTGCTCTTAGGTGACTCCTTATTGCCCCTGTTTCTGAGGAGAGAAAGACCTATGAGGTGCTGATAGTTGTTGACGGACAAACCTTCTTCTGGTAGGCAAGTGATGTGAATGACAGGACATAGTCGTACGCTTTGATCCCTAACTTTTGCCTGGACCGCCCTTTCGGGTTTTCAGTCCACCGGGATACCCATTTTTGCCCAAGCCCCCTTTTCAGGTTTTCGACTTGCCGGGTGTACAGATTTTTTTTATTTCATCCCTTCATTTTGCCCGAACCCTTTTGGTTCGCCGGGAAGCCCTTATTTTTGCCTAGGTATGTCAACCTAGCGGGTCTTTGATTGTGCGTAGTATTTTTTCGACTATGTCCGTGCTTTCAGAATGTAGGGAGTTGCCCCTGTTATAAGTGTTTTGTCATGCCGCCAGAAGGTGTTTGATCAGGTCAGATTCGTTGTTGGAGTGCCCCAGGTGACTCAGGCGGAGATTTGCCCCAGGCTTTTGGCCTTTTGAGAGATTCTCTGGATCTTGACTTAACTGCCCCAGATGATGGACAATAGTCATGCCATGCCCCTTGATTGGAGATACTCTCGTTCATTAGACTTTCATTATGCGAATTTCCCTGCTGTTCAAACAAAAAGTCATACGCAAACAAAGTTATGTTAAAAATGCAAAGCTTATGTCTGTCTTGAAGATTTTGAAAATGCGTTCTTTTTTCCATAAAACAAATGAATGTTTGTAAAACGTGATGTCAACTCCGTATTTACCGTAGGCCTTCAGGAGTCAGGATACCTTTCGTGACAGTATGCTTTCGAACTAACCCATGCTTCAGCTAGGACTTTTTAGGGTTATAACGTGGCCTGGTTCACGGTTTAAGAAACAAAAGATAAAGGCTCAAATTTTATTTGTACCCACCCGCTCTTCGTGATGTTCTTCAAACCTAAGCTCAGTTGATCATACGTTAGACCTTGTTTGAGTCTTTGCTCTGATTTTCCAGTGATGGTTCGGATATTGATGATTTCTTTTGAATAGGCAGTCATTTTTTGCCTTGGTTGAGGGTTTGTGAGACCTCTTTCTTGATTTTTATTATCCCTTTCTTTTTTGCCTGAACTGTTTCCTTTTGGAATTACAGTTAGCGGGATGCCCCAGTTTCAGAAGTCCCCTTTGTAGGTTTAGACTTTTTGGGCTTTTCATTTATGAATTTTGATGATGACTGCCTATCTTTATGATCATTCTGAACCATCACTGTCTTTTGTTTTGTAAGGACTCCTTTGGTGTCATTCGTTATGCACTTGGATCAACTGAGTGACTACCCCGCCCCAGGTTATGATTAAGGGTTTTGATTTTCGAAAATAAAACTTCTACTTCTTTGGCTCTGATGGGTTGACGAGGGATCATCATCCTTATAACTCCAGTGTTTAGGAATTGAAACAATGCCTGTACTTCATAAGCGGGGTCTGTTCAAAAGCATACTGTAAAGATCGTGGTATCGTTTTCGTCATCCTCCCTCAAGAGGCCTAGAATTTTAGATCCAGAGTTGACATCAGAAAAATATGAAAAGAAATTTGAATATAATGAAAACAATTGTATTAATTCCCAAAACAGACGTATGCGATGCATTGATAGAATAAAAGAGTTTGCTATGACATTAATTGTTTGTATAAGCAAAGAGAAATACAACTCAAAAATTCAAATAAACAAAAGGCTTCAATGATTGGGCAACGAAGCAGTGATTATGTTCGGAGTCTCAGGCACTTCAAACTGAATCTCTCCAGCGTCGATCATATCTTGAATCTTATTCTTGAGGGGCCAGCAATTGTCTGTAGTATGCCCCGGGCTATCTGAATGATATGCGCACCTATCGTTGGGATGATAGTTGGGTGCAGAAGTGTTCGGATTCCGAAGAGGAGCCCTTAAGGTGATCAGCCCTGTCTTCAACAGTTGTTGCAGTGCTTGATCCAGCGACATGTTGAGTTTAGTATACTGTCGTTTCTCCTTGCGCTGCTGCCCCTGTCCTTGTTGAGTAGGTCCGGGATTGGAAATCTGGATTGCCCCTGCCTCATGACGGCTCTTTTGACCGTGCACAGCATTGGATTCTTTCTTCCCCTGAGGAGGCTTCTTATCAGAATGTGCAGCCTCTTGAATTTTCCCAGACCGGATGCCAGCTTCAATTCGCTCTCCAGTCAAGATAAGATCTGTGAATCCAGCAGACGAATTCCCAATCAGGTGGTTATAAAATGGACCAGACAAGGTCCCCAAGAACATATCCACAAACTCCCGATCAGTCAGTGGGGGTTGTACCCTTCCAGCAAGATCCCTCCATTTCTGCGCATATTCTTTAAAACCTTCACTTGATCCTAACGACATACCCTGGAGTTGGGTACGCGTGGGGGCAAGGTCGGCATTGTACTGGTACTGCTTATAGAAAGCAGTTGCCAACTCCTCCCAGTTACGAACTTTGGTCCCATCCAGCTGATAGAACCATTCGAGGTGGGTCCCTGAAAGACTTTCCTGGAAGAAGTGGATCCACAAGTTTTTGTCCACCGTGTATGGTTGGATCTTCCGAACATAGGACCTTAGATGCAGCTTGGGACAAGACGCCCCGTCATACTTAGAGAAGGATGGTGCTTTGAACTTATGGGGGATAACCACACCAGTTGACAAACCCAGATCTCCGAGATCCAGCCCAGGTACCTGTTGAACCTCCATAGCTTTCATTCTGTCCTCCAGTTGTTTATATCTGTCATCAGCAGGAGGGTACTGCTCCTCGTCAAAATCTGTCTCGTTGTCGGAGACCACTGGACTGGGAACCTCTCTCTCATGATGACTGCTTTTTCCCACAGATGGGGTTGTCCTCTCAGTTTCAACTTGCGGCGTATTCCCAGATCTGCGTCTAGGGCTGAACAAGACAGTCCTCTTCTTCTTCTTGTCCTTCTTCAAAAGGAGAGCCTTCAGGTCTTGTTGCCCCTGAGTCAAATTCATGATCAGCTCTTGGAACTGGGCGTTCTGAGCCTGGAGATCCTTGATAGTCTGCTCGGCTGATGGTTCAGGATTCATGGCGATCGGCTGAAATAAACAGCGAGGAAGGGTAAGCAACCTGTCAAGGGATACCTGCGATGCAATGAGATGTATGACATGCATGTAATGTTTTCAGGGACCTCGCGGGGTAAACAGAGAAACTTTGTTAACATTTGGAACTGGTAGCTTGATGGAAGGAAACCCATGTTGTTGAGAATTCTTCTTCAAGGGTCAAAGGCTCACCATATCCAGTGGGTCATAGCCCCTGACAACCTTGGCTAGAGGAAAATAAATCCTCTTTGCCCTTTGCTAGACAGTTGGTTCATCATGACCTGCATCACGAGCCCTTGAGATCCTTGAAATGGGTTAGGATGTATGCAATGGTATG
The DNA here is from genome assembly GCA_948472305.1 of Vicia faba. NCBI lineage: Eukaryota > Viridiplantae > Streptophyta > Magnoliopsida > Fabales > Fabaceae > Vicia > Vicia faba. The sequence goes on from OX451740.1 coordinate 14,576,549, forward strand.
CAATGGTATGATGTCATGCTATGCATGGGGTGATGTAGGTAAACCCTGCTATGAGTCCCAATTAAGGACTATAAAACAGACCCTGCAAGAAATTCAGTATACTTTGTTATGAGTCCTAATTAAGGACTATAGACAAAACCTGCAAGAGATCTAGTAAACCCTGTTATGAGTCCCAGTTAAGGACTATAAACAACACCTGCAAGAAATTTGGTAAACCCTGTTATGAGTCCCAATTAAGGACTATAAACAACCCTGCAAGAAATTTGGTAAACCCTGTTAGGAGTCCCAATTAAGGACTATAAACAAGACCTGCAAGAAATTTGGTAAACCCTGTCATGAGTCCTAGTTAAGGACTATAAACAAGACCTGCAAGAAACAAGTGTCAGGTACCAAGTACGCAAATAGGCAAGTACCAAGGCACACAAGTCACACAAAAGAGCCCTTAAGGTTTAGGCCAGCATGGGGTCTAGGTATTACCCTCTTGAAGTTGGTGGGTTCAACCTGTCCTATTAGAAGTAACCGGGTTCTAAGGTTCCCAATATCACGGGACTGCTTTCATTGTTCATCGTTTCGATTTAGCCACTGAACTGGCGACCGAAATATTCCAGGAAAGCAACCCTCAATTGAGTGTAGTATCGAGTATCAACCAACCTCGGACTGCACCAAAGTCAGTTATCTCACTACCCTAAAGAGGCCAAGATAGTTCAATTAAGGTTCCTAAGGTCTGTTGATGCTTCACGACACCACGCGGAGGCCCCGTACTCTCCTTGACTGAACTCAAGGGTTACCGGTACACACCAAAGTGCCACATCAACGTAGCAGACTGTTTCAACCATGTCGGTATACCCCGCACAGTTCCCTCACAGCCTTGTTGCTACTTTCTAAGAAAGGTATCCCCAGATCCGGGTTAGGATCTATAGAACTCCCAAACAACCCACAATTTAAAGCACACAAGGAAAACAATTGAAAACATAGTTATGAGCTAGCCCTAAGGTACACCTCACTTTAAGATATCCCCAGCAGAGTCGCCAGTTCTGTGATCGGTGGATCTGGAACTGACTGTTTAACGCTGGTTCGCGAAATGTCGCGGAAGCAAGAGTCGCCACCGTCTTTTATTTTCTCCAATAGGAAAGGACAAAAGCACAGAAAAATTCCTTTAAAGAGATTGCTCTCGGTTCGGGAGGTAGGTTATAGAAAGGGAAGGTGTTAGCACCCTTTCTATCCATGGTTATCCATGGGCTCTTAGATACTTGCTCAATGTGTTTTCAAAATGGTTTGTTTGCTTTTCAATGTGGGTTTTAAAAAGTTTCTTTGAAAATTCCAGTTCGACTCGTACGTCAGAGTGTTTGAAAAATTGCTTTCGAAAGCTTTTTGAAAATGTGTTGGTGTGAAAAGTATTTTTTTGATTTGTTTTGAAATTAGAGCAAGTATCTACGAGAACCTACCTACCCTAAGGAATTCGTCTGTGTAAATGTCCTTTAAAGTAATGCCATCCCACCATTGAGAGGTAGGTAGCACCACCGTTGGAGGTGTTCGGGTCAATTCGAGTTTTAGGGACATGGTGATCACCGGAGCAATGGGAAGACACCTTAGAAGCTACCCTCATGCCAGGTTCCCGGATCATGAGGACTTACTAAGACATTTTCTACTCGACGACCACCTTTCGAAAGGCAACAGTGAGGCGTACCCTAGGGGTGGTGTGTGATTTGTGTGCCGTTTTCATTTATTTTTGTTTTTGTCAAAGTGATCTATGCGTTTGTTTTTATTTTTGTTCATTCATTCTTGCATGCATTTATTTAACAGTTAAAAAGTTGCGAGAAATGTAAAGTTCTAAACTATTACAAAGGCGCGGGTCCACATCGCCAAAATTAAACCGGACCCGATTTAGCGGAAAAAATAAATAATGCGAAGAAATAAAGTGCGAAAAGTAAATTACAACGCTTTGAGGCAATTACAAAATTATAGTATGCGATAAAAAGTAAATGCGCAAAATTAATAATTGAAACGAAACTAGGGCGTTGGACCCTTTTACAAATAATTAAAAGTTAATGAGAATTAAAAAATTAAAATTAAATGAGAACAATATTTTTATGTTTTTTAGATTTAATGAGGAAAGAAATTAATTGCAATTAAATTAAGAAGCAAACCCTAATTCTATTTTTTTATTTATTAAGAAAGATTTAAATATAGTCTAAATTAAACCTAAAATTTATTATGTACAATTTTAATTATAAAAATAAAAATAATAAATAAATAGTATTGTGAGAAATAAAAATTAAAAAAAAGAAAATCAACAAAGATATTAAACCTAATTCTACATGTTTTTGGATTTTTATTAAAAAAAGGAATTAGAATTAAAACCTAATTAAATTAAATAATTATAAGTATTTATTATGAAAATAACTAAAATTAAAAATTATATTTTTATTTGGACATTTTATTTTTTTTATGATGTTTTTCTGTATTTTTTGTAAAAAAGATATTTAATTTAAATCAGAAAATAAATAAACAAATAAACAATTAAAAATAATAAAAGATAAAAAAAATTAGAAAAAAGATAGAACCAGGAGGGTTTGCTGTCCCATTATGGAGGTGTGAATTTGAGAGGCCTGGCCCAATAACGTTGGAACTTGGTTGACTTTTTGAATCCCATGCTACGCGTCTGACTCGTGCCTAGGGTGTACCATGAAGCCTGGACATTGATTTGATCATTGTGGACGCGTGGGTGGCCTGGATATAGCGTGTACGGTGAGTCTTTGTGTGAGACCTGTATGAGATTGCCAAAGGAAAAATAACATGAAATTTTGCAAGACCTGGGATTTGAACCCAGGTCTTTGAGGTCATATGCATAGGGCGTTGCCAGCTGAGCTACGTGATTCCATTTAATATATAATACCAATTAAATATCAAAAAGCAAAATCAATGCATAGTGGGCAAAACGCGCGTGAATTCAAACTGGCCTGTCTCCGTGTGACAACTCATCGTCTCTTTCGTTTTCTGAAATATGAAGGACAGAGGCAACGGTTTTTGATCGTGGCCTTAGGGGACTTAGAAGAAAATAGCGACTGGCCCCTCGTCGCTCATAAATTGAGCGCGAGGGTGCCATGGTCTTCGTCTCAACCCGCTTAAGCCATTGGTACTAGCCTGGAAGCCTGATTTTTCCTTGATCAAAAAACCCCAAATCTGAAACCTGCAAACCCTAGAGGGCGCTCATGGTGAAATCATGCTTATGCCATGAAAACTCAATTAAGTATAATGGTTAGTTCATAAACTTCATAAGGAGTAATAATCCACAAAAAAAAATGTAAAAAGATGCTTAGATAATGATATGCGATTTAGAATTTTATGCTATACAGTCCAAAGCCTCGTTACCAATTCTTGAGGTTTTTGCTGTTGTTAATGATTGGAATACGTTCAGAATAGTCCAAGGAAGCTATTGAGACACGAATGGAGCTTTGAATCAGTCTCTAGGGTGGATTTCAGAATTGAATTTTTCAAGCAATTTTCCAAGTTTGAGTATTGGTTTGCTGCGCAGTTTTCAGTCTTCTATGCTTTAGGTCTTGTTCTAATACTTGTAAGGAAGCAATTAGGTCAACAATTTCAACCAAAATCTCTTGCAATTATGATTTCATATATTTGATTTTGAAAAATCTTTTTTCATATCTTTTCATGTGCAACTTGGTTCAAATCTGATCAAAACTTATCAAAACTTGCCATAATCCATTAAGCACGAAATATTGACATTATAATGTGCATAAAAAGATTTTTTAGGTTAAGGTTTATATTTTTCATGAATTAAAATCATTTAAATGAATATAAATTAATATTAATTCAAATAAATAATTAAAAAATATGAGAATACTTCCCCTTGGGCCTAGTGGTCGTGCATAGGCTTGGCATGAAGAAATTTGGAAGAAAAATGGGCCCATTTGCATTTTTAGGCCTTTTGCATCAATGTTGACTTTCAAAAATTTCCAAAAATTTTCCAACTTCCACAAGGCATAACTTGGTCAATTTTTAAGCTTTTCACATGTTCTTGGACATTTTGGAAAGGTCTTTGAGTCCTTTAACCAATGCCTTTGGTCCCATGTCATTTTGATTTACCAATCTCAAGTTATGGCCTTTGACTTAAAGTCACTTTTTGTTGACTTTTGAAAATGACCTATAATGTTGAAATTGATAACTTTTTGTGAGAGCATTTCTTGGACTTGGAACATGAAGATGAATTGTAGGAAATGTCTTTCTCTTCAAAATGAGCTTTGGATGGAATTTTTCTGATAATCCATGTGAAAGTTATGCCCTGGTCAATTTCAGTTGACTTTTTCAGCTGTCCAAATATAGCAACTTTTGCATCTTGATGATTTTCTGAGCCAAATTTTGAGAATCATGATCAAGCATTGATCAAATGATGTTTGTGGCTTCAAAATGGTATGTTGACCAAAAATTTGAACTTTTGACTGCCAAATGACTATTTTACCCCTACAGTTGACTGTAGTGCAATCTAGGGTTTTGACTGTGCAATTTTGAGCTGAATGCCTTGAAACTTGACATGAGGATACTTGACCATCTTTTTAAGCATATGGGACTTGATTGGGCCTTTGGAAAGTTCATTTGCTTGACCAGAACTCAAACCCTAGTTTTGACTGTATAGGAGACAGTTGAGCTGCATAGTCCTTGGGGAAATTTGTGACCTTGATTTTGACAATTCTTGATGAATATGAGAGGGCAAATTTTGGGGTACAACACTGGCCCTCTGAGATTCACTTCCTTCTACGTTCTTCTTCTCTTTGTCACTGTATGCTGCCCTGAACACTTGCTTACGTTGCCTAATTTGACATGTTTCTTCTTCGTCCTATGATGAATCCAGGATTCTGAGGACTTGTATATCTAGTATGCTTGAGTATGTTGTTGGATATGCCTTTCTGATTTGCCTATGATGAAGCCCACTTCTGAGGCCTAGGGTGGGTTTGAGAAATTGGCTTGCTTTTGGTGAGATAGGCTTGTGCAGATGGATACCTTAGCAGGTTTATGCTGGTTTTTGAGTAGTTGGTTTTGGTTGTTAGGCTTGGTGTTGGTTCAGTTTTGGCATTGAGTCAATGTAGGTTTGTTGTTGATGGCTTGAACTGGACAGGTAAGGGTTTCAGCAGGTTTATGAGGTTTGATGGTTTTTACTAATGCAGGTTTAGGTTTGTGAGATCTCAGGCAGGTGTGCTTGGTTCATGGTTTAAGGGGCATAGTTTCAGGCCAAGGTTGTATGGCTTGACAGCAGGGTGATTTGGTTTTGTATTTGGTTCTGGTTATTGTAGGTTTCACTGATTTTTTGCTCTTAAGGGCTTCACAGGTTTTGATGATTAGGTACAGGCTGTGCTTTTGGTTTGCTTAGCAGTTTTGGCTTTTGATAACAGTTTTGGCTTGGTTCAGGCCTTGACAGGTTTGAGCTTGCAGCAGGTTTTTGGTTGTTTTACAGTATGGTCTTGCATATGCTGGTTGTGTATGTTTGTATATGCAGGTTTCAGCTTTGTATCTTTTTCTTTTCTGAACTGTGTTTTGTTCTTTGTGTTATATCTTTCTCCCTATCCTGCCTAAGCCTAAAGCCTGAAAACCTGCTTCTATTTCTCTTTTTCTCTCTCTGTAGTACAGTTTAAAGAATTTAATATGATTTCTCCTGTACTATTTTCCTGAAAGTGGCCCTGATGGGAAATGATGAAAAAAGAACTTGCTTGCATAACACATTACTTCTGCATATTCATCTTTCTTTGACAGCTTTGGATTTGACTTTGTATTTTTCTTTGATATCTTGGCCAAATCTTTTTTGACAGCTTGGGTAGACTTTTTGTTTTTGACAGTAGGTTGCACTTTTGGCTTTTGATAGAAAGTGGTAAGTTGGATTTTTTTTAGTTTGGTTTGAATTTGAAGTTTGAGATTTTGAAACTATGCAGTTTGATATTCTATGCATTTTGACATTTGCATTTTTCAACTTTGCATAAAAATTCTTCCCTCTCTGTGAACCGGGAGAAATCCCGCGATTTGCAGAGAGGGTTAACTGATCCCAGTCAGTGGCCCTTAATGATGAGTCTAATTTTAACTGTCTTTTCCAATTTAACTGCTTTTGACTTTCTCTTTTTTCCTTTTGCAGATGAAAAATGGAGCACCGGAGCGAAGTGAAGAATGGAGAATTAGAAATAAATAGGATAATTTTTATTTTATTTAATATTTAAATTAATGTAAATTATTGTTTGTAATTTAAATTATAAACAACATTTGTACAAATAATTCAAATATCAATAAAATCTGTGTTATCCAATTAAATCTATTTTCTCTTTATTGTTTATTTATTTATTTAAAACTCTTTGAATTAAAACAATTGAAAAATAAATTTCAATCTTTCAATTTAGAATAATAAATAACTTAAATAAAACGATATTGATCAATTAAACCTGTCTCTTCCAATATCCAAAGCAAAGCAGCAGTTAACCAAAATAAACTGATCAAGCGCATTCCCTCCTCACTGATTTGCCATAAACACTGAATCCAATACTGCATACTTCTTTTGACTGGCCCAAACAAAACAACATGAATTCAACCGAACTGCCTCTTTTACTGATTAAGTCAAAACAATGCGAATCCAACCCGAATCTTGAAATAAACTGCAACGTGCTGTGAAATTTTAATCTTTCTGAGAATGTGCCCATAAAACCCTTAATTCTTGATTAAATGCCAAATAACGCTCGCCTGATCAAAATTGAACCAAAAATCATCCAAAACCCTAAGCCAACTGTGAAACAATCCAGAGTCCTGAAAATCAGTAAAAACCCTAATTTCGCTTGACTGACAAGAAAAGTCCATTTGTCTGATTCTTGAGCCAGTTTAAAAAAATCAGGAAATGCTTGAAGCTGAGATTTCTTGGGGGAAAATGCGAGGGCAAATTTTGGGGTACAACAAGTTTCCTAATGTGCCACTCCTGGGAATTAGGGGAGGCATCACCTACAATCCTTCTTTAGCATTACGTCAGTTTGGTTATGCACGGAGAGATGGTCCACTGGATATGCTCATCCAGGGTATTGTGTTCAACTACTCAGATGATTTGCAAAATTATCATAAGAGGTTCATCCGCGCTTGGGGCATTGTTAAGAAGACTGATAATAGGACTTTGGGGCGCAAGAACTTCATTCCTTTGAAACCTTGCATCAAAAGGGTGCGGGCTCGAGCCCAAAGTCTTATGATTCCATACGATTCCATCTTACCGATGATCTTGGAACCTGTTGTTCAAGGGGGCGAGTCCCGTATTATTCTCCATCCTGATATGCCAACCAACCTCGAAGAGTTGCAAAAGTCTTGGATCCAGCTCAAGGGAGAACGAGATACTTTTGAGGCTCAATTCTATGCAAGTGAGAAGAAGGTTCTGGAATTAACAAAGCAGCTTCATGAAGAGAGGAACCTCAGCACCTACCTCAACACCAAGAGGAAGCTCCCATGGGAGACTTAGGAGTTTAGAATTTACTTTCATTGTTTATCCCTGTGTAATCTTGTTGTTCCTTTAAAAAAAATTCTAATAAAAGGTTTTGTTTCTTGTTTTGTTTAAAAGAGCTTAAATCCAATAAGGTACTTGAAAACATTGCATAAGCATATCATGCATCTTATTGCATAAGCAGGTCTCAAAGCAAGGTTCTTATCTTCTTCGTTATTTATTTCAACAAGTAAAGAAATGGATCTTGAACAAAATATCAAGGATCTCCAGGCGCAAAACGCCCAGTTCCAGCAAATGACCGTGGCTCTAGCTAAAGGGAAAGAAGATATGAAAGCCCTCATACTGAAGGATAAAAAGAAGAAGCCAAAGAAACCAGCTGGTATGGTGAACTTGGAAAGAAGGATGAGGGGACCAGTGCGGCGAGCTTCTGAACTGGTAACTTCATCAAAAGAAGGAGACGATCAGGAAGAGGAGACGAGAGAGGAAGACTCCAGTTCAAAGGAATCTGAGGATGAATCTGACTATGATGAGGAGAAGTATCCTCCTGCTGATGAAAAGTACAAACAGCACGAGGATTGTCTGAATGCAATAGAAATCCAAAAGGTATCAGGTCTGGATTTTGAAGAACTGGGTTTGGTTTCTGGGGTTGTCATCCCGCAGAAGTTTAAGGATCTGGTGTTCGCAAAATATGATGGGGTCTCATGTCCCAAAATGCATCTCCGATCTTATGTGAGGAAGATTCAGCCTCACACTGCAGACAAGGACTTATGGGTCCACTTCTTTCAAGACAATCTATCTGGGACTCAGCTAGAGTGGTTCTATCTATTGGAGGGGACCAATATTCATAGCTGGGAAGACCTGGCCGCTGCTTTCTACAAGAAGTATCAGTATAATGCAGACCTTTCTCCCACCCGTACACAACTCCAAAGTATGTCTATGGGTTTGAGCGAAGGTTTTAAAGACTATGCTCAGAAGTGGAGGGACTTATAAGGAAGAGTCCAACCCCCCTGTCTGATAGGGAGTTAGTGGATATGTTTTTGGGTACCCTATCTGGTCGTTTTTTCAATCATCTGATTGGAAGCTCCTCATCTGGCTTTACTGAGTTTATTTTGACGGGAGAAAGAGTGGAAGTTGGGATTAGAAGTGGCAAGATTCAGAAGGATGCCTCTTCAAGTGCGGGAAAGAGAACTTTTGTAGGAAAGAAAGAGGTCAATGTTGCTTACAGTCAAATAAATCATGGCAGAACTAAACACCGTCCAATGGTAGGGGCTGTTATGATACCCAAGCCTGCAGCTACTCAACAACAAAATAATCAACCTAGAACAGAAAGACCCGTAAGGAAATTCACCCGGATAAATATGACTTTGTCTCAAGTATTTCCTCATCTACTGAAATCTGATCTTGTTACCTTGAGGGAAGCTTCCAAGAATCCCAACACCACGTCTCTTCACTACAACCCAAATGCTCGCTGTGCTTACCACTCAGAAAGTTCGGGCCATGATACCAACAACAGTTGGGCTTTGAAAAACAAGGTGTAAGACCTTATTAAAGCGAAGGAGATTGAATTTGACGCTCCTGAGATTCCCAATGTTATAACTGCTTCCATGCCCAAGCACTGTTGTGGTGTTAATGATGTTGATAATGGTACATTTGTTACTTATGTTGAGGAACTTGTTACTCCTCTCATGATTGTTAAGTAGAATTTATTGCAAGCCAGTTTATTTCCGGGTTGTGGTGAAGATTTCCACCTATGTTCATCTCTACCGACTGGTTGTTGTTTGTTGAAAGCAATTGTTCAGCGCCTGATGGATGATAAAGAGATCTTATTTGAGAAGACTCTCATCACAACTGTTTCTTGTAAGGATGTTTCAATTATAACCATTTCCTCCAATCCTCCCAAGGTCTCCACCAAAAGACCCGTCAGGATTACATATGCTCTGAAGTTGGCTCCTCTGATCATTACTATGCCAGGGCCAATCCCATACTCATCGGACAAGGCTGTTCCCTGGAACTATGGGGTTGATTTCTATTACCATGGCGTCAGGAAAGACCTGTTGGTTACTGAAGACCAAGTATATGAAAATAATGATCCTGACATTGGCAACATCGTTGGGACCAGTAAAATAACAAGAAGTGGAAGAGTGTTCTCCCCTGAGATTTCTCCTCCAAAAGTCGTTACTATTCCTGTGATCATTCCTACTGTTGTTCCTGCTGATACTACCACCACAATTCATGTGGTTACCCCTGTTACCACCCCTATCACTGAGTCGTACGATACTCAGGGTAAAGATGTATTGATTGAGCATGTCCAGACGAAGGCGCATTCAAAATCTATTCCAGAGGCTTCCAAGAGGGAAATGGAAGAATTCTTGAAGATAATAAAAAAGAGCGACTACAATATGGTCGAACAACTGGGGCGGACCCCTTCTAAGATTTCTATGTTAGCCTTACTATTGTGCTACGAAGCTCATGCAAAAGCTTTGGTAAAATTCCTCAAGACCGCCCATGTGCCACAAGAAACCTCCGCTGACCAATTTGAAGATTGTATGGCCAGTTTGACAGCTGATAACGGGTTGGGTTTTTCTGATGTTGATATGACACCCAGAGGAAGAAAATATAATGATGCGCTACATGTCTCCATTGAATGCAGGGGAACTACTTTGGCCCATGTTCTAGTAGACACTGGTTCATCGTTAAATGTGCTGCCCAAGAAGGCTCTGGACAGATTAGACTGTGAAGGTTTGACTCTGAAGCCCAGCAACATTGTAGTGAGGGCTTTCGATGGTTCGAAAAGAATGGTTCACGGGGAGGTGGACATCCTCATCAAATTTGGTTCTCAGACCTTTGACTCCACCTTCTACGTGATGGATATCAGACCATCTTATTATTGTTTGTTGGGTCGCCCTTGGATCCATGGGGCTGGAGCTGTCATGTCCACTCTGCATCAGATGATGAAGTACTCGGTGAAAGGAAAGATTGTCACGGTACATAGTGAAGAGGATTACATGGTGTGATCGGTGGATCTGGAACTAACTGTTTAAAGCTAGTTCGCGAAATGTCGCGGAAGCAAGAGTCGCCACCGTCTTTTATTTTCTCCAAATGGAAAGGACAAAAGCACAGAAAAATTCCTTATAGAGATTGCTCTCGGTTCGGGAGGTAGATTATAGAAAGGGAAGGTGTTAGCACCCTTTCTATCCATGGTTATCCATGGGATCTTGGATACTTGCTCATTTGTGTTTTCAAAATTGTTTGTTTGCTTTTCAACTGTGGGTTTAAAAAATTTCTTTGAAAATTTTAGTTCGACTCTTGCATCAGTCCTCAAGAGTGTTTGAAAAGTTGCTTTCGAAAGCTTTTTGAAAAGGTGTCGGTGTGAAAATAGTTTTTGATTTTGTTTTAAAATTAGAGCAAGTATCTAGAGTCGTCTACCTACCCTAAGGAATTCATCTGTGTAAATGCCCTTAAAGATAGTGCCATCCCACCATTGAGAGGTAGGTAGCACCACCGTTGGAGGTGTTCTGGTCAATTCGAGGGTTCGGGACATGGTGATCACCGGAGCAATAGGAAGACACCTTAGAAGCTACCCTCATGCCATGTTCATGGACATGAGGACTTACTAAAACATCCTCTACTCGACGACCACCTTTCGAGGGGCAAGGCAACAATGAGGCGTACCCTAGGGGTGGTGTGTGATTTGTGTGTCATGTTCATTTATGTTTATCTTGTCATGCATTGGTGATCTACGCGTTGCTTTTATTTTTGACATTCATTCTTTCATGCAAATTAATTAACAGTTAAAAAGATGCGGAATTAAAAGTCCTACGCTATTACAAAGGCGCGGGTCTACATCGCCAAATTAATCCGAGACCCGATTTGAAATAAAACAAAATGCGAAGAATAAAAACCCTAATTGATCTATTACATAGCTTTGGGAGAATTACATTATATTCACAAAAAGAAATAAAAATAAAATGCGAGAAGAAGTAAAATCGGGAATGCGAGGGCGTTGGACCCTTTTAAGGAAATTAAATTACAATTATGAAATTAATTAAATTAAATAAAAGAAAGAAATTGTTTTTTTTTTGGAGTTTTTTGTATTTATGGAGTTTAAGAAAATTAAATTGGAGTTAAAAAGAAAAATTAATTAACCCTAATTCTAAGTTGCTTTTGATTTATTAAGAAAACTATTTAAATTAGACCTAGTTTAAATTAATTATTTACATGGCAAATCTTATTTACAAAAATAATTAATATTTAATATGGTGAAAAAGAAGAAAAAGATAAAAGTATAAAACCCTAATTCTACATTTTTTAGTTTATTAAGAAAAATATTAGAATTAAACCTAGAATTAAAAACTAAATTAATTATTAAATTTATTTACAAAAATGTTAGTGAATTAAATGTTAAAACATATTTTTTTATTTTTATACTTTCTGATTTTTTGTTATTTTTTATGTTAAAGAAAACAAATTAATTTAAAGAATTAAATTAAAATTGAACAAAACAAATAAAATAGAAAGAAAAAAGAATGAAGGAAAGCAAACCAGTGGGGGTGTTGACCCCAGTTTGGAGGTTTTGTCCCAGTAATTAGGCCCATTAGAACCTTGGCCTTTTTGACTTTTCATGGGAGCGTGTGGCCTGGTTGACTTATGCACATGGTACTCTTCAGATCATGGCCAGTGGATTGATCTCCGTGTATAGGTGGCAAGCACAGACATAGAGGCCTATGGTACTCCCTTGAGAACACGCTGCGTGGAATTATGTTAGCAAGAAAAATATTGAAATAACATGGGGGACCTGGGGATCGAACCCAGGTCTCATTGCTTACCAAGCCAATGCCTTGCCACTGAGCCATTTACACGCTTTGTATATAATATAGAAAATAAAGAATATAATGCAAAATAATAGTTAGTGGTATTATTTCGCGCGAAATTCAAACGCACCAACCGCTGGCTTACACCTCACCTTCTTCTCCAATTGTTCTGCATTTGCCTGGAAAAAAACAAAAGGATAGCGGGGGTTTTAAACCCCCACTAAATGATTCATACAAAAATAGCGAATAGAATCCTGTTGGTCATAAATTTATCGCGAGGTATGGAATCAATTAGTCACGAGCTTCTAATTTCAATGGCGTGGGTCTCGTGTCTCAATTTTTCCTGAAGAGGAAACCCCTGATTTTGCAACTCTGAAACCCTAGCAAGCTTCAATGGTAATCTCATGTATAAAGCACGAAAACTCAATTAAATGATATGGTTAGCTTTAGAATGATTAACTTAATATAAATCAAGCATTAGAAATTGAAAATAACGCATGAATCATGAGACATGAATATGAGAAAAGTCATGAACAGGACGGGTTCGTTCTACCAATTCCTTGTGTTAGAAGCAATGGTTTTGATCCAGAAACGTTCCTTGATGCCTTAGGAGTGCAATGGAATAGTTATCTTGCTTTGAAACGCTTTGGAATGGTGTTTTCAGTTTTGAATTTTTTCACAAAAATTGCAAAGTATGTTTTGGTTCTTGGGCGCAGCTTTCAGGTCCTCGGAATTAGGTTTGCATTCTGACTTATGTATGGGATGAATTAGGGTTGAATTTTGAGCCAAAAGATCAATGCATTGATGTATCAAATATTTGATTTTCAATGAATATTTTTTCAATCTTTTTCATGTGTTTTGATGCCAATCATGACCAATCTCCTTGATTCTTTCCATATTGGGTAGTGCACGAAATCTTGAAGGTATTCTATGCACAAAAAGATTTGAAAAGCATGGATGAGTATTTTTTCATATTTTATTTAATTAAATGAATTAATGGTGATTAAAAATTCAAATAAATAATAAAAAATGATGAAATAACTCCCCTTGGGCCAAATGGTCGTGCATAGCCTTTGGATGATGAATCTTGGAAGAAAATGTGGCCCATTAGCAATTTTGAGGCATTTGAAGTAAAGTTGACTTTTCAAAATTCCCAAAAATTTCCCAACTTCCACAAGGCATATCTTGCTCAATTTTTAAGCTTTGATCATGTTCTTGGACATTTTGGAAAGGTCTTGAAGTCCTCTAACCAATGCCTTTGGTCCCATGTCATTTTGATTTACCAATCTCAAGTTATGGTCTTTGACTTAAAGTGCCTTTTTGTTGACTTTTGAAAATGACCTATAATATTGAGATTGATAACTTTTTGTGAGAGCATTTCTTGGACTTGAAGTGTGAAGATGAGTTGTAGGAAATGTCTTTCTCTTCAAAATGAGCTTTGGATGGAATTTTTCTGATAAACCATGTGGAAGTTATGCCTTGGTCAATTTGCAGTTGACTTTTTCAACTGTCCAAATATGGAAACTTTTGCATCTTGGGATTTTTTGAGCCATGCCTTGAGAATCATGATCAAGCATTGATCAAATGATGTTTGTGGCTTCAAAACAAGATGTTGACCAAAAATTTGAACTTTTTGACTGTCAAATGACCATTTTGCCCCTGCAGTTGACTGCTGAGCAATTAGGGTTTCTGACTGTGCAATTTTGTGCTGTAAGTCTTAAAACTTGGTATGAGGATGCTTGACCATGTTTATAGGCATGTGGGACTTGTTTGGACCCTTGGAAACTTCATTTTCTTTGTCAGAACCAAAACCCTAGTTTTTGACTGTTAGGAGGCCCTTGAACTGTGCAACCCTTGGGAGCTTTTTGAACCTTTGACTTGGCAAATCTTGAAGAATATGGGAGGGCAAATTTTGGGGTACAACACATGGTAAGCCACCTGAACTATTTCAGGTATGTTGAAATGGATGGCGAGTTCATCGAGACTCCTTGTCAGAACTTCTCAGAGGTGCCCCAGACCATGGTTGTAACTGAGATTGTTACCAATCCTCCAAAGATCACCAGACCTCCCTTGAAAATGACTTCTCTCAAGGACGCCAAAGTAGTTATTGAAGAAGGTGGGTGTACCATTTGGGGCCAACTCCCTGACATTCCATACGAATCAGATAAGTTTGGCTCGGGTTTCTCTTCAGGGGCTCAAAGGGCTGTTTGTTGTGCTCGTGCTGGAGGACCTCCCCTACGTATCAGCAACCATGGGTTCAATGATCTAGAAGACGGTGATGGTGACTATGACATGGATAGTTGGATCTTCCCTACTACCAACGGTGGACCCAATAACTGGACAGCTAAAGACTTTGTACCAATTACTTTTATTCAGAAGTAATTATCTTTTTGTTTTCGGATATGTAATAATTAAACAATATAAACTCTATGGCCATGTGTCTTACCCAGGGCACAATGGTTTATTTGTGAGGGTTATCATATTTTAATCTCATATGTCATTAATAAAGAATTGGACGTTTTGAATACAAATTTTGCGCTCTCTGTTTTTCTTTTCTGCTTTTTACTTTGTCAATACAACTATGCTCTTACACACACTCACGTATCAACTGCAGATCCATATCCACTATGGATCCCATTGATAATGGTTCTGCTATTGTCGGTTATGACTTTAAAAATCTGATTAACCAAGTCGAGGACGAAGGTGAGGAAGATTATAAAGTACCTGAAAAGCTTTCCAGACTCTTACAGTAGGAATAAAGGGCTATACAACCTCATGAAGAGCCAGTTGAGATAGTGAATTTGGGAACGGAAGAGGACAGAAAAGAAGTCAAGATAGATGCAAATTTGGAGCTTAGTGTCAAACAGCAGTTGATACAGATGTTGCATGATTATGTCAAGATCTTTGCCTGGTCATATGAAGACATGTCGGGGCTAGACACGGATATTGTGGTTCATCGTCTTCCAACTAAAGAGGATTTCCCTCCAGTAAAGTAGAAGGCCCATCGTATGTGTCCTGAAATGTTAGAGAATTTCAAGGCAGAAGTTATGAAATAGTTCAATACTGGGCTCTTAGCTGTCACCTCTTATCCCCAATGGGTTGCTAACATAGTTCCGGTGCCTAAGAAAGACGACAAGGTACGGATGTGTGTGGACTACAGATATTTGAAAAGGGAAAGCCCCAAGGATGACTTCCCGCTTCCCCACATTGACGTTCTGGTTGACAACACCGCATAACATAAGATCTTTTCCTTCATGGACAGTTTCTCTGGTTATAATCAGATCAAGATGGCACCCGAGGACATGGAGAAGACAACCTTCGTCACACAATAGGGCACTTTCTGTTATAAAGTGATGCCATTTGGATTGAAGAATGCTGGGGAAACCTATCAGCGAGCCATGGTAGCTTTGTTCCATGACATGATTCACCATGAGATAGAGGTCTATGTTGATGACATGATAGTCAGGTTTCAAACTGAGAAAGAGCACCTTGATCATCCACAAAAGTTGTTTGATAGGTTGAAGACGTACAAACTGAGGTTAAATCCGAACAAGTACACCTTTGGGGTAAGGTCTGGTAAACTTCTAGGTTTCATTGTCAGTGACAAGGGCATTCAGGTAGACCCTGCAAAGGTGAAGGTTATACAAGAGATGTTGGCTCCTCGCACTGAGAAGGAAGTTAGAGGCTTCTTGGGATGCCTAAATTACATTGCCAGGTTCATTTCCCATCTAACTGCTACTTGCGAGCCAATCTTCAAACTCCTGAAGAAAGATCAAGTGGTAAAGTGGAATGATGAATTCCATACTGCCTTTGATAGAATAAAGGAATACCTTAAAGAGCCTCCAATTCTGATGCCTCCAATTCAAGTAAGGCCTTTGCTAATGTACTTAACGGTGCTAGATAATTCAATGGGGTGTGTACTGGGGCAGCATGACGAGTCCGGTCGAAAATAGTATGCAATATGCTAACTTAGCAAAAAGTTTACCGACTGTGAAAAAAGATACTCACTGATCGAGAAAACTTGTTGTGCTTTGGCATAGGCTGCTCGCCGACTGAGACAGTATATGTTGACCCACACTACTTTGCTGATATCTAAGATGGATCCGATCAAGTACATCTTGGAGAAGCCCGCTCTCTCCGGAAGAATAGCAAGATGGCAAATGATCTTGACCAAATACAATATCTAATACACGACCCGGAAAGAAATCAAGGGAAGTGTATTAGTTGATCATTTGGCTCATCAGGCTGTGGATGACTACCAATCCATGAACTTTGAATTCTCGGATGAGAATATTATGTTGGTGACTGACCATTAAGAACATGGACCGGATGAAGGACCTGAGGAAGGATCCCGATGGACTATGGTTTTTGATGGAGCCTCCAATGCACTCGGCAATGGTATCAGTGCTGTAATCATATCTCTCAAAGGCTGTCATACTCCTTTCACCGCCAGATTATGTTTCAACTGTACCAACAATATGGCTGAGTATGAAACACGCATCATGGGTCTCAAAGCTGCTATTGACCTGAGGATCAAGCTCTTGAGTGTTTTCGGAGATTCAGCCTTGGTAATAAGTCAAATCAAATGGGAGTGGGACACGAAGCACCCTAATCTCATCCCTTACAAAGAACATGTGCTGACATTACTTCCACACTTTGAAGAAGTCACCTTTGAACATTTTCCACGAGAAGAGAATCAATTAGCAGACGCGCTAGCTACTATGTCATCCATGTTCAAGGTCAGATGGGACAACAAAGCTCCTTAGATCACCATTGAGAGATTGGATGAACCGGTATACTGCTATGAGATTGACACTAAAGGGGTAACAGACAAACCTTGGTTCCATGAAGTGAAAAGGTATCTCAAGGCTCAAGAATATCCTGAGGGGGCATCTGTCAATGATAAGAATTTTCTGAGAAGGTTCTCCGCAAAGTTCTTCCTCAGTAATGGAATCCTCTACAAGCGCAACCATGACTCTACTTTACTTTGGTGTGTGGACAAGAGTGAAGCAGAGAGGATTATGGCAGATTTACACGAAGGTACCTTTGGCACCCTTTCTAGTGGAAACACCATGGCTAAAAAGATCCTACGGGCAGGATACTTTTAGTCCACTACGGAAACAGACTGTTATCAACATTCCCGAACTTGTCACAAATGCCAGATCTATTCTGATAAAGTACATGTACCTCTGGTTCCCTTGAACGTCTTGACTGCTCCTTGGCCCTTTACAATGTGGGGCATTGACATGATCAGAGAGATTAGACCTACCGCTTCCAATGGGCATCGCTTCATCATATTGGCCATTGATTACTTCACGAAGTGGGTTGAGGTTGCCTCTTTTGCTACCATTACCAAGAATGTTGTGGAGCGGTACATCAAGCATAACCTTATCTGTCGGTATGGCGTTCTAGATAGAATCATCACAGATAATGGTACAAACCTCAATAATACTATGATCACCGAACTCTGTAAGCAATTCAAGATCCAACATCATAATTCTTCCCCTTACCGGCCGTAGATGAATGGCGATGTGGAGGCTGCTAACAAGAACATTAAGAAAATCATACAGAAGATGACGGTGACATACAAAGACTAGCATGAGATGTTACCATTTTCTCTTCATGGTTACCGCACCTCAGCACGTACGTCAATAGAGGCAACACCTTACTCTCCGGTGTATGGTATGGAGGCTGTCCTATCTATTGAGGTCCAGATCCCTTCATTGAGAATCATGAAGGATGTGGGTTTGAATGAAGATGATTGGATCCAAACTCGACTTGACCAACTGAATCTGATTGATGAAAAAAGGCTTGTTGTTGTCTGTCATGGTCAGATGTACCAAAAGCGAATGATCAAGGCTTTCAACAAAAAGGTCAGACGTCAGGTATATAAAGTGGATAATCTAGTAATTAGGCGCATCATTTTTCCACAAGGTGATCCCAGGGGCAAGTGGACTCCCACATACGAAGGGCCATTTGTAATCAAAAGCATATTTTTCGGTGGAGCCATGATTCTGACCACTATGGACGGTGACGACCTTCCTCACCCCGTGAACGCATACATAGTTAAAAAATACTACGCATGAATAAAGACCCGCTAGGTTGATTGGCCTAGGAAAAACTAAGGGCATCCAGGCGAACCAAAAGGGTTCGAGCAAAAGTTAGGGATAAATTCAAAAAAATATGTACATCCGGCAAGTCGAAAACTTGAAAAGGAAGCTTGGCAAAAAAAGGGTATCCCGGTGGACCGAAAACCCGAAAGGCCGGTCCAGGAAAAAGTTAGGGATTTAAAGCGTACAACAATGTCCCATTGGATCACCTTGCGACCAGACTTCAATATCAACTATCAAGCTCAAACGGTACCAATCAATCCAGTCAGCTTCGGACAAGTAGCAAAGTGATGAGACGCTCAGACATAAGGGCAATAGCAGATTTGAAACTCAATGGGAATATTACACATATTTGTTTTTCTCTTTGTACACTATTTTGTATAGTTTCATTTTCACGACGGCGTTCTCTTACTAGAATGTCAATCTCTTTATACAAAAATGCATGTTATAGGCAAACTTCAAATTCAATGCAAATCATTTATTTGAAAGTACAAAACTATTTGTTTTCTATTTTTCTGTTTAGTTTTGCAAAAACGTCCAATGATTATTTTTGACATATGCATTTGAATATGATTACTGTTTACAAATACTTGCATAAGAAACAAAAAGACAGTTGCTAATGACTTTAAGAAACGGGGCAAAGTCTAAAAAAGGCCATTTGTAGTCCAGATAATTACTCTTTCCAGCAGGTACAAGGGCGGAAACATCTTGAGATGAAGCCACCACTACATCCTTGGCATACGACCCTGTGATGTCTAGGTTCCCCATAGAGTGGAAACAACCAAAGTTGTGATCTCTTCTTCCCCAAGCAGGAATTACCTCCTCTAGCAAAGTTCCTTCAGGGAGGTTACCTCAAAGATCCCCAGCTGAGTTTTTATAATCTCGAACAGTTTATAAAGCCTTATCCCTGGTAGAGTTTATTTCTCTAGCTGCGGAAGTTTATCCCCTAATAGAGTTTATTTCTCTACAACAGTAAAATATTCCAACATAGCATCTTTCTCCCCACATAGTCATTCTCAAACAGGAGCCAAAGATCCCCGACAGAATATCCTCAAATGGAAAGAGGAAATCCCCAGCAAATCATCTCCGCTCATCATCCCCAGCGGGAATGATAGAATCAATTTTCCTCATCTACCAAACAACAGTCTGGGATTCATCTTCCCAGTACTCTCCAACAACAGTCAGGAATTTATTTTCCCAGACTAGGAAATATCGCAACAACACCCCATATTCATACATCATGGCATGCACATATATATTACATACATCATAGTCTCATTTACTTTGAGAATATCATTACACAATGCATTTCATACATCATGACATTGCATACGACTAACTCTTTACCTTTTCAGGAAAGATCAAATCAACAAACATCGTTGACTACTTACATATCCTGGTAGTCTTCTCAAAAGCTACGTCTGACGAAGGGCTATTTCAGCATTTTCCTCCAAAAGGACAAATCAAGACTTTTGTTTGGTTCAGTTAAATCGATACTAAGATTTTTCTAATTTCCATTCTAGTCAAAGTTGATTCAAGACCTTCTCTGGTTCAGTTAGATCGATACTAAGATCTCTCTGATTTTTATTCCAGTTGAAGATAATCCAAGAATTTTGTCTGATTCAATCAAATCGATACTAAGATTTTTCTGATTTCCATCCCAGTCAAAATTAATTCAATATTTTCCTCTAGTTCAGTTAGATCGATGCTAAGATCTCTCTGATTTCTATTCCAGTTGAAGATGATCCAAGACTTTTGTCTGGTTCAGTCAAATCGATATTAAGATTTTTCTGATTTCCATTCCAGTCAAATTTAATTCAAGATTTTCCTTTGGTTCAGTTAGATCGATGCTAAGATCTTCCTGATTTTTATTCCAGTTGAAGTTAATTAAAGACCTTCTCTGGTTCAGTTAAATCGACACTAATATTTTCCTTATTTCTATTCCTGTTGAAGACAATCCAAGACCTTTCTGTGGTTCAGATAAATCGACACTAAGATTTTTCTGATTTATATTCCAGTCAAAGTTAATTCAAGACCTTTTCTGGTTCAGTTAGATCGATACTAAGATCTCTCCGATTTCTATTCCAGTTAAAGATGATCCAAGACCTTTTTCTGGTTTAGTTAAATCGACACTAGGATTTTTCTGATTCTTATCCAGTCAAAAATAACTCAAGACCTCTGATGGTTCAGTTCAAATTAACCATTGATTTATTACTGATTCTTTTCCGATAGATACTTTCTCTGGTTCAGTTAAATCGACCCTAAGATTTTCTGATTCTTATCCAGTTAAAGATACTGTAAAGCCTGGAGTCTGACCAGATAGCAGTTTATTAATTAATATGAATCCTGGACCCAACTGGATGACAGTATAACCTATGACACCAAAGCCTAGACTCGACCAAATAACAGTATACCTCAAATTCAAGTTGAAGCTAGGACCCGACCATATAATAACTTCATTTATTCAAACCGCTGAAGCCTGGATACGACCAGATAACAGTTCAATGTCTATAATTACTGCAAAGCCTGGAATCGACCAGATAGCAGTTAATTTCATATTCCCTAATAAGTCACTGTGAAGCCTGGAATACGACCAGATAGCAGCCAGTCTTATTGTCCTCAACAAGTCACGGTGAAGCCTGGATCCCGACCAGATAACAACTTGTTTTCAAGAGATAACTCCTTAATAGAGTAATGGACAACTGAAGCTCCTAGAATCTATTCCCCTAAAAAATTCCTCAGTGGACTCCTCCTCAGACAACAGTAATAAGAATCCCCATAAAGAGACTTCTTATGAAGTCATCATCTATTTTGGATGGCATGTTTAAGCCCATCTCCAACGACTCTCCGTCATATTCCTTGGATGGTATCTTTAAGCCCATCTCTGACAGTCTTATGTCATCTTTTCCAAATGGAATTTGTAAGCCCATTCCCGATATTATTCACCAACAATATCACTGTGGGTGAGTGCAAATTTCTGGGCACTATAGTGTTTAATCATCTTCTACCTTCAGATCACGAAAGGCAGAAAAGACAATCTACATCCTTAGGTCCAAGAAGATTGAACAGGGACATATGTTATACCCTAAAATTTTTCCTCCCTTTTTACTCAACACATGCCCATTGAGGTCCCCAACTTGCCCAAGGATGACCAAGAATTGACCAGACAGATTCTCCTCCTAAGGCAATGAACCCCCAACTAGGGTTTCAATTTTCATCAAGATGGTTGAGCTCCAATGGTCTCAAATGTTTCCCATGGTCCTAATATACCTTCAAGATTATCCATGCCAAATTCCATGCCTTTCATAATAAGTTTGCTCAGTCAATTGCTCAAGTATTAGAAAATCAACAGTGTTAGGTCAAAAGTCAACTGTGGCCCATGTTCAGTCAAACTTCAAGATTTTTGGTCAAAATCAACATTTTTAAGTGATATCCATCATTTGATCAATGGTTGATCATGATTCCTCAAGAAATTCTCTTAATTCATCAACGTCAATAATTGCTAAATTAGGGTTTCTATAGGAAAAGTCAATTGAACTTTGATCGAGCATAACTTTCTCATAATTTATTAGAAAGTTTCCTACCAAATATCACTTTGAATAGAATCCAGTTCCCTACAAATTCTCTTCAGCCCTCAAGATCAAGAAATACACCATTTGAAAGATATGAGCTCATACATTATAGGTCATTTTCAGAAAGTCAACAAAGGACACTTTTTGTCAAGACCATTTACATCAAGATAAAGTTTTCAAATGCAAAATTGGTCAAACGAGGGATTAAAGTAGACATCTCGGGATTTCCAAAAAGTCCAAGACCATCATCATGAGATAAAAATTAAGCAAGTTATGGCTTGCCCAAATTGGGAAAATTTTGGAAATTTCAAGAATGGTGCATTGAGAAAATTTGAACTTTTGAAGTAATGTCTTATTTTCTTAGGCCTCAAACATCTTCCTAAGCTTATAGAGGACCTCTAATTTCATTCTTACTTTGCCTTGTATTTTTTATCTATTTTAGTCATATTTATTTTGTTTTTATTCACATAAATACAATATAAATCATATAAAATAGTAAATGATTGGATCATGCCCATTGGGCTTTTGTTTTGATTCAATTTCAGGCCCATAATTTCATGCACAAATGTCCAGATTTATTCAAGCAAGGAAAAGGAAAGTTTTGGCATATTTGAAAGGCTTTGAATTTGTTGGATTTTGGTTTGAAAACATGAGTTATGGCCATGATTTTTTCCATTTCATCTTGTCTCCCTCCTCTCCACTATATATACATCATGTTAGAAATCCAAATTCACGAACACCGAGCCTGGAGAATCCCTGCATATTTTACAAAAAAAATCCAAAGTTGTCAAACTTGAATTTCAGGTTCTAGCCTCCCTCAGTCCAAACCAAGGATCCTAATCAACTCCTAGAGGTTCCCTGAAGCTGTCCCAACCATTACCAAGCCTTGAAATATTGTCTAACACATTCTCCATTCATCACGGTTTGCTCCATTTCTTTAAACTCGTTCTATATAATTCATACAATATTGACATATTTTAACCATGAATATTTAACCTTTTGAGCATTTGCAAGCTTTTGGTTTAGTTTGATTGCAGTTTGGGGGCCGAAATCGCATATTACCATTTCTAGGGTTTGGTCCCTAGAATTGGGGATTTTTATAACAGGCAAAATTATCCCAAAGAAAGGGCCATATCATGTTCAGGAGGTTGAAAGCAATCAACCCATGGCCTCAAAGTAAATTTATTTTGCGTATTGTGTTTGTTTCAAATGCAGGGTTTACAGTGACGGATAAAAACTGTCACTATAAGTATTATAATCTAAAACAACAAAAAGATTTTTCTTTATTTAGATTTTTTTAACTTCTTAGACATATTGTTTATCTCGCGCGCGTTTATTTTTTGCATTTTTATGATAATGTAATTATATCCTGGTATGTAATAGCTTAAGTAGGACTTTTATTGCTTTTCTTATTTTACTTTTCCCCTAGTTTTGTATATTGTAAATCCCCCACCCCGAAGCATTGTAATAGTGTAGGTTTAATTTCCGCACTTTTAATTTCTGTATATTACGTGTTAGTAATTAGGTGTGCATGACAAGACTGAAAATTAAAATATTAGCAAACTTAATAATGCAAAATAAATAACTGAACTTAACACATTCACACATATGCACCTCTAGGATATCCCACTTCGGTTGCCTTCAGAAAAATAGTCATGTCCCTCGAAACGGGGACGCTTTAGCAAAGACCCATAAATGAAAAGGTTATAGTCCCTCGATGACCCTACAATATTGTCTTTTGGTAAATGATTTTTCCCCTTAAACAAAATTGCTAAATCGTTCGTACATGTTGCCTTTATGACTATATACGTCCCTTCGAATGTCCCTCAAGAATCCAACGATAAGGCTACCTACTCACTAATAGTAGGATAACATTGTCTAAAGGAAATGAGGAAAAGAACGACCCTTTTTCGAGTAACAAAGTAGATAGCTGTTAGAAGTTTGCTCAAACATTTTTACACTTACACAAATACTACTTTTCAAAAACAATTTCAAAACACTTTGTATACTTTCTCCACTATCCCGAGAAACATTACAAAGTTCTCCGAACTAAGGCGCTTTCAAAACACTTTCAAATATAAATCACAAAGGTATTTTAAAAATGAGCAAAACTCTAAGAGCCCATGGAAAACCACGGATAGAAAGGGTGCTAACACCTTCCCTTTCCATAATCAACCCCCCTTACTTAGAAAACCTCTCGAAAAGGTCTTTTTATGTTCTTTTCACCATTTCCTTTGTTGGATAAAAGAAAAGTCGATGGCGACTCTTGCTTACTGCATATTTGCGAATACAAAGCGCAAACCAGAATTAAACATTCGGTTATGCAACCATATTACACTTCTAATGGTTAAGTTGGGTCAATTAAGGTTCTAAAAGTCAGTTAGTGCTTATGACACCACTCATAAGCCAAGTGTTATCCTCAACTGACTCAAGGAACACTAGTACAAACCAAAGTGTCACACCAACGTAGCCATCACTTCAACCATATCGGTGTACACCGTACAATTTCCATGATCTATAGCTACTTTCCTAAGGCATCCCCAGATATGGGAATAGGATCTTTGTAAAAATTAAAAGCCGAGAAACCCTCAAACGTAAAGCAAACAAAGAAAGCGGTTTTAAGTGATCTAACTCTAAGGTAACCCCTCTTTTAAGTAGTCCCCAATAGAGTCACCAGTTCTGTAATACAGTGGGAGAACTGACATGGTTTTTCATTTTATCACAAATGTTGCGGATAGCAAGAGTCACCACCGACTTTTCTTTTATCTAATAAGGAAAGGGTGAAAATAACATGAAATACCTCTAAAGATTTCGAGTTAGGGGGTAGGTTATTAAAAGGGAAGGTGTTAGCACCCTTTTCATCCGTAGTTATCTACAGGCTCTTAATCGCTTAACTCACTTTTTAAAAATTGATTTGTATCGTGTATTTGAAAAATATTTTGAAATTTGCCAATGTAAGGTGAAACTTTGTAATGATTCTTGTATCGGTCCTCAATAATGCATACAAAGTGTTTTGAAAATATTTTGAAAGTGTTTGTGAGAAATGTTTTGTTTTGAAGAGCTTTGTGAGAAAATGATTAGGAGTATTACCCTACTCAAGCTCGTTCTTGTGTTTTCCTCCTCCTTTAGATAGTGCTATCCGTACCATTAGTTAGTAGGAAGCCCTATCGTTGGATATGAAGGGATAGGCGAGGGTCGTCGTACAATCATCAAAGGCAACTCATAAGGACACTTTAGCAATTTTCGTAAGGGAATAGATTATTTACCGAAAGGAAACGTCAAAGGGTCATCGAGGGACTATGATCTTTGAATCGAGGAACTTTGCTAAAGCGTCCCCACGTTCGAGGGACACGACTGTTTACCGAAGGCAACAAGGGAGGTTATCCTAGAGGTGTAAGTGTGCGGGTGATTTGTATTCAATTATTTTATCTTTGTAGTTAGGGTTTTTTAACGATTCGTTTTAGTCTCTTCATACAAACTCTAATTACTAAAGGCAATATAGTAAAATAATAGCAGGTAAAGTAAAACTTAGAAAATAAAATTCCTATGCTATTACATGGCCTTGGGGCAGTTACATAATAGTAGAGCGAAAAATGAAAATCCTAAGCTATTACAACCCATAAACAATACATAATAATGAAAAAAGAAATGCGAGAAATAAAAAAATTACATTCGCGAACGCACAGTCGAACTAAAAATTTGAAAATAGAAAAGAAAATATTTTTGGTAATTTTTAATGAAAAAATGATTTGTGAATAATTAATTAAAAAAACCTAAAAACCTAATTAATTAATAAAAAAAGTCAATTAATTTAATTAAAAACTCTAAAAATCTTGTTAATTTTAATTAAGAAAATCAATTAGTTTAATTAATTAATTAAAAAATGGGTAATTAAAACTAAACCTAATTATTTTTTAACCTAAAACTAATATTTTGATATTTTAATTAAATGAAATAAATAATAAAATATAAAGGAAAAAAGAAAAATATAAAAGAAAACGAATGGGCCTGAATCCGCAAAAGGAGGGGGTGTAAATTGCAAAAGGAGGTTCGCGCCCAACTGACTTAGCGCATGATCTCGTGTGGGAAGCTCCAGGAGGTTCATCATGGGCTGCGCATCTGGAAACGTTGGATCAGAACTGTGAAGATCTGATGGTGAGAAGTGTCAAGGCGCATGGTTGATGGGTGGGACGCGCTGCATGTGATCTGCAAAATCAGAAAGTATGAAAAAAAACCATAAAAGACAGGGATCAAAGCCACACCCTTGTACACAAATGCCTTATCGCACACGATTCTACCACTGGGGTAGCTATACATCTGTTTATTTTAATGAAATGATTTAAATATATAATAAAACAACATTACTGGACCGAAGAGGTGCTGGAGCACTAGCTCTGGTCGTCTTCTCCGGTGAGCACGTTTTGTCTTCTTGCAAAATAGCAAATATTAGAGATCCTAAGGGACCCTACCCCCCTAAATCAAGCCTTGTAAGTTCAATGGAACCATTATCTTTGGATGATTCACGCTGGTTTGTGAGGTATGCCAAAAATAATGACGATTAGTATACGCATGGCAGTCCATGGTTCTGATAGCATGGGACTTATGCAATGATCTTAGCCTGTATAAATACATCTCAGAAACACATTAATAGGGTTAGCTTCAGTCAAAACATAAAGAAAACACAAATACGAATTTATAAAATAATGAAAAAAACAATGATGCATGCAGTGTGTTTCGAGCCCTTTGGATCCTCAAGGATGATCCATTCTCACCCTACTATGCTTTAGGAAGTGAATGAAAGGGTTAGTTTGCCTCGAGAGTGGCTGCAATTAGGGTTTACAAGTTGCCCTAGTTCTTTGATATTTCTGAGATTTTGGAGAGGTGTTTTTTGGAAAGTATTTTCGTGTGGCTCTTGTCTGAATAATATGTAATATATAAGGATGAAATTAGGTCAACCAAAGAATGGGCTTGGACCTTTGTAAGAAGCCTTGTTTTATTTCATTTATTTTGAATTTTAAATAAATAAAAATAAAAAAATAAAAAAAATAAAAACCCAAGGGGTGTATGAGTAATCTCTGAGGTTCATCTTGAAGTATAAAACACACATGGACTTTGGATCACAAGCCCAATAGCCCAAAATTCCAAGTTTGATCACTTTAGGTTTCATGCATTTGCCCAAAATTTCCCAACTTGCACCAATCACAACTCTCTCAATTTTCGTCATTTGAAGGTGATCTTGGACGTTTTGGAAAGTCCAAGATGTCCTATACAATCTCTATTTTGATCATTTTTGAATTTGAATACTTTATCTTGATGTAAGTTTCCTTGACAAAAAGTATCTTTTTGTTGACTTTTGAAATGACCTATAATGTATTGGCCCATATCTCTCAAATGAAGCATTTTTTTTGGAATTGAGCTTAGAGTGACTAAGTTGTAGATAATTGAATTTAATTCAAAATGAGCTTTGGTTGAGAAAAATATAATAAAGCATATGAAAGTTATGCTTGGTCAAAGTTCAGTTGATTTCTCCTTAAGAAAACCCTAATTTGGCAACTTTTGACTTTTAATGAATTGAGACTTTTATTGATGAATCATGATCAACCCTTGATAAAATGATGAATACAACTTCAAAATCTTTATGTTGACCGAAAATCTTGAGGTTTGATTGTATGTTGACCATAGTTGACTTTTTGTCCAATATAGTTAATTTTTAGTCATCTGAGCAACTGACTGAGCAAACTTGTGATGCAATGCATGAAATTTAGTATGAGCATTCTTGGATACATATAAGAAACCATGAAATTCACTTGAGGCATTAAAAGTCCAATCTTCCTTGAGAAAAGTGAAACCTTAGTTGTAGGCCAATTGCTTAGGAGGAGAATTTGTCTGATCAGTTCGTGAGCAACCTTGAGCAATTGAAAACCCTAGGAGAACATTTTTGAATAGTGAAAGGGAAAAATTTGGGGTACAACACGCCGTTTATAGGTTGGTTAGCTGGCGGGATTTGCAAGACTGCTGCTTATATGCCTGAGTGGGTGATGCATCAGTTCGGGTTTACCCAGACCATTCCTCGAGATCCTGCTATATGTGCTCCCCCGACTGTGAAATGGAGGGATATGAATGCTATGTTTGATGATTTAGAGAATCATCTTGTTCATGATGAGGCCAGGAGTACCATAGCACCAGACTACTGGAGTTACAAGTACATATACATTATATGGTTCTTCAAGGTGTCCCATTCTTACATGGTAGAGGATGCTCCAGGGAACCCTCCGAGGCCTGTTCATTAGGAGATCCTAGAGAAGGAGCAGACTAGGAGGGATCATGCTCATGATGTGTTGCCTAGGTGTCATCGTATCATGGAGCTTGTGTGAGATGGTATTAACAGAGGGTTGTTTCCTGATGGATCCGATGTTAGATGTGTTTTGGATGCCATCACGGTGAAGACTCAGGAGGCTTTGTGTTATAGGAGGCAATATAGGGACGCCTCAAGGGTGAGAGGCCGACTTATCATCCACCATAATGATAACGTGAAATTATATTGTATATTCGACTTGATTCACATGCACTTTTATATTGTTTTTCATTTGTTTATATATTGCTATGCCGATATTGCTATTCTATTTCAGGAACATTCTAACACAAATCTCACATGAGAAAAAAGAACGAGAAATGGCGAAGAAACGAAGAAGATTGGAAGAATGGAAGAAAAGAGCAGAAAATGCAATTTCTGAAGTTATGGCCTTGGCCGTAGACCTGCGGCCCTGGTCGCAGACCTATGGCCCTCGCCACAAACTTCAAAAGCGTGTCCCTCACCATACTTCCTGTGGCCCTCTCCACAAATAGTGTGGCCCTCGTCACGACTATATTTCTCCAGGCCACTTATTTTAATGATTTGCCTTGTTCTGTTTTCTTATTTTTCTCCATGTAATCAAACGAACCCAGTCCCCTGATATTTCTCTAACAAACAAAGTCTTCCGAATATTTTAACCATGAAGTCATGAGTTCTTGAATTGTCTCCAATGAAGTTACGAGAATTTAGCAGAGAGTTATAAAAGGGAGTTCTTGACAGTTTTAAAGGGGTGGGCACCATTTTCGTTTTGAAGCCAAAGTTTTGTTCTGAGATGTTTTAAGCATAAAAGTTCAATTGTAAAAGTGGTAGTTTTTCACATCGAGGAACTACCACACTATTAGTTTTAGGTGTTGTTGTTTTTATTATTATTATTATTTCAATTCTGTACCTGATTTTCAAGTGTGTCGGTATACTATGAAGTTAATTTCAGTTTCATCTATTCCAATTTCTTTTACATGTTTCTCTTTATCGCATTTCTTATTTCTATTGTTTCGTTTGTTTAATTTAATTATCATGATATTCTCAATTGCAATCGTTATATTTAGTTTGTTTACCCTTAATTCCATATTTAGCTAAATAGTTTTGAGTCCAGTATGTGAGGATCGTCGTCTCTGAGGGACTCGGTAACGAAGTTGGCTTAAATTCTTATTTGAAAATTCTGTTTTGGTCTTTATTTCTAAACTTAATTTAAATAGCATTGTCACGAGAGTGAGAGGTTATTTAACATGATTTTGCCACGAGAGTGAGAAATTAACTAAGGTTCAAGTCGACACTGCGAGAGCGCGGGGTTCGAACCGAATAGTAGAAATTAAGCATTAATCCTAAACACAACAAGAGCGCTTTAGGATTAATTAGAATTTGTTCAGTTTTCAAAACGCGTTCCTCAATTAGAATGGGCGAGCGAGAGTAAAATCCCATGGTTAAGGAATACGGCTTTATTCAAAATCACAAGAGTGTGAGGTTTAATATTTAAATAGATATTTTCTATTAAATACATTTTTAACATCAGTATAAGTCAACGAATTATAGAGTCCCTGAGGTATGCGAAATACACATTTTAGTCTCTCTTTTCTTATATTTATCTTAATCCTTATTTTATTTCAGTTTTAGTTCTTAGTTTCCCCTAAATCAATTATTTCATTAGCCTTAGCTTTACAAAACGACGATAGATCACAGTAGGTTGACATCGGTCTTTGTGAGTTCGACAAATTTTTGTATTACTTCGATATTTTTGTGCACTTGCGAAGACATCACATACTCAGTAGTTTATGCTGATGCATTTGTATTTTGGTTTTAGTTTTTTGGTATTGTATTTTATCATATTTGTACTTGGATT
Source organism: Vicia faba (assembly GCA_948472305.1). Lineage (NCBI taxonomy): Eukaryota > Viridiplantae > Streptophyta > Magnoliopsida > Fabales > Fabaceae > Vicia > Vicia faba. The sequence goes on from OX451740.1 coordinate 14,606,699, forward strand.
ATATTTTAGTGTTGCGTATGACTCTATCATAGTGTATATATATATATATATATATATATATATATATATATATATATATATATATATATATATATATATATATATATATATATATCTTTTGTTCCATTTATGATGCGAAAAAACGAGAAATATATTTCCTTGTAAGCTTGGGTTTCCTGATTTTTCTGCTACTGGCAGCATCAGAATCGGAAATATATTATCGGTTTAAAACCAGATATATACTTATGATTTTAAGTCAAGTTTTTCAACAAAAAAATATACGCACCGAAAATATACTCCCAATTTTAGAGAGACATTATAAAAATTGTATAGAATTTTTTCTCACATAGAATAGAGTAAGAAATCCTCAAATTTTAAGATATTATATATATATATATATATAAAAGTCATTTCTATTATAAATCTCACATTTTATAAATTCGTATTACTCTGAAACTTATAACCACTCATACTTAAATTAAAAAAATAATCACTTTGAAAAAAAGTAAATTATTATTGAGAGAAATCGAGTAACTTTTAAATTAAAATAGTTTATAAAAACACATTATAATTTAATAAAATAAATTTGTAATTTGTAATTTTTTATATCAATATGTATTTTATTTATCTCTAGTTATAGGTTATTCAATGTAATCTTGAAATTTGTTCAAATCAAGCATAGCCTAAATAATCAACTCTATTGGAATTTAATACATCGTCAAAGTTTGTTGTACCAAAAAAAAAAAAAAAACCTTGTCAAAGTAATTGGCATAGTAAAGCTCAATAAATATGTCCCTGCCTTCCAACAATGAATGTCTTTCCTCTTCAATGGCTTTTATTTAGTGTTACTAGGTTGAAGTCCTTGGATATTTCTAACTTGCAATGTTCAATTGGACTATTAAGACTTCGAAGCTAAATCACTTTCATATGAAGAGAAAAAAAAGTATTATACTTCCCGTTCTAAAACCCAAACTAATTTAATTATAAAATTTTCATAAAATGACTAATTTTATTTTAAATTTTTATACAATATTAATTACTGGTCATTTACTTTATAAATATTACATTCATATGAGAAAGTTAAATTAGAATGGTTGAAAAAACAATAGTAAATGATACGACAAAAAATTAATATTTAATTAATATTATAAGATAATATATAAGTTGAGATAAATATATTTTATTAGAATATCAAATAATTTAACACAAAAGAATTATTAAATTAATAGAATTTGGTTAATATATAAAAAAATTATATTTTTAAAGAGTTAAAGTCTATCGATTTCTATGACATAGTTTACAAGATTATCGTCAAAAAAATGTTTAACTGTTTTTAACCCCTTCTCGATACCCTATTTTTTTTTATCCTGAATAAGATATAATATAAATAAAAGAAAACGGAACAAAAAGAACAGGGGATTATATCAAAACCCGCTCAAAGAGAAATGAACTTAAAGAAAGGTAAGTCTAACCTATTCTTTACAAAGTCTCTCCTTAAAAAATTAGGAATGCTACTGTAGTTAGTGTATTCAAGAACCGTTAGACCTATTGTAACGCGGTGGGAGAACCGACTTGATTATTTTGCGTTTTATCGCAAATGTTGCGGTTAGTAAGAGTCACCACCGACTTTTCTTTTATCTAAAAGGAAAGGCTGAAAAGAACAGGAAAGACCTTTGAGATGTTTTCTTGAGTTCGGAGGTAGATTATGAAAAGGGAAGGTGTTAGCACCCTTTCCATCCATGATTTTCTATAAGCTTTTAGTTACTTGCTAGATCACTTGTTTTTGTTTGAAAGTATGTTTTATGTGGTTTTTGAAAGTATTTTGTAAAGATGTCATCGTTTAGGAAAACTTTGTAATGATTCTCGTTCGTAAGAATGTATACAAAGTGTTGATCTTTTTGAAAATGTTTTTAAGTTTGAAAGGTGTTTTTTTGAAAGTGTTGGTGTTTGTTTTGAAAATAGCAAGGATGTTTTTGGTTTGAAATTGGACAAGAAACTAGGAACAATCTACCTACTCAAAAGTCTTTCATGTTTATTTCCTCTTTCCTTTGACATTGTCATCTTACCATTGATTTGGTAAGTAACCCTATCTTTGGATGTAAAAGGGACGGGCGTGAATCATCGTATAACCATGATTAGCAATGTTGTAAGATATCTTAGCATTTTCTTTAGGGACTAAGATCATTTTTTGAAAGGCAACTTTGATAGCGTCATCGAGGGACTATGATCTCGTATTTGCTTGTTTTTGCTAAGACACCTTACATGCATAATATGGCCAATTTTATAAGGCAACAAAGTAGATTTACCCTAGGGGTGTATATGTGCAAGTGTGTTGATTTACATGCTTGATTTGTCTTGATTAGGGTTTTCTAAGCTTTGATTTTATCTTTCCATACAAACTCTAATTTACTAGCATTTGTATATAAAGCATTAAATTGCAGAAAATTAAAATTACTACGCTATTACATCATTAGGGGAGGGGGTGTACAAATTACAAAATGGGGAATTGCAAGAAAATTAAATCTAAATAATTATTACAACCATATTGAATATTGTACAAAAAAAATGAATAAATAAAAATGCAAGAATGCAAATGTAAAAAGAAAATGATTTTTGTTTGATTTTCATAAAAGGGTTTTTTGACCTAGTTAACTAAAATAAAATAATCAACTAAAAATAAAATTAAGATTAAGTTAATAAAAGAAATTAATTTATTAAAGAAAACAAGTTTTTAGAGTTTTTGTGAATTTAATTAAACTAGCAAATAAAATAAAAGTCCTAAGTTCTAAAATGATTTTAATTTACAAGAAAATAATATAATAATAATTAAGACTAATTATCTGAGTATTAAAAAAAGGGAAATTAATTTATTAAAGGAAATGTTTTTGTTCTTTTAGTTTTATGAAGAAAAATAAACTAAATAAATATAAATAATAAATATAAATATTTTTGGATTTTTATTTATAACAATAATAATAATAATAATAATAATAATAATAATAATAATAATAATAATAATAATAAAGAAAATAAAATATAAAAGAAAGAAAATGGGCCAGGGAGTGCTGAAATGAGACAGGGGTCAGCAAGTTAGAAAAAAACATGAAGGCCCAATATTTGGGGCCCAGGCACTGCAAAAACCAAAGAAAGTGTAAAAATGTGGAAAAAAATAAATAAAAGGCAGCGCTGAGGTTCGAACCCACGACCTCTACCAATAACACGCGCTGCCTTACCACCGGGGCGGCTGTACATCTGTTAACTTAACTGAAATGATAAATACATAATACAAAAACAAGTCCTGAATATGGAACTTCATCTTCAACCTCCAGTCAGATCATCTGTAACTTCACCACTTCTTAATAAAAATGAAATATGCAAATATGAAAGTTGCTCCATTTTTTCATACGAATCCAACCATATAAATATCATAATTTATAAATCAAATATGAATGAGAATTTTTGAAAGTACCAAATTCTGACCTAATTATTTTCAGAGGTTCAATCCTAAAATTCTCCCAGCTCAATCAATATAAATAAAATCTATGGACATGTACAGCTTCAAGGCAATGATGTCTATATTTTATCTTCACAAATGCAAGCCTAACAATGCCTAAGTAATGAGATAGAAGTTCAAGAACAATACCTCAAAACTGGAAATTGTGAAATGCAAATGAGCTTGATTCAAGGTGCTGCAATGATAAGGTTAGCTTCCTCAAGTTCCCAGGAAGCTAATGCAATGGTTAGCTTGAGTTGAGAGTGGCTGAAATGGCTTGGAGAAGTCAATGTGCAGTGCTCTGTTTTTGGCTAAGGAGGATGATGGAAATGGAGTTACAGTTGTGTAATAGGGACAGGGATGAGTTGTATTTGATGCTTAGAAGCTTTAGGAACCAAAAGGCTTGAAAACGCACGAGGGAAATGTGAGTTTCAAGTTTTTGGTCAGAATGTGCAACAATGGTGATTTTTTATACATTTCTGAGTTCTAGTGTGTTTTAGGGCTTGTGTATGCGTGTGTTCTCTTGCAAATCGTATCTCTATTTATAGAGGAAAGGTTTTGAGGTTTGAAATGATCAGAAACAAAGAATCACATGTTATGAGTTTTTGACTTGTTTTTGAAGTTAGCTTGACAAGTATGGTTTCAAGGCATGGTACAAAGCTATCTAGAGTGGTTACCAACTTTAAACATGCTTATCTGACTTTGTAGAGGAAGCTTGTGCAGAAGGAACAAGTGCAAAGCTCAATGCAAGTTGACTTTGCATAAAGCTTGCTTTATGTAAATGGCAATGGTGTCTTTGTGCCATTAATGAAAAATCATCTTGGATAAAGCTTGAATCAAATGGATAATAGCTCAAAAGCAAGTGTAATCTTCTGATTAGGGAGAGATTTTGAGGTTTAGAGACCTGCAAAGCAAGAATGTGCAGCATGGCTATGGATTTGGTTCATGTTGCATCACAAATTTTGCCTTGCAAAACAACTTGAAACCCCAAATTCTGACCTTCGATTCTCCTTTCTCACAAATGATCTCAAGGATTTCTTGGACTTTTTAGAAATCTTGTAATGTGATCTACAACCCCTATTTGAATAACTTTTGCAAAATCCAAATGGAACTATGTGAAACTTGGGTCAGAAGTTAGGTCAAAATCTTGGAGAAGTTGTGTAAAAGAATGTTTTAGGAGAAGTTATGTAAAAGAATGTTTTAGATCTCATCGAGATCTACAATGTTCATGTTTAAAGTTTCTTTTGAATCATCTTGCATCATGGTGAAAAATTGGCTCAAAGTTGTGAAAAAATATGAAGTTTTTAACACTTAGAAAAATTTCTAAGTTTGGAAACTTTGACTTTTCAAAATGAAATCTTGACATTTTGATTTCTTGATGAACAAGTTTCATATTTTGACATGTTTTGATGAATTGTGATCTTTGACACTTGATTTTGACCAAAAAGTCAAAGTTTGACTTTTCAGTGTATAATTGACTTTTGATCAGTTGATTGAAAATCAACTATCAATCAATTGATCTTGAGGGATGTTTTGAGTCATGCCATTAAGTCAAAATGATGCAATTGAACTCTTGAGATCATGTCTCAAACCAATTAACCATTTGCTAGGTCAAAAATCAGAAATTGCCCTTTCTCAGTCAAAACCCTAATTTTGACCATTTTGCCCTTTTGATGATCTGATCAAATTTCTTGAGGAATTATGATCCAAACTTGATAAAATGATAAATATGAGTTTACAATGTTGATATGGATAAAAAATTATGAAGTTTGACTGTAAATTGACCACAATTGACTTTTTCCCCAATATAGTTGATTTTTAGGTCAACTGCTCAATTGACTGGGAAAATGTGATCCAAGACTTGAAACTTGACATGAGTAATCTTGAGGGCCCATAATGATTCATTAAAGTCATACGAGGCATTAAAAGTTCAATTATCCTTGTGCAATCTCAAACCCTAATTTCAGTCATCAGTGCTTAAGGAGGTGTCTTGAGCTGATCAACCCTTGTGCAGTCTTGAACCAAAGGAGATGTTGTGAGAAAATATTTGATAAATGAGAGGGAAAATTTTAGGGTACAACACCTATATTCGTCAGAGAACCCTCACAACTGTTCCTTTCTCTGAAAATATGAGAAGCAACAAAAGATATATTTTTAGCAATATTAATACAATTTATCCATCTGGTACAGATTTGCCAAGGCCTTGAAAAGGAGGAGAAAAAACACGAATCTCTGCAAGAGAATCAGATTTTAACCAAATATTGTTCCAACCCTTGTCATGGACAAACTCAATATCTAACATAGCACCAATGAGTTCGGAAATGAGAGAATTAGAAACACCAATAAAATTAGCAAAAGCTCCAAAAAAACCTACCATCAAAATCTCTGGCAAGACCACCACACGCAGAGGGACGAGGATTACCTAAGGAGACACCGTCACAATTAAACTTAATCCAATTCCACGGGGGAGGCTTCCAAATAACTTCCACAATCTTAAGAGCACAAGGGGGCTGAATAGTGACCCTAAAATTCTTTAGAACTACAAAATCTTGAATATTAATGTAAGAAAGAGTTTTGAAATTGTTACCAGCCAACCCACAAGCCGAAACAATACCAGCAATAAAAGAAGAGGAGGAAATACATACATTTTGGAATCTGAACTTGTTGCGAGCTAACCAAATAGCGTTGATAAGGTGAATAACCATTACTTTGAAAATTAATTTACACTCGTTTGACCAATTCCGCTTGCAAACAACCCAAATATCTTTCCAAGATGAGAATTGGGAGCTAATATTCAAGACGTTCCCCATCCAATTCCAAAGAGTCAGAGAAAAAGGGCACTAAAAAAAGGTGCACAGAAATATAATCCTTACCAAAATATGCCCTACTTGATCCTTACTAAAATAGTTTTATGTTAGGTAGGGATATTTGTGATAATGCTATTATTTTACAGTAAATTATTCCACGGTCGGCCCAATAAATCTGGGGGCCCTATTTTAAATTAAAAAATAGAGAATAAAAATTTATAGCAAAATTTTGAAAATATTGGGAGGTTTTGAAGAAAAAAATGATTTTACACCTATATTTAAAAATAGGTGTAAATACTTTTTGAAAGTACTATTATGATTTAAACCTTTTTTTTTAAAATAGGTGTAAAATGCATTGTTTTAATAATTAAAAAATAATTGTCAAAAAAATAATTAAAAATAATAAATGGGCCCCACAAAATTTTGGGCCCCAAAACTGTAGCTCTTGCTACGCTTATTAAAGCCGGGTCTGAATTGTTCAACACATGCACTAGTCGAATGAGATAAAGGGAAGTTGCTTTTAAAGTTAGATTTGGTAAATAATTTTGATAATATCGTATAATAGTTCCTCACAAGTTGTTCGTCTGATGTTAGTCTTTTCCAAATCACCATCTAATTGATTATGTAGTGTGTTACTTTCTCATCTATGTCTTTTATGTAGAATAGAAATAAAATGTTGTCCTTCAAGTAATCACACAACCTTCATCAAGGGGCTCACTACCGTCTTACCTCTTCATCATCTGCATGAAGAAGTTCTCTATTTCAATCATTAATGTTGTTATTATTGGCTCTTAGAATCAAATATGAATCTTTAGCAACAAACCACACTTCTCCTACCTTTTTTTTGTGTTGATGATGTTTTCTTGTTTACAAATTTTGTTATCCTTTTTGTTAACAAATTTTGTTAACTTTTTTTTATATTTTTTTTCTTTACGTCAGATATGAAGATAAACCTTGTCAAGTTTCATGCTTTCTTCTCCTCATGTATTCCTTGGAAGAAAATCCACAAACTTACTACTATCTTTAGCACCCGCAACACAAACTCTATGGATAATTATCTTAGATTTCATATCCTGGGCATCACTAAGTGATTTAAATTTCACCATTGAGAGTATGCAAACCAGCATGGCTTCCTAGAAAAACAAGCCTAAAAGATTAGCCTTTTATTTCTCCATTCTAACCTAAATCATCTCTTATTACATGCAAAATATATGTCTCTCATAGCTAGAGGCGCCAACACATTTATTCTCATCAAACTTATCATTTACACGCTTCAAGAAACTGACAAACTTTGGGTAAGTATCATCTCTAAAAGATACTTGTATGGCCTTTGCTTGATTTCTATTTTGCAACGAGAGATTTTCCCACATTGAAATTCATTGTCAAAATAAATAATTTTCCCAAGGGTGGGTTTAATGAGAGGCTTTGATTTGCTTCCCCATCTTCCTAGTTTAGCCACTAGATTACTACTGGCCCAATTGCTAAATTGCACTAGTTGTTCACATTCACGATCTTTCTCCCACGATAAAAAAATCCCTACTTAATAATGCCTCCCTACATCAATTATTCGTCTACCTAGTTTCCACAACATATTATCAATGAAGTCACCAATAAAAACCAAGTTTCAATTCCAACATAAAAAGGGCTACTTATAGCTTCTCCACAAAAAAGAAGGTCCATATACTCATATTACAACCTCACATTCATGGTTTTGGATTTGGAAACTCCACCTCCCAAAAAATACAAAGTTATTATTTTGACCGACTTATCACAACTTGGTGTTTACTCTTTCTTTGTTCCATAATCGTAACATGATAAACTATGATATCAATATAGCTTAGTAGTATAGTTATTCCTCCATTCTATTCTAGATTGCATTGATTCCAAAAACAATTGGCTAAACCTCAGATGTGTAACTGTTAAGAGTCCCACATCGGACACTATATAGTGGATGGCCCAAGGTATGATCGATAGGCTATGATACCATATTAAAGTTAGACCTAACTCATCCTTACAAATCCGGCTTGTAGGATGAGGATTGCCCTCACTTATAAGTACATGTTCATGCCATATATTATTCGATGTTGGAGTCTTAATAGTAACTATAAATGTTTTCACTATTCAAAATGGCACATTTTGACTTAAAGTGGACGTTCTGACCATCATAGTAACCTATTTGTTATGGGTTCTAATTGGATTGGAGAAACATAAATCCAACCAAAATCTCACATGAACTCATTCTCATATATCTCTTTTCTCTAATTGTTCTCTCAATGGACGCCTCATTCTTTACTTGATTTTCTAACTCTCAATAAGGGCACAGAAAAGAATGTCTTATCAAACATAACACCTTCAATTTCTCTTGCATTATAATCAATAGTTATGGAAGTTGCATTGTTACACTTACTCGCGATGGTTACACTATACTAAGTTGCATTGTTACACTATAAACAAACATACTTTTTGATATAATAATTGTTGTCTAAATAAATATTCCACATCAAATTATTAGAAACATTACTATGCAAAACAATCTTATCCAACATCAAGCGATATTTCCTAGATTTTCCTCCTCCCACGAAAGAAAACATTGACGATACATTCAACCTCCACCATGAACTCCCCACCCCTAACTTGTTCATCTTGGCCATATAAATATTACTCTTTAATATTAACTAAAAAAGACTTCCAAACCTTTTTACAAAGTGTACCACAAGACAACAAGTTATCCTTCCATAACAGTATGGTTTCTCCATTTCCAACCATTGTCGTAATATTGTCTTCAAATCAACCTCTACTATATGACATCATCCCTTCTTTAACTTTACAAAAATCCCTCCACTATATTAACACCTTCCTCCCCTACTCAAATTTCTACCACCATACATCCTATATATGGCACCTAAAACTTTAATCCATAAACTCTTTTTATTCACTAGCATCTTCCACCACCATTTTCCTAACAAAGAATAGTTAAACAAATTTATTCTTCAAACCTCCTATCCTCTATTATCTAGATCGATACGAACTTTTTTCCATTTAATCCAGTGAACTTTTCTATCAATCTCAACCCAAATAAAATATTTAAGTAAGGATTCAAAAGAAGAAACAATACGTGAATGATCCTTAAATATGGAAATAAAAATATTTGGTAATGTAGACAATACAAATTTAAGTAACTCAGGATGATATGCTATTGATAGGTTTTTTCTTTTCCATCTAGAAAGCTACAATTCGATATGCTTCACCATATGATTCCAGAAGAAAGTCATTGCAAATTACATCCTAAAAGAAGGCCTAAATAGATAAAGGAAATTTGTGTAAATCTATGTGCTTATGGGTACACGTGTTTACAACCGATAGAATATTGTGTTGGTTTCTATGATGACAACACCTTATGTTAAATGATGTTGGGTGAAGGCTTTGGGGATAAATACCCTAAAATATTTAGTAAATGCAAATGTTCAAGAGTAATATCAATCCTTAAAAGACTCAAGTTCTAGATGAAGTGATTAGTTAATGTTGAATCAGGAAAGGGAGTCGTTTTAAAGTAGAGGAAGTCTGACAAATCGTCTGGTCCTATGCTTAGCGCATGTTTGTGTTATCAATTTAGTGTAAAAGGTATTATAATAATTCTCAAAAATAAAATCACAGAGAAACAAAAGATCTTTTCAACATCTCTCTTATTTCTAAAAATCTCTTGAAAGCCTGTCAAGGCTTGTGTGGAATTGTTTAAAAAATATTTCTAATCAATTGGGAAATTTTTACATTGACTAATCGATTAAGGATATGATATAATCAATTACATTAAGGTAAATAACTTCTTAATCGATTAGAATTTTTTTTTTATCAAACCATGTAGCCATTTTAGGATTTCTTTTTCTGGATTAGGGTTGCCCTCCTTTTTTAGAGTGTCTTAATCGATTAAATGGTGATTTTATTGGTTAAGTCATTTAATTTGCTCTATGGATCATTTCTTTTTTTTAGCCAATTTTTTCCCTATATACATGAGGTTTCTCCTCATTTAATTACACACCAGTTTTCAAAATAAAATTGTCTCTATCATTATTTCTATTCTTTTCTTCGATATTTTCTATTTTCACCAAATTTGCTTTAGTTTCATGAGAGTGAAAAATATCTTGTGAGAATTTTGGTATACTAAAGAAGGATTTTTCTATTGTTAATATCTTGGTAAGAATAATTGTTTGGTTCTTGAGCTCTACTTCTGAAAAAGCTATGTTTGGTTATTGAGTGTAGCCGGTATAAACTATGTTTAGTTCTTGAGCTCAACCTCTGAAATGATCTATCTGGTTCTTCAGATTAGCTGGTTAGAATCTCAGTTTGGTTCGTAAGATTAACCTGTTAAAAATTCTGTTTGGTTTGGAGATCAGCCTGTGTAAAATCTCCCATTTGTTGTAAGAAGGTTCGTGGGCGTATCCTATAAAAAGCTCAAGAGATATTTTAATGGAAATATCAAGATGAAACTCTTGGGTTTAAAAGTAGGTCAAGTGGTAGGACAAACTTGTATAATTCATTGGTGTTATATATCTAACTCCATGTCTTTACATTTATGTCATTTATTTCCTTTCCTGTCTAATTCTTTCTTCTCCCTTATCTATTGCTTTATCTCTTTTGGAATAATATAAACCAAATTTTTAATAAACAAATTTTAAATTTTTTCTTGATTTCTAAATAACAAAATTCACTCCCTTTTTGTTTGGAGTCACTTGATCAACAATTAAATCAACTTTGAAATTGAGAGTAAGTGTTGCATCCATCAACCAAGATTCGACCACATTGATACCAACCGATAAACTTCTGTAAAAATTAATTTTCAAGCCAAAAATAAGTTTTAAAATGGTCATATTTTCCTTCATAACTCTAATGGTTACCCAACTCTTCTTACCGATTAACAACGTGTCATATGAAAATCGTAGATGAGATACTCTAACCTGAAAAATCCAAATTTTTACCTACACAAAAAACCTTGAATAAACCTCCATTAATCAATGCCTTTAGCATAACATTCAAACCTTATGCTGAAATGAAGAACAAAATAGAGATAAATAGTCTCCTTAACACAAACCTTCCCCATAGAGATAAATTGTGTCTTGTGTTCTGAGTTATCTGGGGCTAAAACCTGCACCCATGAGTCATCATCTCTATTGTTGAGCTTCGTGTTTGGATGGTTCTTAATGGTTTTCTTATGCCACCTAAGGGGGAGTGTCAGCCATCTTCTTCCTCATGTACACCATTTGGTGTTATGTTTTCCTCCTCAGTGTTTATGCGAAAAGGGGGTGAACCTGGACTCTATTGGATCTATGTTTCTACTATTGGATACGATGTTGATGTTAAGGGGGAGAATCTTCTAATTTATGTGTGGTTCAAAATTCAACTGCTGTGAAGAGATGTCAGACATGATGTCCTGACATGTTGAAGTCATGTTAAAGAATCAACTTTCTTTTAGTCAATTATTGATTTTGTTTTTGCTGCTCATATCTCTGTTGTATTAATTTCTGTTGTTACAACTCTGATATTTGTGTGTTTGAACTATTTCAAACCTGTGATTATGGTGTGATATGTGCAAGGGGTGTTTAGTTAGTTTTAGCCAAATTTTTCAAAGGGGAAGATTGTTATTTCTATGTTTTTGTTGGCACAATTTTGGAAAAACTAACTTGATAGAAATATGCTTAACAAAATGTTTCAACTTACTGTTTCAACATGTCGAATGCGATGTCCTAACCATCAGTATAAGACATCTAGTCTGTTATAGTTATTTTACGGTTTGGATACAATTGTTTTTTAACTACTGAATATTTTGGGAATATTAAGTAGTCCAATGTGGTGTCCAAGATTGAAGAAGAAGAGATATCTTCTGGATAATAGAAGATTGATTTGTTGAGATAATTTTTGGAAACAAATCTTTGAAGCCCTATCTTTATGGAGAAGGTTCTTCTGATATTCTGCAATAGATCAGTTGCGGTTTTGTAGCCAAAATCCAGTATTTTCAAGGTTATAAAAAGAAGGCTTCAACCCTAATACTGTCACGAAACTAACAATGTAATTTTATACAAGGGTTTAGTGTTTTGAGAGTCGTGTACTTTCTTGTGTTATAAGTCACCCTTTGTATCGATTTGATACATTGTGGTAGACATATTTTATATGCAGATTCAGAAGCCTTTAGGTAATGAGTTGTATATTGTTCTTGGATAAAGTTTTGAATCAAATCCATGTATGTTTGTTAGTCAAGAGTCTTGGCTGAACTTTATAATGAAAGGGGTGTCTTTCAAGTAGTTTGATACAGTCACCAGAAGTTGTGACTGTTAGATATCACTGAGGTGATTTAGAGAGTAAGATGAGTTTCTCTTATCTTAGATGGGATTCCGAGATAAATATTGTATTGGATAGTGGTTAGATAAAACGGAAGTTGTTCATCCTGGCTTGGTAGCCTCTAGAATATATGTTGGTGTATACCAAACTGGATCATCATATCTTTGTGTTATTATCATTATGCAAATTTGCAGTTCAGCATTTTCTTGATTGATTGACATGTTGTAATAGATGTTGAAACATCTATCAAGACTTTGTTCTGATAAGTATTTTATCAGTATGCTTTCTCCAACCATTGTTTTACAGATATCAATGTCTCGACATGTGTTAAAACATTAGTTATATGTGCACTATAATTTCAATTTCTTTTAAAAAATTGAATTTCTCCTTCAGACCGAACTCATCTCATCTAGATGCATTAAACGATCTCCATTTCTCAATGACAAACTCTTTATAACTATGCACATATCTTACCAATAATTTAACACGGGAGAATATTTAGGACCAACATTAAAATTCATACATGGATAAATAATTAGAGAAATGATCCCACAAATCCTAAATCAATACATATTGCATGCAATTTGGCAACAACACACAACTCTTTCTAATATCCTTAATCTCACCAAACTACTTCTACCTTTTCTCACTTCCTCCATACAAACTGAGTTAAAATTTCTACACACACCACTACTCAGAATACGAATTAATTACTTCACTTATTATTGAGAAAATCTCAAACCCCATATTAATTAAACATATAAATTTTGAAGAGTTTATATACAAGAATATCTCTCAACTTCCAAATTGATTTTTATATGAAAGAGTTATGCCAAACTCTAATTCTAATACTTACTATTCGTTTCAGAGTATATACCTTAGTCACATAAAACAACTATTCAACATTTTGGAAAACCTCCTCACAATTACCATAAAGTCTAAGTTTATCGAAAATATTACCTCCACCATTTTTTTTTAATTTTATTTAAAACTATTGATTTAAATTTGGCCTTGGCAGGGTTTGAACCACTACCTCCTACACAAATTAGAATCCCATAAAATGATATTTGTCGGATGCTCTGATCAAAGAGATCAAAGGCTGTTAAGAAAAACTAATCTCCAAATCACTCCACAACACCACCCCTAATAACTCCTCCACCACCTTTAATTTTGTCTTTTAAATATCCTAAGTATTTGACTTTTAAAAAAAAATAAACTTAAAATTTTCTTCCTTTTCATTGTCTCATTCAATCATCTAATATTATAATTAATTATTTTTATCGCACCCTCAAAACACAACACATCTCCCTTCAATTATTAAATTCTTCTCTCATATTATATATATATATATATATATATATATATATATATATATATATATATATATATATATATATATATATATATATATATATATATATATATATATATATATATATATATATATATATATATATATATATATATATATATATATATATATATATATATATATATATAAAGTTAAAATCATGATTATACAAAATAATAGAGAAATGAACAATAAGTTGCATTGTTATTCTTTTTTGGATAACAAAACCAATTTTCTTAAAAATCATATTCATTGTCCTAAGTGACACAAAATTGTTATGCATGAATATTTTCACTCTCAGTAAAAGATTCACGTGCTAGAAAATCAAAAGTGTCAAAGATAAATGGTATAAAAATATGTTGATTGTCGAAACATGTTTTCTCATGTTTGCCCACTTTACTTGAAGCGGTTTTGAGAGCTGCATGGTCCCAGAGTAAAACCTCAAATCCTCAGTTCCACCAGTGGGGAACCTCTAGTCCTTAGTCCCACTAGTGGGGAACCTTCAGTCAAATATACACATGCATGTTTCCCTCCTATCCATCCATACACCAGAACATATGTTGTCCTAAAGTCGACCTCCCCTCATGTGGGTCAATAAAATTCAGACGCCTATTTCTTCACAGATACCCCTACACGCCTAAATATATCAAATAGGACATCCCTAACAAATTCATGTCAGTATTTGAATCCTGGAAGCTCTTTGCAATGAATAGCGTGTTCCCCAAATATATCCAAGCATGCCTTGTAGCAAATAGGGCAAACCTCATCAACGATAAATAGGGAAATCATAAGTCGGTATTTAAGGATGATACGATACTCTACTAGGGACATATGTTGGCCTAGACCGTCAATAGGAATAATAGGGAGAAAATCTTGAGCATGTGATGCTTGCAAACAAACAAAAACAACTTCATATCTTGTGGTCATATAAAACTTTACTTCTATGTCCTGAACACTTTTACTAAAAAGGGCACTCGCCAAAATATTTTGTGCTTTAGGAGGGACAATGTCCTTTCTAGTAAATCCACTAAGGTCAAAATCTGGAATCTCGATACTAACACCATCTAAAGCTTTATCAAAATCAAGGTCCATATCGTATACCCCACAATCTCTAAATATATGATCTTGTAACACCCAAGACTGAGCCCTAGAATCCACAAATGCATATGAGGCTGCCTCAACTGCTGATTACAAACCTAATCCTTCAACTCTAATAGGTAAAGAAGTCACCCTCCATTAAAGGTCCCCAAAAAAAGAATCTCCACCAGCAACGATGTCTTTAACCGCCCTTCACAACTCTTTATTAAACCAAATAGTTATTTTCTCCATATAATTAGGTTGACAAATTCTAAGACCAAAAAAGAATTTGGCGATATCCATGCAAGGTCGAAGTAAAAGAAGCTCACTCTGAGGATTCCTTAGTTGTGGCGGGAGATGCACGAGGTCAAGAACCATGTCTTCTCTCTTCATGGACAACCCCTTGATAAAGCCTTTATCTCAACTAACAACCCCTCCAAGCAACTTCATCCATAACATCAGCCTCCTAATGCCTAAAGGAAACAAATCCCCACAAAGTTTACTATCATCACATGAAGGCCAAAAGATCTCAGTTTTATGAATATTCAATATGAGACCTAATCCTAGAACGGTCTCTCAAATAATGTCAATGGCTGTAGCCACCTCCTTAGAATCTTCTATGGTGGTCCCATCATCGAGGTACCAGACATGAAGAAAAAGCTTATAGTTGTCATTGATCTGATGAATAAGTGGGTGTAACACAAAGGCAAAAAAGAGTGCCCCTAATGGATCTCCTTGTTGCACTCTAGTGGTGGACAAGATATGCATATCCCCGAGGTATAACCTTGTTGCGTGACCATAGAGAAACTCAACCCACAAGAAAATAAATGGGCATATCACCCTCTCCTATCGCAAAATGGCTGATCGATCTACAAAATTAAAAACATTAGTGAAATCTACCGTGAGCATAGTCAAAGAGCCATCTTCATGTCGCTTGCTCAACACTCTATTGACACTATGCAAAATAACCTCAACACTGCCCGATACCCCGACCCCAAATTAGAGTCATTGTGATATCGTGCCATATCCTTATCGAACCCTTTCATCGCAACCTTGGATACCAACCGCATCTAAATAAAACCTGCAATAATTGGTCGTATCCCACCATCATGCTTCAATAACAGCGTCAAAGGTGTTGGGGCAACAAACTCTGCCAAACTCCTTGAGCATCTCCCTCCCAACCATAAGTTAATAACTTGAGTGATTTCACTTAAGAGATATCTAGACATAGCAGAACCTTCTCCATTGTGTCCAATAAATATTGAGCTTGTAAACCATCTCTACCACATGAAGTCCCTTTGGGGAATGACTTAATGCACCTTAAAACTATATAAACTTCAACCACTAGAGGAGCTTCGGAGAACAATGTGGTTGCCATGGAGGGAGGTGGTTTGTATGGGTGTTTAGCCTCTAAAGCCTTCATAGTATGTGCATGCATTATAGGGGCTACACCAGATGAACCCAACACCTTCACAGATGTTGTGAAATAACCATATGCAACCTTACAAAGGCATTGTTTGACGTTGGATCTCACATTTGCATCTCCCTTGTTAATATGAACTCCCTCATGGCCCAATTTCTCTTGCACAGAGTTATCCAACACAATGTCAAATAACTTGGCAAGACCATATGCATCCCTCAAAGTAGTTAAACACTCCAAAATGTGATATTATTGCAAGACCTTCTGATTCATAGATCTACAATCCCATCTATTATGAGACTTGACTACCTGTAAAGTGCAACGAGGAATAAGGAAGAATCGAAACCAAACTCCTACAGATCCCGACTCACCAACCACCTTGAGGAGTGCATCTTACAATGCATGAGAAAAAGCAAGACGACATTTGAGAGGTATGCTCTTAACAGTGAATATAAGTGTTGTGAAGACTCACTCTAACAACCTTGCATCCAAAACAATTCCCTCATTTGCATCAAGGTTATCAAAGTCTATTGCAGATGGTTTTACAATATCTACAATGTAACTTTCGACCTCTCCTGTTCCAAGAGTAATTCGAACTAGACCATCATGATGATGACATGCCCGACTCATAATATGAATGCTCATACATCTTCCACATAAAAGAAAATAATATTGTTCCTATATTTATAAATAATGAAATTCTATCGACTAAAAAACACAATTTGTTCACAATATAAAAATAAATTTTATTTGATTAAACGTTAATAGAGTTTGAACTTTGTACTCCCAATTATAAATGTGAGTTTTTAATATTTATAATAAGTGTTTACTTAAAAAAAACACTAAATTCTAAGAATTTAAAGTTTGTTATTAGTCTTGAAATTAACATTAATATTTTTTATAATATTGAGAATGACAATAAATCGAACTAACTCGAATATAATTTAAAACTTGTTTCGATAATTAATCTTTGATTAATTTTATAAATTAAATGAGTTGGATACGAGTAAAAAATTAATTTCGTTAATTAAATGAGTTGAACTTACATTATTGGAGTCCTTAGATTCATGATAAACTCCATTATACATGAGAAGAGTTATATTAGTTCTAAGAATAGGTTTAAAGATTTATTCTAAATTTTAATCTTATATTTTTTTTAATATAACAATTTTGATTGATTATTTATATTCTCAAGTAAGTAAAATATTTTTAAAAATAATTATACAAATATATAAATCATGTTTTTTATTTAAAAATTAATATATATTTTTTATTTAAAAAATATCTTCTAAATTTTGTTGTGGATTTTTAGATAAATTTTAAACTTTAATTAAATAATTTTTAAATTAAACTTTCAAATATATTTTTTGAAAGTTGTGTAGTATTTAATTAGTAAATTTTAAAAAAAAGGTTAAATTTCAATCTAAATTTTTTATTTTATCTAAATATTTTATTATTAATTTAAAATATTAAATATATAAAAATAAATAATTTTTAAATAAATAATTTTTAAATTTATAAAACAAACTAAATGAATTTAACGAGATAAATCTAATGATAGTGAATTGAATTGTATTGTTCATAAACTTATAATAAATTGAGTTGAAATATAAAAGAAAAAATTCAACACAAATTTGTACCAAGTATTAAATTGAACTGATTTTTAATAAATTGAATTTAGATAACTTCGATTCGACTCATTTTGAACCTTATATATATAAATATTAACTCTTAATTTTTGTTCAATCCTAAGGTTGAAGAAACGAGTAACACCTTCCCCTAATGATATAATTTCTTTCTAAGAAAGTTTCCACATTCTAAAGCAAAGAATTTCTAGAGCAAAGTATATACATTGACACGTGTCATTCAATAAGACGTGGTATTTAGATTTTGCATTTGCAATGTCTAATAATATATAGAAATATTCAACAGTAGGGTTACTTAAAATTTCAGGCAATGATTTTATGGGGAAGGTTTAGACAAACTCATTAAATTCCACATGCTCTCAGTCCAGAAATACATTGTCGGTGACAATAAAAATTTTCTTTATGAACCATTTAACAAAATTGTGTGTACAATATTCACTTACCATAAATTAAATCTTTTTTGTCACAAATAATATTAATTAAATAAATTCCATTTCTCAGTACACAGTCTATTTTTGTCTTCATCAGCCAATTTTATATATAGCTATGATGGGCCAATATATTTTGTTACTTTAAACTTTGTTTTCAGTGATTTTTTTAAATATATTTGTACTATGAATAATGAAAAGTTTCAATAAAATATTTCAAAAAATTATAATTAATGAGAGATATATGAAGATTTACTTTAGCTAGCCTGGTTGTATTGTACCATGATACAAACACACATGGCTTTGAATTTGATCATGTTCTTATGATCTTCTATGAGGTGGATTTGGGGTCCAAGATCTATGGATCATAAATACCAAATTACCCTTCAATTATTTCAAATTGGTAAATGTTGTATTGCCCTCGTGGGGACTAAAGAATCATGCACCAATCTTGTCAATTAAAAATAATGGAGTTTGTTCATAAAATCTAAATCAATTCATATTATCAATTAGAGGTTCTTCAATAAATCTGATGCATCGAACATATCTGTTTTTCTTGTACTTTTATAAAGTAAATTAATATTTTAGAGTTGTATTTTTAAATGTATTTAATTATTTTGTTTTGATTTTTACGTGATTTTACAAATATGAATATTAATTTAAAAATTTATATTTTAAGACTAATGTGTTCACATGTTACGTTTGAGCTCCTCTTCATATGTAGAGAAAAATTTAAATATGAATGATTTATTTATCTTACTTATTTAATTGAGAGAATGTCAATTTAGGGTTAAGAGAAATAAAGAGAAAATAAAGATTTAAAAGAGAGAAAAAAAAAAGAGAAACTCATTCTTTTTTTTTTTTTTTTTGCATCAGTCTCATTAAATCGATGATTTCTGATTCATTAGCCATCAGATTGAGCTGTAATTTGGTGGTTATGTTCGTAACACCTACATATAATTTTTGACTGTTGGAATCTTCAAAATGAAGTGTGAGATGAGAGATAATTGCTTCACACAGAAGCTGCAAATTTGGGTAATTTTTCAGCTTTTAATTTTCATTTGTAAGCTAGTTTGCTTTATGATTTACAATTGTTATCACTATTTTGTAAATCACTTTAAGACTCTCTTGTAACCTCAAATTGATTATAGTGGAGCTATTTCTTTGGTCTGAACGACTCGTGGTTTTTACTCTTATATCGGTGGGGTTTTCACGATAAAAATATAGGTGTTCTTTTGTGCCTTTATTTGTTCGGTTTCCCATTTTATATTTGTTGTTGATCCTCAAGGTTTCTACAAGTGTGGAAATTTTATATCTGCTGTATATTGTTTTGTTATTTTGTCTTAATTTTCCATCAGAGTGGCATGAGATCTCTTGGTTAAGGGCTATTTTACTTGTTTGAATGATTAAGTCAAATACAAAGATGAAGATGATATTGTTGAGTGATTCTAATTACCATTTATGGAAGGAAAAGTGAAAGACTTACTATTTGTGAAGAAATTGCATTTACCGGTTTTTAGTTTCGCAAAGTCGAATTCTGTGTTTGATGAAGAATGAAAGTTTGAACATCAACATGTATGTGGTTTTATTCGACAATATGTAGAAGATAATGTTTATAATCATATTACTAATGAGGCACATGCAAAAACTTTATGGTAGAAGATAGAGTTCTTATATGCCTCTAAATCCAGGAGTAATATATTTTTTGTTGAATAGCTTCATAAGTTTGAAGTATAAGAAGAAGACTTATATTTCAGATCACTTGATTGAATTTCAAGGACTCCTTGATCAAATGTCAGAAATGAGTATTCAATTTGATGATGAACTTTTGAGACTATTTCTATTTCTATCTTTACCAGAGTCTTGGGAGACGTTTCGGTTTCTATCACAAGTTCTGCTCCTAGAGGTGTTGTTTCTTTGGAAACGACTAAGGGTGATATTCTTAATGATGAGATGAGAAGAAAGGCACAATGTTCTTCATCTAAATATGAGGTACTTGTCACTGAAAATAAGGGAAGAAGCCAGAAAGAGGAACTGGAGGGTGGTAGAGAGAATATCAAAAGCAAGTCTAGGCCACGATACAAGAATCTGGAGTGTCATTATTGTCACAAAACATGACACATACATAAGTATTATTATCAGTGGAAAAGGGATAACAAAGAAAATAAAGGTAAGTCTAAATAAAGAGATAATGATGATCTTGATGATGATTGTATTACTATTTCTACTTGTAATTATCTTGTTATTCTACGTGATCATGAGTCTGTTAATATCGTATCAGACGAGAACATGTAGATAGTTGACAGTGGTGCTACATTGCATGTTACACCAAGGCAGGATTTCTTCACATCTTATCCTTCTGGTGACTTTGGAGTGTTAAAGATGGCTAATGATGGTGTATCTATGTAACTAGTGTTGGTGATGTTTGCTTACAAACCAACATGAGAATGCAATTGTTGCTTAGAGATGTCAAACATGTTTCAGATGTCCACTTTAATTTGATATTTGTGCATATGCTTGATGATTGTGGTCATGACAATCACTTTGGTTCTAGAAAGTGGAAACTCAAAAAAGGTAATTTGGTCGTGGCTAGAGGGGAAAAGCTTTCTAAACTTTATTGGACAAAAACTTTAGTTTCTAGGGACAATGTTAATTCTATCAACATGGAATCATATTTGTGGCACCGAAGACTTAATCATATCAGTGAGAAGGGGCTGAATGTTTTGGCCAAAAAGGATGTTCTTACTGGGTTAAAGAATTCATATTTGGAGAAGTGTTCTAATTGCATGACTGGTAAACAGACTAGAGTATCTTTCAAGAGAAATCGTCCCTCAAAGAAATCAAAGTTGATTCAATTGGTACATTCTAATATTTGTGGTCCATTAAAGGTAAAATCCTTTAGTTTTGAACTTTATTTTGTTACCTTTATTGATGATTGTTCTAGGAAACTATGAGTTTATGCCTTGAAGCAAAAAGATCAAGTGTTGGAGAAGTTCAAATAATTTCATGCTTTGCTAGAGAAGCAGACATACAGGAAGTTAAAATATGTTCGTTCTGATAATGGTGGTGAGTATTATGGATAATTTGATGCCTATTACAAGCATTATAATATTGCACATGAAAAAACTCCTTTAAAATTCCTCAATTGAATGGTTTAGCAAAGATGATGAATCTAACACTAATTGAGAGAGTAAGGTGTATGCTCTCTGAAGCTAAGTTGCCAAATAATTATTTGGGTGGGGCACTTTACACGGAGGTGCATGTTCTTAATCTCACTCTTACCGTTGCATTGAACAGTGAAGTTCCAGACAAGATTTGGTTTAGAAAAAATGTCAAGTATGGTCATTTGAGAGTTTTTGGCTGTAAGTCTTTTGTGTATATTCTAAAGGATGAAAGATCCAAGTTCGATGCAAAGTCAGAACAATGTATATTCATCGACTACGGGCAAGATGAGTTTGGTTACAAGTTGTATGATCCTGTAGGGAAGAATCTTATCTGAAGCCATGATGTAATAGTCATGGAAACCAAAATATTGAAGACATCGATAAGGTAGAGAATACTACACCTAAGAAAGATATCAGTTTGTCTAATGTTAATCTAATTTGGTAACCTAATCATAACCTAGATGTTATCAATGGTATTGATCAAAATCGTGAGTCATATGATTATGTTGATGATAAACAACTTGGAGATGAGGTAAATATTCCAACTAATGATGATGAAGGGGAAAGCGATATGTCACAATATGAGAATCTTGGTGAAGTTCTAAAATCATCTCAAGTTTAACTTAAGAGGTCTATTAGGCAAAGACAACCTTCTACAAGGTATAATTCTGATGAGTATGTGACCTTGACTGATAAGGGTGAACCTGAGTGTTTTCAAGAAGTCATAGAAAGTGATGAAAATAAAAAGTGGTTGGGTGCAATTCACGACGCGATGAAATTATTGCATGATAATCACACTTATAATTTAGCGAAGTTGCCTAAAGTAAAAAAGGCTTTGGAAAACAGGTGGATTTATAGAGTTAAATATGATAGCAACTCTAAGTCACCAAGATATGAATTAAGATTATTAGTGAAAGGTTTCTGTCAAAGAAAGGGTGTTGATTTTAATGATATTTTTTCACCTGTTGTAAATATGTCATCAATCAGAATCGTGTTGAGTTTAACTTCTACTCTTAATTTACAGGTTGAGCAAATGAATGTGAAAACGACTCTCCTTTATGGTGATTTGGAGGAATATATCTACATGAAACAACCCGATGGTTTTCAAGTTAAAGGAAAACAAGATCATGTTTGTAGACTGAGAAAGAGCCTATATGGGTTAAAGCAAGCTCCAAGGAAATGGTACAAGAAGTTTGAGTCTGTTATGTGTAATCAAGGGTACCAAAAGACTACTTCAGATTATTGCGTCTTTGTTAGAAAATTTTCCAATGATGACTTTATTGTCCTATTGATATATGTTGATGATATGTTTATTGTAAGGAAAAATATTTCTAACATTAACATGTTAAAGAAGCAGTTGGGAGAGTCATTTGCCATGAAAGAAATGGGAGCAGCTAAACAAATTGTTGCCATTAAAATCATGCATGACAGAAAAGAGAAGAAATTTTGGATGTCACAAGAATATTATATAGAAAGAGTGCTACAAAGATTCCAATTGAAAAATTCTAAGGCGGTAAGCACTTCTCTTGCTACTCATTTTAAATTAAGTTCTAATCAAAGTCCTTCAAATAAAGATAAAGTGTTTGATATGAAACATGTTCCTTATGCGTCTGTTGTGGATAGTTTTATGCATGCAATGGTATGTACAAGACCAAATATAGCACATATTGTTGGTACAATCAGTAGATTTTTGTCAAATCCTTGTAGAGAGCATTAGAGCGATGTAAAATGGATTTTAAGGTATCTTCGCAGTACTACTTGTATGAGGCTTTATTTTGGAGGAGATAAGTCTACTCCATTGGGGTACTTGGACTCTGATATGGCTGGAGACCTTGATTCGAGAAAGTCCACCTCGGACTACATGATTAAATTTGCATGAGGAGTTGTGGCTTAGTAGTCCAAATTACAAAAGTGTGTAGCATTGTTTACTATAGAGTCTGAGTTTATTGCCATTACTGAAACATGAAAAGAGTTACTATGGTTGAAGAAATTTTTGCAGGAGCTTGATTTTGTTCAAGACAAATATGTGTTATTTGTTGATAGTCAAAGCGCTATTCATCTTGATAAGAATCCGAATTTTCATAATAGGTCCAATCGCATTGATGTGAGATATCATTGGATACGTGATATTTTGGATGCTAAGTTGTTGGGATTAGATAAAGTTCACACATATGATGATGACTCTAATATGATGACTAAAGCATTGCCAAGAGGGAAATTTAAAGCTTGTTGTGATATCACATGTTTGACGATTTCCACCACATAGTTATGAGGGAGAGATTTGTTGGATTTGGGCTCCCTTCCTATATGGAGAAAGACTCAAATATGAATATCTCATTTGTCTCACTTATTTAAGTGAGAGTGTCAATTTAGGATTAAGAGAAATAGAGAGAAAATAAGGATTCAAAAGAGAGAAAAGAGGAGAGAAACTCAATCTTCTTTTTTCTACACCAGTATCACTAAATTGACGATCCCTGATTTCGTAGCCATAAGATCAAGCTGAAATTTGGTGGGTATGTTTGCAACACCTACATATAACTTTTGACCATTGGGATCTTCAAAACAAAGTCTGAGCGGAGAGATAATTGCTTCTCACTAAAGCTGTAGATTTGAATAATTTTTCAGCTTTTGATTCTTATTTGTAAGCTAGTTTGCTTTGTGATTTGCGGTTGTTTTCACTATTTTGTAAATCACTTTAAGACTCTCTTGTAACCTCAAATTGATTATAGTGGAGCTATTTTTTTGGTTTGAATGACTCGTGGTTTTTACTCTCATATTGATGGATTTTCCACGTTAAAATTATCGGTGTTCTTTTGTGTATTTATTTATCCGGTTTATCGTCTTATATTTGTTGTTGATCCTCAAAATTTCTACAAGTGTGGAGAATTTTATATCTGCTACATATTATTATGGTATTTTGTCTTAATTTCCCATCACCGCGAGCCAATCCTATCCTGTCTTTATTTTTTATAGAATAAATCAAAATTTTAAATTCACACCTTTAATTATGTCTATCATATTCCATTCTATTTTTATAAGTTTTTGTACAACCGACCTAAACAGAACAACCATGCTTATTTTTTACTCTAATATTATCTGATTTAATGTTTTGTTTTGAATTTAAATTTAGTATCTAACAGTTGTGTATATGAAAAATTTGATTAGTGACTATTGTATATAAAATTTTGTTTCGACTTTAATTGAGTTTATGTTAACAGACAACGAGATTGATCATCTAAATTAGTCGGTGTTAAGATCAAATATAAAATTTAATAAAATATTTATAAATTTTAAATATAACATAAATTAATTATGCATTTAATTGGATTAATTATAATTTTATACTATTTTATATGTGACTGATTTAATATAAGAGATGTAGAGAAAATTGAGTAGATCCATCGTATATCTTATCCTAAGCAACCCATGTGAGTGCAAGTTACTTTAATTTCTATGTCTTCTTCTGGGTTACATAGTTGTTGTTTTCTTTATTTCTCTGTTCTTATTTTAGTTTCTTGTTTTATTGTCGGCAATAATGATTAAGTTTAGTAGAATGAGATAATTAGGTATCAAGAAAATGAGACTAAATTAGTGGCAGGTTTAAGAATAATTGCTTTTTTTGTACAAATATTATGACAAAATTAGGTAACAATTAACATGGTTGCATGTGATGTGATTTTATTTAGTCTAGACGATCTCATTGGTTTGAAATAATTAAGCTTCGTTGAAGTCGGTTTTTGAATGGGATTTGCTTTTTACATGAATAAGTTAAGGTCAAAATGTCATAAAAGTATATAGTTGAATGTCATAGAAATAAAATTAAATCATTCAAACATTAGTTAGCACAAATCAACGGTATTAACCAACAAATTGTTGCAGCTCACACATGAAAAGAAAACCATCAAAACATAATCTATTATCTTAAAATTTGGATCAATAGACTAGAACATAATGAAATAAAAAGAACAGAAGGATTGAATGGAATGATATGAAATAAAATGAAAGTTGATATGTTACTTTTTTTTCCATAAATTATTTATTAATTTAAATAGTAAAATCTAATTAGACTTAAGTTCTGTTTAAGAGTTTGCAAGGAGAATTTAAAAAAAATATATTAAAAAAATAAGTGGTGTCTCATATAGGACACAAACCGTGGCTCTAGGTCGAAGAGGAGGTCGAGGAAAGACTTATACTCTCTTCCGTCGGTGAATAAGTTCATTCTCGAGGCAAAGATAACAACATCGGACAAAATTGGAAGGCGGTAAAGGCAAGTGTAGACTCATCTTACCAAGGCAACTCTCAAGTGTTCAGAAAACACTTCTACAATTCTAATTACATGGAAAAAATTTTTTATGACAAAGACATAATGGAGGAGGTATCAAAGACAAGAAAATATCTCGAGAGGTTGTAAGCACTAGCACCGGTAACAAGGCGCAAAATTCAAGTGTAGAAGTGGTCAGGAGGTTAGTGAAAGAAAGGATATTCCCTTCTCAGGCACCCATCAAAGCTGAGGTGGAAGATGAAGACAAATAGATGGTTACTGATAACTTTTCAACGTTAGGAGGCAACCTCAATGCCTTATGCAATATCGTGTCAGTAATGTCGGTCGAATATGATGTAGTCACAGAAGTGAAAAATACCGAGGAAGAATAATCCATAGAGGATATAGCTGGACATAAGCCAGTGTGCTATTATGTAATGAATGACGACTATGTAAAAAAACAAAATGCCATCTTCGAGAGGCATGATATAGGGATGATGGGCCATTTTAATCCCCTTTTCATAAAGGCAAAAGTTGACAACGTTGGTCTCAACAAAGTGTTGGTCGACAATCATAATATGATTTTTCAATTATGAAGGAAAAGTAGGTCACTCTTTGGGAGCAATTCAAGTGGATTTGGCTGTCGAGATCAGAGTAAGACCAACTTTGTTTATGGTCATTTCATCGGAGGCCACCTACAAATTGATGTTGGGAAGAGAATGGATCCATGAGATTGGTGTTGTTCCTTCACCCCCCCGTCAAATAATTTTAATATGGAGAGAAGATTGTAAAGTCGAGAACATATAGGCTGACCAAAGTTACTGCATGGCAGAGGTAAACCATGTTACTAACAAAACCTTCGACAAAAACCTGGCGAACATTCCGACATGCCTTCTAGCTGATCAAGGGTATATACCCCCAAGAAAACGTATTCCACTATGTTAAACTCCACCCAACCCATGGCTTTATATGGGAGCGAGAAGTGATGTGGGAGCAATAATTGGGAGAAGGCAAAGTGCCCCCAAATCGATGCCTATTATGTATGAGTCAAGTACTTGGACAGAATTACGACTTATGTGGCTGAAAATTAAGTAAAAATGGCTCAAGAGGCTAAGTTACAACGTAAAATGGCTATTGAGGTCATCATCATCAACTCTGTTCCATTAGAAAGATTGGAGAATCATAGGCTCGACTGCATATATGACGATGAGTCTCTAGGATTCGAGAAAGATCCAATAACTTTGATAAAGAAGATCCAGGCTCAGGATCCACGGGAAGAAGTCGACTTAGGAGATGGATCAATCAAAATGCCCAGTTTTATAAGCGCCAAGGTAGATCCAAGCTTAAAAAGTCAAGTGATCTATTTGCTAAAGGATTACAAGGATTGTTTCTCGTGGGGCTACAACAAAATGCCCGTGCTCAGTCAAGATCTGGCCAAATTGAAACTGTTGATTCGACCGAATAAAAAAAGTCGGTGAAGAAGTTACCAAGGAGGTTGGCCCTAGAGATTATGTCAAAGATCAAGGAAGAGATCGAAATAATTCTAGGAAGTAAGTTCATCAGAAAATCTATGTATGTCGAATGACTTGCTAATATAACTCTCTTCATTAAGAAAAATGGGACACCTAGGGTATGCATAAATTTCAGAGATTTAAATAAAGCTACCCCTAAGGATGAGTACCCAATTTCTATAACAGAGATGCTTGTCGATTCAGAAGCAGGTTATGAATGTCTAAGTATGTTAGATGGCTGCTCTAGGTATAACCAAATATTCATTGTAGAAGATGACGTGCCAAAAACGACTTTTAGATTCCCTTGGGCCTCTGGGACTTACAAACGGGTAGTATTTCGCTTCATATTAAAAAATGCTAGTGCGACGTACCAGAGAGAAATGAGTTTAATATCTCATGACTTCATCGAGACTTTTATGCATGTCTATATTGATGACATTGTCGTTAAATATTCATCCAAAAATGGTCACTTAGACCACCTCTAACAATCCTTCAAGAGGATGAGGAAGTATGGGTTGAAGATGAATCCTTTGAAATGTTCCTTTTGTGTTGATGCAGGTGACTTCCTAGGGTTAGTCCATAAGAAGGGGATATAACTAAATCAGAATAAAACCACCGCCATACTAGAGATGAGATATCCCTCTACTAAATAACAATTGTAGATGCTACTGGAAAAAATCACTTTCCTTAAAAGGTTCATTTCAAACCTAAGTTGCAAAACGAAAGCGTTCTCGCCACTATTACGTTTAATGAAAGAATAAGGATTCAAGTGGGAATATGAACACCAAGCAACTTTTGATGAGATTAAAGCCTACTTGACGAATCCTCCAATCCTGTTACCTCCCATAAAGGCAAATCAATAAAGTTATACTTCCCCCTGTCCTTTTTATAAGAAACACTTCACCTTTTTAGATTCACTGATTAATTAATGTACCTGGTCTATAAACAGTCTAGATACATTAATTATTCAATGAATCTAGAAATGTGAAATGTCTCTTATAAAAAGGACCAGAGGAAGTATATTTTTACATCTGAATCGACAATTGACAACATGTTAGCTCAATAAGATGATAATGGCGTCGAAAGAGCTCTTTATCTTCTAAGTCGAGTCTTAAATAATACAGAGACTAGATATAGAGAAATAGAAAAGGTATGTCTGTGTCTATCTTTCTCTTGTACAAAATTGAAGCATTATATAAAACCACTTGATGTTTATGTTTATTCGCATTCTGACATCATTAAACATATCGTATCAAAATCCATTTTGCACAGTCGATTTGGGAAGTGGGCCCTAGCCCTAACTGGGTATTTTGTTAGTTCCATAGTTCTATGATTGGATAAATTTTGACTAAGCATGATTCTTAAGTATGGTTCTATGTTGGTTTTGAGTAATATGACGCAACATCTTTATCATCTGTCATAACAAGTTTTGCTGTTATGAGTTTTGCCAGATGCCACAGAAGACGTTATGACATCCTGAGGTTGATGCATCATGCACTACTTTTGGATATCCTTGAAGATTTGATCTGAAGATATGAGCATCTGAAATATTCTGTACTCATTATAGGTTCATTCCAATCAAGGATTTTGTTAGAAACAAATGCATATTTGATTGGTTACTAAAAATGATTGATTGAGACTTTTTAGGAAACTATTTATGAAGATTGTTTCTATTTTTATGGAGAATATTCTGTAGATATTTTTCAGCTGAAGATTGGAGTTGATTGAAGAATCCAATCCAGTCCAAGCCCAACTGCAAAAGCTTATATAAGGAGTCGTCCAAGACCTAGTTTTTAAGCATAGTTTTTATTGTAAAACCTTGTGAAAAATAAGCGCTTAGGTTTTGATAGTTCCTTAGATTCTTTGTTTGTTTATTATACGTCCTTATGTATCTCTGATACATTTGGGTTGACTGATTTTTGCTTGTTCATCAAGCTATTGTTCTCCTCGAAGCTGTGAAGCAAGAGTTGAGTATTGTTCTTGGAGGAAGCTTTTAATAAACTCATAGTATTTGATTTGGAAGTGTGTTTTTCCTATTTTTATCTTCAAGTTACCGTGACTGTAACTTGATTAGAGACTGCCATTGGGATTGGGGTAGGTCTATTTTATCACTACGGTGATTGGAAATGGGATATCGATTTCTCATATCTAGGAAGGACCTAGGTAGAAGTTGCAATGGATACGTATTAGGTACGAAGTTGTAAACTTAGGACTAGTTTAGCTTCAAACTAATACTACTTATAGTGGACTTACTTTCTAGCTTGGTAGCCCCCAGAGTAGGTGAGTTAGCACCGAACTGGCTTAACATATCGTTGTGTTCTTTTTGTTTCTACAACTTATATTTTTACATTATTATTATTGTTGTTGTTATGTCAGCGGATGTTATAACATTTATTGTAACATTGCTTGCACGTTAAGACATCAGTCTTAACATATTTGTTATGCATGCCAGAATTTCATATTCCTTAACTTATGCACCATTAATGGCCATGAAGGGACAAATTATCATCAATTTATCATTGATCATTCGATTGTCGAAACGACACAAAATTACATAGACTTGAAACCGTATAGGTTATACTTCGATGATTCAAGTCATAAAAACAAATTTGGGATTGAGATCCTGATCATCTCACCAAAAGGGATCTCGACAAAGTTTAAGTTCAAAATTAAAGGTTACTATCAAACAATGAGGTAGAATATGAAGCCCTAATAGTTTGCCTCAGGATTCTACTCGAATTAGGGGCAAATGGAGTCGAAATTAAAGGCGACTCTGAACTAGTGGTGCAACAATTAACTAAGGAATACAAGTACATACATAAAAATTTGATGTTGTTCTTTGTCTTGGTGAATACGCTTTTGGAAATATTTGACTCTATCGATATCAAACACGTTCCTAGGATAAAGAATCAAGAGGCGGATAACCTGGAACAAATTGCTTCAGGCTACAAAGTCTCCAAGGATAGGCTAGAAGAACTAATCGATTTGGAGAAAAAAATATCTCGATAAGCCTTCCCTCTTCAAAATTACCGATGCCAAAACTCGAGGGGGGCATAAGGGTTTGAAGAAATAGCAAACTTTGGTATCTTTGAAATTTTTTCCATTGATAATATGCCTAACGATGACTGGTAAAAACCAATTTTGGAATACTTATAAAACCCAACAAGGATGACAAATTGAAAGATAAAGTATAGAGCTTTAAGATATGTTATCATTGGAAATAAATTATTCAAGAAAACTCCGAAAGACATTCTACTAAAATTCCTCAATGAAACTAAAGCCTATACGGTGATTTCTGGTTTCCATAGTGGAACATGTGGTGCTCATCAAGCGGACCACAAAATGAAATGGTTATTATTCTGACAAGGAGTATATTGGCCGACCATATTAAAAGATTGTATCGAATTTGCCAAATATTGCCAAGAGTGTCAAAGACACGCAAGAATTCAACATGTGCCACAAGTGAGTTGCATTTGGTAATAAAGCCTTGGCTATTTAGAGGTTGGGATCTAGACTTAATTGGTGAGATTCGACCAACATCATCTAAGAATCAAAGATATATTCTAGTCAGAATAGATTAATTCACCAAATGGGTTGAAGCCATACCATTGGATAATGTCGACCAAGAAGTAGTTATAAACTTTATCCAAAATCACATCATTTATAGGTTTGGAATCCCTCAAACAATAATCACCGACCAAGGTTCAATTTTTATCAGTCGAAAAATGGCGTAATTCACCTCAGAATTAGGGATTAAGTTATTAACATCCACAACGTATTATGCCCAGGAAAAAGCCTTCTTGGTTGTTCTTGTGAGACTGAAAGAAATGGTTTCCAAAGCTTATATTAAAAAGGTTAAAGCAAAAGCCTTCTTGGTTGGTGATTTAGTTTGGAAAGTTATTTTACCCATGGATAAGAAGGATAAAACCTTGGAGAAATGATCACCAAATTGGGAGGGGCCAATTCTAATTATTAAATTATTCACAAATATCACTTACGAAGTCGAGGAGTTGTCCCCTAAAGGGAGAACCCTGTGAATAAATGGCAAGTACTTGAAAACCTACAAACCCATGTTGTAGGAAATTCAAATAATTCGAGAATAGAAATCATATTTTAATTTAAAGAGAAAAGATGTTATTCCAAGTGTCGGAGTGCCAAAAAGATGGCATAATCAAGTTTACAAGAAGATGATCAAAACTAAACATGTAAAGGGGTCCATTAACAACTCAAATAATGCATGAACAAGTATAACAATGCTCGAACGCACATAATAAACAACTAGCATTTAAAAGACCTAAATGTTAACTAGAATAACCAAAACATGCTAGAGATTAATGAGTAAAGTAAATAATATTGTAAGAAAACAAATCAATACATCTAGAACAAACATACACATAATGATATAAATCGGATACAAGAGTTATTGAGACATATCAATGTAGTCGGCAAAAGTATGATTTGCTATAAAATAGTGTTAGTGAAAACAAAATATAGAAAATGAAACTAAACATAATTCTTATTCTATTTAAAGCACGAGGAATCCAAGATTGTCAAATCCCTACAAATCTTGTGAAAATGGTCTAATACAATGATTATGTAAAGATATCAGCAAGCTGACTTTTAGTGTCAACATATTCAAAACAAAATTCCCTTTTTCAACATGATCTCTAAGAAAATGGATTTAGATATCAATGTGTTTAGTTGGTGAATGAAGTATCAGATTCTTAGTGAGGCTAATCGCACTTAATCGAAATGCAACCAAGTTTTAAATCATAATCTAGAAATTATTGCTTTAGCCATAAGACTTATGCACAACAACTACTAGCTGCTACATATTCAACCTCTACAATAGAAATTCAAATGATATGTTGCTTCTTACTATGCCAAAAAAACTAAATAGCTTCAAAATAAGTGACAGGCACCACTGTGTTGCGAGGTTCCATTAAGATACCTCAAAATACGTTTTGCGGTCTTAAAATGGGATTCCTTAGGTGATGCTTGATTTCTAGTACACATGCACACGCTAAACATGATATCTAGCCTACTCGTAGTTAAATAGAGTAAGGATCCGATTATATCTCTATACCTGGTAATGTCAAAGCCCACTCCTCTTTTGTCATTGTCAATAAGAACATTATATGCCATATGTGTTGAGATACTTTTCGAGTGTTTCATATCAAACTTCTTGAGAAGCTCTAAGCAGTATTTTGTTTAACTTATGAAAGTTCCTTCTTTGGCTTGCTTTATTTTCAATCAAAATAAATATGCCAGCTCTCTCATAGAAGACATCTCAAATTCTCCCTACATCAAACTTGTAAACTCTCGACAAAGAGAGTCATCAGTAGAACCAAATATGGTATCATCTACAATATTTGAACTAAAAGAATATGATTTACTTTATGTATAATAAACAAAGTGGTCTCTACTTTTCCATAATTAAATCCTTGTTTGATGAAAAATCCACTAAATCTCTCATACAAATCTCTAGGATCTTATTTGAGACCATAAATGGCTCTTTTTAATTTAAAAACATGGTTATGATTATCGTGATCTTCAAAACCCGGAGGTTGTGAGACATACACCTCTTTGTTTATATGATTGTTAAGAAAAACATATTTAACATCCATTTGATAAAGTTTAAAATCTAGGAAGCAAGCAAATGCCAAAAGGAGTCTAATAGCTTCTGGATGAGTTACAGGAGCATAATTATCCTTGTTGTGAGACATACACCTCTTAGTTTATATGACCGTTAAGAAAAGTAGATTTAACATCCATTTGATAAATTTTATAATCTAGACAGCAAGAAAATGCCAAAAGGAGTCTAATAGCTTCTAGATGAGTTACAAGAGAATATTTTTCCTCATAGTCTATTCCTTCCGATGGACTATATCCTTTGGCCACTAACCTTACTTTATTTCTCGTAATTACTCCATTTTCATCTATCTTGTTCCTAAATACCCATCTAGTGCCCATGACTATTTTATCAACTAGACATAGAACAGGGTCCCAAATGTCATTAAATTGGATAAGTTCTTCTTGCATAACAAGTAACCATCCCTCGTCAAGTAAGGCATCATATATAGATTTAGTTTTAATATGAGAAATGAAAGCATTTACTTACATAAATTATTAACCTATGATCTAGTACTTACACCTCTTTTGATATCTCCTAGAATTTGATCTAACCAATGATCTTTTGTGATTTCCAATCTTGAGGCAGTTGGTTCAAGGTCTCTTGTTTTTCATCATTATGTAAGATTTATGTTTATATTTATGAATGTCCCCATCCTTTTTTGAAGGAGTAGGACCCTCTTTGGAACTTTCATTGTTGATGAACTTTCCCGTTATCACACCTGAAACAGAATAACAAATACATTTCCTCGTCTTCTGGGGTGACAACTCATCAAATGCAACATGAATAGATTATTCTACAAAAAAAGTTTTATGATTAAAAACTCTATAAGCCTTACTCGTAGATGAGTACCCTAAGACTATTCCTTCATCAGACTTAGCATCAAATTTATCAAGGTTGTCATTTCTGTTATTTAAAATAAAACATTTGCAACCAAAAACCCGAAAATAAGAAATATTTGATTTTCTACCTTTAAGTAACTCATAGGGTGTCTTCTCTAGGATAGGTCGAATGATTATCCTGTTTAAGACATGTAATGTTGTATTAATCACATCCATCCAAAAGTACTTAGCTAGACTCATTTCACTTATCATGGTCCTAGCTAATTCTTCTAAAATATGATTTTTACGCTTAACAAAACCATTTTGTTGTGTAGTTCTCGGGCATGAAAAGTTATGAGCAGTCCCATTTTCGGTACAAAATTTTTGAAATTTACGGCTAACGAATTCACCACCACAATCACTACGGAGACTGATAACTTTCAAACTAAACACATTTTGGACAAGTTTAGAAAAATTAACAAAAGCTTCAAAAGTTTCATCCTTATGGGAAAAAAATATTGTCAAGGTGAATCTAGATTAGTCATCAATAATTACAAATACATAATAATTTCATCCTTATGGGCAAAAAAACCCCATAATTACTCAACCCGAATAAGATCGTAATCTTCTACTTCAAACATTATCAACATACGTTCCGCACCTTGATCGACAAAAATTATTATGTGTAGTTGTCAATGGATGAGTGAGAGGTTGAATATGATGAGTACCTTGTGTATATATTTCCCTTTTCTTGTTAAAAAACAAAATGATAGAACCTAACAAGATTATATATGTTATCTCAAGTCAAAACCTAAACTAACAAGCTGAAAAACAGATTTAACGAGCGGACGGCCAACCTATGCCAAAAGGGGGACTCGACCTGGGCATTCTCGAGAGTTCTAGAAGACAAAGTGCGGGATCCATGAGTCGACCATTCCAGGGCTATGCGTTAATGCATAGTTCCTAAAAATTACTCCCAGGTTGCGTCAACCACACAGTCGACGTGAGCAAACCCGAGACTTCCCCAAGGAGCAACTTTCAATCATGCGTCAACCGGAGCAGGGCTATGCATCGACGCATAGTTCCTAAAAATTACTCCCAGGTCGATTCAACCACACATTCGACGTGAGCAAACCGGAGACTTCCCCAAGGAGAAAATTTCAATCATGCGTCGACCGGAGATTTCTTTGAGTCGACTCAAAGCATAGAAATTTCTAAAAATACCAATACTTGAAGACTTTTCATGCTTCCGTGTCCACCATATCATCTAGCAACATTTCCAACATATAGTGTAAATTTTGACATCATTGAAACCCTCATTTAAGGAACCTTGCCCTCACAATCGGTTCTTCTCTTGGGTAGCCATAAGACACTTTACCTTCATGATCTCACGTTCCTCAAGCAATTGTCGATTATGAGATTGCACTAGCTCATAATCTTCTTTTGGTACTGTTGTACCCCAAAATTTTCCCTCCCATTTTTGAAGACAATTGATTCAAGACACCTCCTCATGCTCCTAGAGTTCTCAATTGTTCAAGAATACTCAAGGGTTTAAACATACAAGCATCTCTCCTAAGCAATGGCCTACAATTAGGGCTTTGTGTTTCTCAAAGAAAATTTATCTTCTAATGCCTAAAGTGAGTTTCATGGTTCCTAATATACTTCAAATAATCTTCATGTCTTGTTTCAAGCCTTACATCACAAGTTTGCTCAGTCAATTGCATAGATGAGTGAAAGTCAATTGTGGTCAACATATAATCAAACTTCAATATTTTTGGTCAAAATCAATATTTTTAGATCACATTAATCATTTGATCAAGGGTTGATCATGATTTCTCAAGAAAACTCAAGATTCATCAAAAGTCAAAAGTCACTAAATTAGGGTTCTCTTAAGGAGAAGTCAATTAAACTTTGACCAAACATAACTTTCACATGCTTCATCATAAAATTATCAACCAAAGCCTATCTTGAAGAAAATTCAACCTTCTACAACTTTTTATCTCTAACCTCAAGTCCAAAAAATGCTTCATTTGAGAAATATGAGCCAAAACATTATAGGTCATTTCAAAAGTCAACAAAAAAGACACTTTTTGTCAAGGAAACTTACATCAAGATAAAGTCTTCAAATGAAAAAATGATAAACATAAGAGTTATAGGGGGCATCTTGAGATTTCTAAAAAGTCCAAGATCACCTTCATATGACAAAAATTGAGTGAGATATGATTGGTGCAAGTTGAGAAAGTTTTAAAAAATGCATGAAACCTCAATTGAGCAATTTTGAAATTTTGGACTAGTGAACCTATCTTCAAAGGTATAAATATGTTCATGACCTTATAGATGACTCCTAAACTCATTCATACCTTACCATGATTATTTATTTATTTATTTATATTTATTTTGATTTTTATTCAATTAAATACAAAATAAATTAAATGAAATAACAAATGATGGACCAAGGCATGTGGGCTTGGTTTTGGATCAAATTTGAGGCCCAAGAACATATATCCAACTTGCCAAAACCGTGGGAGGAAAGATTGGGACATAATCTTCTCAAAATTAAATGTTTGAAAACATGTTTTTTTGTGTTTTGGCAAGGCATTGAATACTTGGTCTTTTCCTCTTTTGTCTTGATCTATTTTCTTCCTCTATAAATACACACAACATCAGTGAACAAGACTACGAATTGCTACCTCAAGAGAAAGCTCCAAGAATCACAAAAAATTCTCAATAACTAGGGCAAGTGTGAAACCCTATTTGCAGCCTCTCCCAAGAAATTCCAAGCATTCTATTACACTCCTGAAGATCTCAGGAGTCGTTTCCAGTCTTTCAACAAGCTCGAGACATCCCAAAACATACTCTCTCAAGAACACTGGTTGGGTAACTTTTCCAAAATCCTAAACTTCTATTTTATGCATTGTTAACTAATCTTGTGTGTTCATGTATGTTTATGATGATGTTTAGAACAGGTTGCGGCCATTACATGGAGTTTATAACGTCCAAATCCTGGTTGGCCATTGATGAACCAAGTCCCATCCCCTGCTTTTTTATTTTCATCTTTCTCAATCCTTTTTTTATTTTAATTAATTTTCATTTTAATTATTTTAATTAATTCTTTTCTTAAACTAAAATCAAATAAAAATCAGAAAACTTATAAAAAAAAATAGGTTTAGTCTTTTTTTAGTTATTTTAATTAATTTAGAATTAGATTTTTTGCCATCAAATTAATTAATTTATAATTAAAATTAGACATTAGTTTTTATTTTTTATTTTATTATGCAAATCAAACCAAAAAATATACAAAAAAAAATAGTTTCTAATCTTTTAGATGTTAGACTTAAAGAAATAATTCTGCAAACATTTTTATTTACTTTTGCTATTTATTTTCTTAGAAAATGTCGCATGAGTTTTTTGGTAATAGCTTAGCGTTTAAATTCCCGTAAAGTTGTAAATATTGTAATTCTCCCGAAGCCATGTAATAGTTGTAGGTCTTTACTTTCTCACATTTTATTTTCTCGCACTTAAACTTTGTATGTATATATAACTGTTAGTTAATAGGATTGTATGGCAAGATAATAATCGACCGTTAGAAAACCCTAAATTCAAGACTAAATAATCGAATCAACACACTTGCACACTTGCACCTCTAGGATAACCTTTCTTCGTTGCCTTTAGAAACAATTGGTCATGTCCCTCGAAAATAGGAATACTTTAGAAAACACCATCGGTTAAACAATATCATCATGGTCCCTTCCGAATAAAGATCATAATCCCTCGATGACCCTTCGAATTGCCTACAAAATGATCTAGTCCATTCGATGATCCTACGAGAAAATGATGATAGTCCCTTCGAATTGCTAAAAGTATCCTTACACGTTTCCTTCTATGATCATACAATGACCATACGCTTGTTCCTTCACATCCAATAGATAGGGCTACCTACCAATTAATGGTGTGGATAGTATTATCTCTAACGGAGAAGTAAAATAACAAGAACGACTTTTAATGGGTAACACTCAACAAATTGCTTGCTCATAACCTTTTTTCAAAACAAACAAATTCATTTTTACACCTCACATTTCAAAACAAATATTTTCAAAAGACACTTTGTATACATTCTTGAGGACTGATACAAGAATTATTACAAAATATGCCTCACAATTGGCATTCAAAATATTTTCAAGTCACACACACAAAAAAATAAATTTTTAAAGTGATCAAGCAATTAAGAGCCCGTAGATGAACTACGGATGAAAAGAGTGCTAACACCTTCCCTTTTCATAACTTACCCCCCGAACTCAAAATGTATTAAGGTCTTTCCTGTTCTTTTCACCCTTTCCTTGTTGGATAAAAGAAAATTCGGTGGAGACCCTTACTAACCGCGACATTTGCGATGAAAAGCTAAACAAGTCAATTCTCTCATCGTATTACAGGTACAACATCAGGTTGATCTGGCTCTTAAGGGTATAAAGGTTCTTCTGTGGAAAAAGGCCAACGATGATCTTTGTTTCTTTCTTTAATCCACTGAATGTAAGGCGCATAAGATGTGGGACATTTCCTACCAAGATATTGTCCTCATTCAAAGTGAATGTTTTTCCAAGCCTTGATATCCCTATCCCTCCATCCAGTGATGTCAGGCACATTATAGAATAAGGATTCTTGCACATACTCCTTTTCAGGTTGTCCTCGCAGAGCATATCCCAACTGTCTTCGAGAAAGAGTTGGATTATAGTTAATACCACCCCTTATACCCATGAGAAGTACATTAAATAATTCTTCGCAACAAACAATTACTTATTTACTTTCGGTCCTAGAAAAATCATGCTTATACCAGTCAATATCCTTGGAGGTGAGCCCCATAAGCCTGGGAGCCCAATTCAGAGTACACTGAGTATCAACAAAAGCATCATGACGAGGAAGATGACCTATAAACCAATGATACAACAATGAATCACAACAATGAACAATGCCACCTTTCCCCTTGTAGCTTCTCGAGTGTATGGAATGATAAACATCTCCTAGGAGAGTGGGCACATGATTCTTCTGAATGAATATGACAAC
Organism: Vicia faba; assembly: GCA_948472305.1. Taxonomy (NCBI): domain Eukaryota; kingdom Viridiplantae; phylum Streptophyta; class Magnoliopsida; order Fabales; family Fabaceae; genus Vicia; species Vicia faba. The sequence goes on from OX451740.1 coordinate 14,645,698, forward strand.
AACATTTTCTCAACAAACTTGATCTTATTGGGAAACAAAACCATCCCGTAAATGCAACAAGCTAAGGTAGCATTGGAACCCTTCTAATATTTCTTATCAGCCTTCGCCTTAGCTTCCTTCAACAGAAAATTCAAATGAAAACCATGCACAAATCCTTTCTTCGTAAAGTTGGCCTTTATAACAGATTCGCCCAAATAAAGGGAGGCAACCATCTGGGTACCATTAGGTTTCTTCATAGCAGTGTGGAAAGGTACTTGATGCAAAATAGGAATATCCAAGATGGTGGAATACTCTTCTAAACTTGGTGCTAACAGATAGTCAAGGAACATGAAGCATCTTAGTGTGTGATAATAAAACTAAAACAAAGCTTGGGGGGCATCTTTATGATACTCACTGAGAGGCGACTTTAGACACATCATGATCCTCCCATAATATTTCATAAAGGTAACAACATTCTCCGAAGGAGAAATCTTGGCTAGTAGGAGAAGATTATTGAGAACTTATTCAGGGAACTTGTAGACGATATGATATATGTGGTTGTCTTTCTTCTCGGTATCCATCTTCAAAAGTGGCCTAATAACAAGACTTAAAGACTAGAAAACCTGGAAATAAGAAAACATGTATGTGAAAATGCGGTTAATAAAATGTTTCATGAATGCAATGGGATCATGGCTTCCATAAACTGAACCACTATTGTGCGGATAACATTATCATGGTCACATGTAACAGGATCAAAGGTCTGGACTATTTCATAATACCAAAGAACCAAGTATCAAAAATCATCATCTGTACTTGTATGAATAATTTCCCACCCCACCTCACAGGTAAATTATAATCAGAATAGGGTTTCTAGTGGCAACCAGAGTCGAGAGTCCTCTATTCTAACACCTCGTCTCTGCACAATAGGTGCAAGACAAATTATTGTTAAGAGAACCTCGTCTGAGTGTGGTATCTCATGCCTCCTCACATATGTCAATGGAACACAAGATTCGACATGAGTATCCATCTAACCTATGTGTATATTGGCCTGGGTAATGGGCCTTTTACCTCATGGAAAACCCTTCCACCAATTGAAACAACACAACACCACACAAGTACAAAATAATAGAAGCTATAATCCATATATAAATGAATACATATATAAACATATACACAGATAAACATATATACATATGCACAAGCCATAAAGCTAAAAGAAATAAACACCCAAAGAAAAGAAAACAAGAGCTAGGACTGACTCACTAAGTTTTCCCCAATGAAGTTGCCAGCTGAAGAAACTCGAGAAAATAAATCTCTCAAACAAAAAATGAAGTAGCCATCAAATATTTATTTATCCCGCAGAAGGAAAGAAAGACATCTAAGAAAACTCGAAGGGGGTGAAATCACGGTCTTGTGATCAAAAGATCGGGTAAGGGAGTCGATTACACAAGGGTACGATATTAGCACCCTTCACGTTTGTGGTACTCCACATGATCCACTCTTGTTGTCTAATATAAAGGGTATATTTGAATCTAAAGCTAGGATTCAAAGGGAATGCATGAATTCAAAGGATTATATACAAAAAGAAAAGGTTTTTTTTACTAGTCGTGCCTGCCTCGGTTGTGAACCTTTGTGTCTATGTAACACCGACCGTGCAATGGGGATCAAGGCACTCATATATCACCTTAAAAGTTTTTGTTGGTTGCATGTTTTTTTATGGATAATACCGTGTTCGCATCCTTGCGGTTAGGATTGCAACTCGTTCTTGGTGTTTTTTACCTTGAAAAGGGGTTTTTAAATGTTAGATGTGTTTTATAAATTTTCCAAAGAAAAGAGTTTTAGTCTTAAAAGGGATGCCAAAAGAAAAATCTAACAAAAGAGGAATCACAATCCTACTTGTTGACATGCTTCTGGACCTAAATTTGGGATCAAGGGAATTCTACCTAATGTTAGCATACATGGATATCAATCCTAAGGTCTACTTACTTCAAATATTGACCAAGAATGAACTAAAGATCCTATGGGGAGAATGTGAACACACACACAATAGAAAGAAGCATGCAAACAATCAAGAACTTAACCAAGACATGAAAGCAAGCAAACAAGCACATGATAAGTATCCACTTACTCAAGTAGCACACACCTAACCATGATATCATGTCATCAAGGTAGGATATGGAGGGGGATAACACCTAAACATGATATCAAGCCATCAAGGTAGGATAAGGGAGAGGGACACTTAAACATGATATCAAGTCATCAAGGTAGGATAAGGGAAACTCTTAACCATGGTATCATGTCACCAAGGTAAGAAGTATAAAGGAATATTGAGTCTTAACCAAGATATCAAGTCATCTAGTAAAGAAATGGGGGAGAGGGATAAACTCTTAACCATGGTATCAAGTCACCAAGGTAAGAAGTAAAGAAAAGGGAGTGTCGACTCTTAACCAAGATATCATTCCATCTAGGTAAGTGAAGAGAAACGGTGTATGTCCAAAGCAAATAAACACCTAACCATGATATCATGTCATCAAGGAAGGAGATATAAGACAATATGGACAAACACGAAGCATCAATGTTGACCAACATGAGCTAGGGACAAAATACAAGGGTTGATTACGAACCTTTTTCCACTTGACCGACTCGATAATAAGAGTAGAATGATTCATAACATCGAAATACGACATGAACTATGAATAACCTGGGGACTTGAAATGGCGGGGGTCGATTGCGGACCCACACTTCGCCTTATTTCCTTCTTTGAGGACTTTATCAATGCCTTCTTTGAGGTCTTTGCACAAATTAAAGGGGAGTAGGATTTTCCTTTGTTGAGGTCTTTTGCACACAAACAAACACAAACATTGCCTCCTTTGAGGACTTTAAACAAAATTTACCACCTAAAGTAGGGACTCTCAGTCATGCATCTCTGTTCCTACTTCTCATGGCAAAGAAAGCGGAAAACAATGCGGAAAAAAGGTAAACGAGAAAGTATCAAACAAATATCAATACGTAGCAAAGCGTATTAAAACAAAGAAGCCTGGCAGTCTAAGTGCAAGCTAGCATGAACAAACAAAAGAATCAGAAATCAGGTACTCGAAATAGGCGCCAAATCATAAACAATGTGAAAATAAATCACATGTGAAATGTGTATCAGATACATTTGCACGAAAAAACATTAAATCTGCACAAAAATACACATCCAGAAAAAAAACACAAGCAATGTATATATCTCATAGAATGAGAATCACAATCAAGCGCGTCGGAAGTGAACTCGAATCCATAAAGAGGTGGAATAAAAACACTTTTCAATCAAATAACCAAGAACCAATTCAACAATTTAAAGATATCTTGAAATGCCTTGGACATTGTTGTACCCCAAATTTTCCCTCTCATTTTATCAAGATTTCCCCTCACGAGACTCTTTGGACCCAAGACCAAGCTAGGGTTTGCACTGCTCAAGACATCTCCTTGCACTGATGACCTAAATTAGGGTTTGAGTTTGCACAAGGATTTTTGGACTTCCAATGATCAAAGTGACTTTCATACTTCATATTGGATCTACAAGAGTGTCCATACCAAGTTTCAAGTCTTGAATCAAATTTTTGCCCAGTCAATTGGACAGTTGACCTAGAAATCATCTGTATTGGGGAAAAGTCAACTATGCTCAATTTGCAGTCAAACCTCATGATTTTTGATCCACATCAACATTATAGACTCACATGAACCATTTGATCAATTTTGGACCACAACTCCTCAAGAAATTTGATCAGATCACCAAAAGGGAAAAATGGTCATTTTTAGGGTTTTGATTGCACAAGGGCAATTTCTGATTTTTGACCTAGCCAATGGCAAATTGAGCTCAAGCATGGATTCAAGGACTCAATGGCATCATCTTGACCTATTCACAAGGTTCAAAAGATCGCAATTGCATTGGATTGACAGATGAATTTTTCAGTCAACTAATCAAAATTTGACTGTACACTGAAAAGTCAAACTTTGACTTTTTGGTTAAAATTAAGTGCCAAGGGTCATTTTTCATCAAGATATGTCAAAACATGAAACTTGTTCATCAAGAAACCCAATTTTGCAAATTAGGATTTAAGGTTGAAAATATTCATAACTTAGAATTTTTCTAAGTTATGAAAATTTCTTAATTTTTCCTAACTTTGCCCAACATTTTCACCATGATGCAATTGGATTCAAACAAAACATCCAACATGAAAGTTGTATTCCTCCACAAAGTCTACAACTTTGATTCACAAAGTTTTCCCAAAAGAAGCTTAGATATCAAGTTATGATTTTTGGAACAAGGGTCCATGAAACTTTTAACTTAGTGAAATTTTGCCCTAGTTTAGGCAGGATTTTGACCTATCTTAATGGCCATTTTTCACATAGTTCCACTTGGAATCTAAAATTTCATTTCAAATATGGATTGTAGAGAATGTTTCAAGCTTTATAAAATGTCCAAGAACTCTCCAAACTCATTTGTGGTTAGGGAGAATCGAAGGCTTGAAGTTGGTAAAAACTCACTTTTTATCCATGGCATGTTCATATTGATACAAGTTGAAAACTCTAATCAGCTTGCTTTGCACTAGATTACAGGCCTCAAAACTATTCCAAACTCAATAATTAAATGCAAATCCATTGGTCTAAAGCTTTGTTTTGGTCATTAGAGCATTGCACACCAGATTACTCCCTAAATAGAAAAAGCAACATTACCATTTTGCTTAAATTTTGCTTTATGTCAAAATATCATCCTTGAGCATTGAGCGATATCTTGTGCAGAAAATAAAATCCACCAACTTGAGGGGCCAAGAGCATAGTATGCAAGCTGATGGATAGCCTGTACAGGTCTGCTTTGCACCACTTGTCCACTTTTGCTTCATATACAAGAAACATGTCAAAGTTCACACAACTGACACGTCTGTGAAAACGAACCTTTGCAAGAATTTGGAACATTTTTCTCACATCCCCTTGAACCAGAAACACGACCCTTTGAGCCCTCAAACCTCCCATAGCACAAAATCACCCTCCATTGGCAAAATAGGGCAGCATCTGCATCTTGAGTTCTATCTCACAAGTTGCTCGTGCGTTTTTCCCCAAACCTGTTCAAACACCTTCCATACAACCTATCCAAGATATCCCAACCCTTAAATACTGACTGTAACTCCATTTATAAGGTTTTCCATTTTTGATTTCAGCTTGTGCAGGTTGAGTTCTGTAGGCTTGTTCAAGCACATTCAAGGCAAGCTAGGCATTGGAGAAGGTCAGGGGAAGTTCAAGCAAGCTCCCAAACATCTCAGGCCTCATTGAAAAGCTCCACATTGTCAGACACGAAGTCAACTAAAACAGGTTTTTGTCAACTTCCTATCTCTCTATTTAGGAACAATTAGGCTTAGGTTTGTGAATAAGAAATGTAGTATTCATAGCCATGAAGCTGTACATATGCTCAGTTTTCATTTTAGTTAAGCATGCTAAGAGAATTTGGTCCATGGACATCCTGAAAAAATAGGTTAAGATTTAGGGCCAGAGAAATTCTCTCTGGTCTTTGAGAGTTAGGACAAGTTTTTTATATGGTTGAATTCCTCTTGGAAAACTCGACAACTTTGATGTTATGTGTTTTTATATTAGTTAGGACATGAAAATAATTATTAAATAGTGTATACTTTTATTTTATTTAATAAAAAAACTTATAAACATTATAGAAATATTATATTTTTTATTTTTTATCATTTATACCTATAAAATAATATTTTTCTCATATACTATTATTTATCTAAATATTTGTGTATATTTATATTCTATTCTTGTATATAAAATAATTAATATAATACATATTATCTTAAAACAAAAAAACTAGGGTTCTCACCCTTATTAAAAAAAATAATACTTTTTTTTAATATATATTTTTACACTTGAATGTATTTTTTTTATTGTACATAAATAATATAGTTAATATATTTACTTTCTTAAAAAAAGAAATTAGGGTTTACCCTTAATAAAAAAATATAATCTTTTATTTCTTTTTATATACACTAAATATTTTTTACATACATAAAAAATAAACATAAACATTTTTGCATAATATTTTGTATACTTATTTAATTTGTTTATTTAAGTATTATTTATTTATTTATTTATGCCATTTATTCAATTTGGATGTAATAGTAAAATTAGGGTTTTAATTTCTTGTCAAATAATCCCCATTCAAAAATTGTATCCCCCTCCCCGTAATCATGTTGTAATAATGGTAGATTTATTTTACGCATTTACGCTTTCAATTATGCCATGATTAGAGATTAGGGTTTGTATGCAAAAAAATCCAAAATCAACAAGTAGCTTGACCTAATACAAGACAAAATACATGTAAATTGACAACACAATGCACACTTGCACCCCTAGGGTTATATCCACTTGTTGCCTTAAAAATGGGCCATGTTAGGCATGTTGAGTACTTTGGCAAAACAAAAACAAAACAAAAGATCATAGTCCCTAGATGATGCTATCTTGGTTGCCTATACAAAAATGATCTAGTCCCTCAAAATTTTGCTAAAAATACTAAACACAATTGCTATCATGGTCTATACGATGACCCGTGCCTGCCCCGTTTAACATCCTAATACAAGGTTGTTTACCAAATGCAATGGTAAAACAACACTGTCAAAAGGGTTAAAAATGTGTAGGAAATACCTTTGAGTAAAATAGGGTAGATAACTCTTAGTTACTTGATCAAAACTTGCAAAAAAACATCCTTGCTATTTTCAAACACACCTCAGAACACAATTTCAAAACATTTCCCAAATCAAACTTTCAAAAGACATACATCTTTGTATACATTCAAATAAGAATCATTACAAAGATTGCCACAACGATGGACTCTTTTCAAAACATCTTCAAAACCACACACAAAGCACCATTTCAAACAATTGAAAAGCAAAAGCAAGTGATCTAAACAAGTAACTAAGAGCCCGTGGATAACCATGGATGAAAAGGGTGCTTGCACCTTCCCTTTTCATAATCTACTCCCCGAACTCAAGAAAACATCTCAAAGGTCATTCCTGTGCTTTTTGACCTTTCCTTAGGATAAAATAAAAAGTCAGTGGCGACTCTTGCTAAACTGAAACATTTGCAAACACAAACACAAAACCTCAAGTCAGTTCTCCCACCGTATCACAGAACTAGCGACTCTGCTGGGGGAAAATTTAAAAGTGGAGAAACCTTAGGGTTTAGATCACCTTTACATGCTTACCTTGTTTGCTTTGATTGCTTTACATTTGATTCTATTGTTTGGGTTTGAAATCCTCTACCCGGATTTGGGAAACATTCATAGGTAAATAGCAATACATTGTGGAAACTGTGCAGGGTATACCAACATGGTTGAAGCAATAACTATATTAGTGCGACATATTTGTGGGTACCGGTAGCCTTTGAGTCAATCAAAGAATACGGGGCCTCTGAGTGATGTCATGAAGCACTAATGAACTCTTAGAACCTTTACTTGACCATCTTGGCCTTATTAGGGGTAGTGAGATGACCGGCTTTGGTGCAGTCCAAAGTTGGTAGATACTCGATACTACACTCACTGAGGGTTATTTTCTTGGAATATTTTGGTCGCCAGTTAAGTGGCTAAACTGAAACAATGAACACAGAAAATAATCCAGTGATATTGAGCTCCTTAGAACCCGGTTATTATTTATAGGACAGGTTGAGCCAACTAACTTCAAGAGGGTACTTACCTATGAAACCCCATGCAAGCCTGAAATTAGGATCTTGTGTGACTTGCTCGTACATATACTTGTGCATACATCATGAACATCATGAAGCATCATTTGCACCCACTAACTATTTCAAGGGTTTGGATCTTCATCTTTGTTCTTGTTTTGTAGGTTATGGAATCACTTCGCAGGAAAACTATTCAGGTCAACCTTGTGAGGATCCCTCCTCAAGGAGCTTGCTTCCAAGATTCCTGAGAATTCTCCCTTCAGTGAAAGACATGGTAGACTTATCAACTTGGTCAACTCCAACATTGAAGAAGACATGGTGAAAGTCCTCTTCCAGTTCTTTGACCCCCTACACCATTGCTTTACATTTCCTGATTACCAACTAGTACCTACTTTGGAGGAATTTTCTCAACTCCTGAGGATTCATATTCTCCATCAACTACCCTACAACGGTACGGAAAGAGAACCAAAGCCTGAAGACGTTACTCAAACCTTACACTTGCAACCATCTGATATCAAAGGTCATTGGGAAACCAGAAGTGGTGTCAAGGGTTTCTTGGAAAAGTTTCTGTTTGAGAAGGCACAAGACTGCTGGAATTCTCTAGATTTGCAAGCTTTTGAGGAGATTGTAGCACTTATCATCTATGGATTGGTCTTGTTCCCAAACCCTGACCAGCTTATAGATGTGAATGCTGTCAAGATTTTCATATCTCGGAATCCTGTGCTTACATTGCTTGGGGACATCTTACACTCATTTCACACACGAACAATGAGGAAAATAGGTGTTCTCATGTGTTGTACTCCTCTTCTAGCAAGGTGATTTATTTCTCACCTTCCCCAATCAGTTTTGAAGAATGAGCAGGGTTTAGGGTGGTCACAACGGTTGATGACCCTCACACATTCTGATGGTCATTGGTGTTCTCGGTCCAAAGAAAATGTCATCATCATTGATTGTTATGGAGAATTCCCTAATGTACCACTACTTGGCATTAGGGGAGGCATTACCTACAACCCATGTTTAGCTCTGAGACAATTTGGATATGCCCGAAGGGATAGCCCTCATGACATGCTGATTCCTGACTTGGTTTTTGACTTCGACAACGACGCTCAAGGACTTCGACAAAGGTTTATCCAAGCTTGGAGGATGCCCAACAAAGTGGATAGTAAGACAATGGGATACAAGAATTCCATCCCCCTTTAGCCTTATCTCAAATGGTTACGGACCCGCGCCCAGAGTCTTATGATGCCTTACCCCCACATTCTCCCCGTGATCAAAGAGCCTGTTATGGAAGGAGAGGTTCCATACACCCTCCTACATCCAGACATGCCAACATCATTGGAAGATTTGCAAAAGAGTTGGATACAGCTCAAGGAAGAACGAAATACTTTTGAAGCCAACTTCTACGCCAGTGAGAAGAAGGTTTTGGAACTTACCCGTCAACTCCATGAAGAGCAGAATCTCAACACTTACATCGCACCAAAGAGGATGCGCAACGTCTTTTTACATTAAGAATTTTGTAATGTTTTGCCCATGGGGCATTTATGTACTGACAAATTTCTTCTTATTAATATGACGTGTGTTCTTTTTTGTCTGTAACAAATTTGAATTTATGAATCCTTGAATGCATTACATGAATAACATATCATTCATCATATGCATAAACAGGTCTTCACACCATGTTTCCTTATCTTTCTGCTGTTTATTTCAGCAAGATGGATATAGAGCAGACAGTCAAATATCTGCAAGCACATAATTCACAATTCCAGCAACTCCTCATGACTTTGGCAAAGGGTCAAGAGGACCTTAAAGCACTGTTAGAGAAAGAGAAGGAAAAGGAAAAGAAGAAAAATAAAAGAATTGGTGTGGCCACTATGGGAAGAAGGTTTGAGAACCAGGCTAGAAGGGTCCTCGATTTCCCCTCGACGTTTGACGAAGGGGTTGGTAAGGGAAAGGGAGTTGCAATTCCATCTGAGTCTGAAGCTGATGAAGAAGAAGAGGAAGAGGATGAAGATTATTCCGAACAGCAGTACCCTCCGGCGGACGATAAGTATAAGAATATCGAAGATCGGATGGCAGCTATGGAGGTACAAAGCGTACCTGGGCTGGATTTTGAAGAACTAGGGTTGGTTGCTGGGATCGTTATTCCCCCCAAGTTCAAAGTGCCTACATTTGCTAAATACGACGGTTTGTCCTGTCCGAAGATGCATCTACGATCCTACGTCAGAAAGATCCAACCTCACTCTTCTGATAAGGATCTGTGGGTCCACTTTTTTCAAGATAGTTTATCGGGAACGCAATTGGACTGGTTCTATCAACTTGAGAGATCTGATGTACATAACTGGGAGGATTTGGCTGCTGCTTTCTACCGATAATACCAATATAATGCAGATTTAGCACCTACTCGTACTCAACTACAGAGTATGGGTATGGTCTCTAATGAAGGCTTTAAGGAGTATGCCCAGAAGTGGCGGGATTTGGATGGAAGGGTGCAGCCACCATTGTCAAATAGAGAGCTGGTTGATATGTTTTTGGGGACCCTGTCAGGTCCATTCTTTAATCACTTGATCGGGAGCTCATCTGCAGGGTTCACCGAATTAATTCTGACAGGTGAAAGGGTCGAAGCTGGCATTAAGAGTGGTAAAATTCAGAAGGATGCCTCTGATTCTACTGCTATCAAGAAGACCTTCCCAGCTAAGAAAAAAGCTTCTGCTGTTTACACCCAGAGAAATCAAGGAAGAATGGAGCGCCGACCAGTGGTGGGGGTTGTGATGATCCAGAACTCTTCAGCCGATCAACCTCGAAGCAGTCAACCTAGAGCTAACCAAAATAGGGTGGAAAGGCCACAACGGCAATTCACTCGGATCAATATGACACCGGCTCAGGTCCTCCCTCATCTGTTAAAGTTAAAACTTACCAACTTGAAAGAAGCGCCGAAAAACCCAAATACCTCTTCTCCCTATTATCATTCAAATGCAAAATGTGCATATCATTCGGACAGTGTGAGGCATGACACCAACAACTATTGGGCCCTTAAAAACAAGATCCAAGATTTAATAGATGCCAAGGAGGTAGAGTTTGATGCCCCCAAAAAACCTAATGTGATATCCGCTCCTATGCCAAAACATGGTCATAATGTTCATGCTATTGTAGAAGATCTTCATGTTACCGATGTTGATGACTTAATGACTCCGTTGCCAATGATCAAGATGAATCTGTTGAAAGTCAGGATTTTCCCGGGCTGTGAAAAAGATTGTTACCTTTGTTCGACCTTGCAATCCGACTGTCCGCTGTTGAAGTCAGGCATCCAACGCCTGATGGATACTCAAGAAATCCTCTTTCAGAAAACTCCTGTTGCTACTATTACCCATGTTACTCATGTTACTCCAAGCAATGATGTTTCTATAATCACCATTTCCGACAATCTTTCCAAGACCTGCAAAAGGCCTATTAAGATTACACCCGATCCAAAGTTTTACCGTTGAAGATTACTATGCCGAGGCCTATCCCATATAAGTCCAACAAGACGATACCGTGGAATTATGGAGGAGAGATCTTCTACCACGGTGTTAAGCAGATCGAATCAGTTAAAGAAAGCTCCAATGAAGAAACTTCTGATATAGGAAATATTATGGGGACAAGTAAGATTACTCGTAGCGGAAGAATCTGCTCTCCGGAGATTGCTCCTCCATGGGCAGTCTTCGGACCCTCAAGTACTCCTGTGCCTGTCAAGATATCTGTGCGAAGTCCAGTGATTGAAGAAATTGTTACTCCCGAAGTTGTACCCTCTGCTGTTACTGTTGATAAAGGTAAGGGGATCCAAGAAGCGTCCGTCAGGACGAGGGATCAGACTTTGGTTATCCCCGAGACCACCCAAAAGGAAATGGAGGAGATTTTAAAGATAATTAATAAAAGCGACTATGATGTCGTAGAGCAGCTGGGGCAAACCCCTTCAAAAATCTCTATGCTGGCTCTATTACTCTGCTCCGAGGCTCATGCCAAAGCCTTGATCAAATTCCTGAAGACGATGCACGTGCCTCAAGAAACTTCTGCGGATCAGTTTCAAGAGTGTGTAGCCAGCCTTACAGCCGACAATGGTCTTGGCTTCTCTGATGCCGATCTAACGTCTAAGGGAAGAAAGCATAATGATGCACTGCATATTTCGGTAGAGTGCAAAGGGACCAAACTTGCTCATGTTCTGGTTGATACTGGTTCATCTTTAAATGTCCTACCAAAGAAAGCATTGGACAGGCTAGACTGTGAAAGTTTGACCTTAAAGCCCAGTAATATCATTGTTAGAGCCTTCGACGATTCTAAGCGGATGGTTCACGGAGAAGTGGACATCCCAATTAAGGTGGGTACGGAAATTTTCAATTCTACATTTTATGTGATGGACATCCGTTCTTCATATTCATGTTTATTGGGAAGGCCATGGATCCACAATGTTAGGGCAGTCACTTCTTCTCTACACCAGATGCTCAAGTACCCAGTCCAGGGTAAGATCATAACAGTTCATGGTGAGGAGGAGTATATGATAAGCCACCTTAACTCTTTTCGCTACGTGGAGTTAGATGGTAAATTCATAGAAACACCTTTCCAACACTTTGAAGAGGTTTCTCCTGAGGTCGCGGTAGCCAAGACAATGACTGATGTGCCCATCATTACCAAGCCTGTGTCCAGGATGTCATCCCTTAAAGATGCGAAGGCTGTAGTCAAGGAAGGAGGAAGCACAGTATGGGGTCAATTTCCATATTTTCCTTACAAGATATATAAGTTCGGATTGGGTTTCACTGCTGCTAGCCAGAAAGTTGTGCGTCGCTCCCGGGCTGGAGGACCGCCACTGAAAATCACTCATCATGAAGTACATGCTTTAGAGGATGATGAAGAAGGAAGAAATTTTGAAGACTGGATCTTTCCAACTATTGAAGGAGGACTGAATCATGTTGTAATAATGGTAGATTTATTTTACGCATTTACGCTTTCAATTATGCCATGATTAGAGATTAAGGTTTGTATGCAAAAAAATCCAAAATCAACAAGTAGCTTGACCTAATACAAGACAAAATGCATGTAAATTGACAACACAATGCACACTTGCACCCCTAGGGTTACATCCACTTGTTGCCTTAAAAATGGGCCATGTTAGGCATGTTGAGTACTTTGGAAAAACAAAAACAAAACAAAAGATCATAGTCCCTCAATGACGCTATCTTGGTTGCCTATACAAAAATGATCTAGTCCCTCAAAATTTTGCTAAAAATACTTAACATAATTGCTATCATGGTCTATACAATGACCCGCTCCTGTCCCGTTTAACATCTTAATACAAGGTTGTTTACCAAATGCAATGGTAAAACAACACTGTCAAAAGGGTTAAAAATGTGTAGGAAATACCTTTGAGTAAAATAGGGTAGATAACTCTTAGTTACTTGATCAAAACTTGCAAAAAAACATCCTTGTTATTTTCAAACACAACTCACAACACAATTTCAAAACATTTCCCAAATCAAACTTTCAAAAGACATACATCTTTGTATACATTCAAACAAGAATCATTACAAAGATTGCCACAACGATGGCCTCTTTTCAAAACATCTTCAAAACCACACACAAAGCACCATTTCAAACAATTGAAAAGAAAAAGCAAGTGATCTAAACAAGTAACTAAGAGCCCATGGATAACCATGGATGAAAAGGGTGCTTGCACCTTCCCTTTTCATAATTTACTCCCCGAACTCAAGAAAACATATCAAAGGTCTTTCCTATGCTTTTTGACCTTTCCTTAGGATAAAATAAAAAGTCGATGGCGACTCTTGCTAAACCGAAACATTTGCAAACACAAACGCAAAACCTCAAGTCAGTTCTCCCATCGTATCACAGACATGTCAATAAAAGAGTTAGAAATAACAAGGAGGCATAAACGGAATCAATTATTCACATCACAACTTAAATCAAGATTAAATCATGAAGAGATAAGATGCAAACATGATTGGAACATCAAAATGAATTTTCGGGCAACAACATATTAACACATGAAAGCGCATAAAAATTCAGAATAAAATCACTCAAAATTGATTTGAAACAATGCTTTAATGCACAAAAGCCAAGCATCGATACATGAACAATTAATCGGATTTTACAAATAAATTGTATCCAATAATCTGGATCCAGTATTGTGATACGGTGGGAGAACTGACTTGAGATTTTGCATTTGTGTTCGCAAATGTTTCGGTTTAGCAAGAGTCGCCACCGACTTTTTATTTTATCCTAAGGAAAGGTCAAAAAGCACAGGAAAGACCTTTGAGATGTTTTCTTGGGTTCGGGGAGTAGATTATGAAAAGGGAATGTGCAAGAACCCTTTTCATCCATGGTTATCTATGGGCTCTTAGTTACTTGTTTAGATCACTTGCTTTTGCTTTTCAATTGTTTGAAATGGTGCTTTGTGTGTGTGGTTTTGAAAGATATTTTGAAAAGAGGCCATCGTTGTGACAACCTTTGTAATGATTCTTGTTTGAATGTATACAAAGGTGTTTTTGTCTTTTGAAAATATTTCAATGTTTGAAAGTTTGATTTGGGAAATGTTTTTGAAATTGTATTGTGAAGTGTGTTTTGAAAATAGCAAGGATGCTTTGCAAGTTTTTTGATCAAGTAACTAAGAGCTATCTACCCTATTTTACTCGAAGATCTTTCCTAATGTTTTTAACCCTTTTGACAGTGTTGTTTCACCATTGCATTTGGTGAACAACCTTGTGTTAGGATGTTAAACGGGACAAGCGCGGGTCATCGTATAGACCATGATAGCAATTGTGTCAAGTATCTTTGGCAATTTTTTTGAGGGACTTGATCATTTTTGTTTAGGCAACCAAGATAGCGTCATCGAGGGACTATGATCTTTTGTTTTATTTTTGTTTTTCCAAAGTACCCAACATGCATACCATGGCCCATTTTTGAAGGAAACAAGTGGATTGTAACCCTAGGGGTGCAAGTGTGTATTGTGTTTGATTTTCATGCATTTTGTCTTTGATCAGGTCAAGTTATTTGTTGATTTGGATTTTTGCATACAAACCCTAATTCTCTAATCATGGCATAATTGAAAGCGTAAAAATGCGAGAATTAAAATTCTAAGCTATTACAACATGATTATAGGGATGGGGGTACAATTTTGAATGGGGGATATTTGACAAGAAATATAAACCCTAATTTACTATTACATCCAAATTGAATCACAATGGACAATATTTAAATAATCAAAATAAATAAATATCAAATAATATGTATTATGCAAAAAGGTTTTTGTTCACCTATGTATGTAAAAGTATTTTTTAATGTAAAAAGTATAAAGAAATGAATAAAATAAAAAAAGATTAATTTTATTTGTTTAAGGGTATACCCTAATTTCTTTAAGAAAATAAATACAATATATTATTTATATACAATAAAATATATTAATATATGTAACAATAAAATATACATAGAAAAAAGTATTTTTTAGTATGAATAATAATAAAAGTGAAAATGTAATATTTTTATATTTTTTATTCTAAAGTATTTAATAAAATAAAAAGTATATATTTATATATGTATATTAATCAAATTAAATATATACAATGTAAAATAAAATATGTACAAAAATAAAATATATTTAAGAAAATATTTTTAGTATGAATAAAAATAAAAAACAAAAATAAAAGTATAAATTACATATTATTTTCAAGTTTAAATAAATTATAAAAGTGTTTAAAATGTTTTTTTTTGTTAGAAAAATTAAAATAAAATGCCAAATAAATGTGAAAAAATATGAAAATGTTTTTTGAGCATTTTTTATATTTGGAAATAAATAAACAAAATCAGAAATGAAAACAAAAATGCAAAAATATGAAAATACAAGAAATTGGGCCAGGGGGTACAAAAATGAAAGTGGGAGATGTCAAAAGCAAGTCAGGCCAGGCCCAGCCCAAGCCAGCTTCATCTTCAACCTTCAGACTTTGTAAATGCGCGCGCCTGGTTCAAATGCTAGATCCTGTATACGTGATCTTTTGCAAAAACACATAACATCAAACTTGTAGAGAATTTCAAGACGATTCCAACCATATAAACAACTTGTTCTAACTCTCAAAGACCATAGAGAATTTCTCTGGCCCTAAAATCTGACCTAGTTTTTTCAGCATGTTCATGGATGAAATTCTCCTAGCACACTTAATATAAATGAAAACTGAGCATATGTACAGCTTCATGGCAATGAACACTATATTTTTTATTCACAAACCTAAGGCTAAATGTTCCTAAATAGAGAGATAGAAAGTGAAGAAAAACCTGCTTTGGTTGGATTCGTGTAGGGCAATGCAGTGCTTCTCAACAAGGTTTGAGATGTCTGGTAGCTTGCTTGAACTTCACTTGACCTTTTCCAATAGCTAGCTTGCCTTGAATGTCCTTGAATCATCCTATAGAACTCAACCTGCACAAGCTCAAAATGAAAATGGTGAACACTGTAAATGGAGTTACAGTTGGTATTTGAGGTTTGGGATAACTTGAGTGAGTTGAATGGAAGGTGTTTGAAGCAACTTGGGGCAAAACGCACGAGCCAAATGAGTTGTGGAACTCAAGTTGCAGCACCTGCCCTGTTTTGCCAAAGAAATGTGATTTCTGGCTATGGGGTGTTTTGAGGCTTGAACAATCGTGTTTCTCACTCAAAGGGGTGTGAGAAAGATGTTTTGAATGTTTGCACAAGTTGATCTTTGCTGGTTTTTTAGTTCTAAGGATTTGGACAAGTTTCTTGTTTTTGAAGCAAGAAAGTGGAAGTGAGGTTACATGTCTGTACAGGCCATCTTATCATCTTGCATACAATCCTCTTGGACCCTCTAATTTGTGGATTTGTTTTGCTACAAGAGATTTGGCTCTATGCTCAATGTTGTACCCTAAAATTTGCCCTCCCATTTCCTCAACATTTTCTCATCACAAGACCTTTGAAGATCAAGATCCAATTAGGGTTTCCTCTGCTCAAGACTTCTCCTTGCACTGTGGACTCAAATTAGGGTTTGTGTTTGCCTAAAGATGTTTTGACCTAAAATGCCTAAGATGACTTTCATGCTTCATATTGGACTCCCAAGTTTACCTATACCAAGTTTCAAGTCTTGATTCCAAGTTTTACCCAGTCAATTGGACAGTTGACCTAGAAATCAGCTGTATTGGGGAAAAAGTCAACTGTGGCCAATTTACAGTCAAACCTCATAAAATTTGATCCACATCAACATTATGAACTCATATGAACCATTTGATCAAGTTTGGATCACAATTCCCCAAGAAATTTGATCAGATCACCAAAAGGGCAAAATGGTCATTTTTAGGGTTTTGACTGCACAAAGGCAATTTTTGACTGTTTGACCTAGCCAATGGCAAACCAAGCTCACATATGGACTCAAGGACCCCATGGAATTATCTTGACATGTTCATCAAGCTCAAAAGATCCCAAGTACACAAGATTGACAGTTGAATTTCCCAGTCAATTGATCAATTTTGACTGTATACTGAAAAGTCAAACTTTGACTTTTTTGGTCAAAATCAAGAGTCAAGATTCATTTTTCATCAAAACATGCCAAATTATGAAACTTGTTCACCAAGAAATCACAAAATGCAAATTAGGGTTTGAAAATGGCATTTTTCATAACTTAGAATTTTTCTAAGTTATGGAAAACCCTAATTTTTTCCCAACTTTGCCCCATCTTTTCACCATGATCCATTTGGATTCAAACAAAAGTCAAAACATGAAAGTTGTAGCTTGTTGCAAAATCTACAACTTTGATTCACAAAGTTTTCTCATTTGAAGCTTGTATCTCAAGTTATGATTTTTTGAATAAGGGCACTAAACCATCTTTTAACTTAGTGAAATTTGACCTATTTTGACAAGGTTTTCTACCCTACTTCAAGGCCACTTTTCATACCCTTCCACTTGGAATTTCAAATTGCATTTCAAAGATGGATTGTAGTACACATTACAAGCTTTCCAAAATGTCCAAGAACTCATCAAACAACCTCATAACTTGAGAGATTCGAATTTCACAAGTTGGCAAAAATTCACTTTTGTTCTTCACCAAGACATGTTCACAAATTTGCAAATTTGAATTCAGTTTGCTTTATGCTTAATTACAGGTCCTTGAACCAATCCATACTCAATAATTTAATGCATATTCAATGTGTTAAGGTCATGTTCTTTGTGTTCTAACATTGCATAATGGTTTAATCCTAAACTAGATAAAGTGGAATTTCCATTTTTGAAAAGTTTAGCTTTATGTCAAGTTTGTAATCCAACAAGTACAAAGAAGATCTGGTTAACACAAGATTATGGGCATAACACACTGATCAAGAGGAGTTGATGCAGCACATTAGGGGGTCCTATACTGACCTAGAACACCAATTTGCTTTTAGTAGCTTAAGTGTGAAGAAAGGTCCATAACATATGCTATCTCTCATATCAGCAAAAGAACACAACACAAAAGATATCAAACACATTCCATAGACCACATTGAAGCTTTTGCTCGAGCCATTTGCCTTTCAAACCCTCTCCATCTCAGAATCATCCTCAAACTGCACAAACAGGGGTGCCCCTGCAGTTTGAGTGCAATCTCTCAATCCCTTCAAGCATTTCTGTCCAAACCTGTTCCTCTACCTTCCTTACAACATATGCAAGCTATCCAGAAGCTAAGGCACGATCTGTAGTTGCTCTAACCACTTCCACCATTTTCACATCTTTAGCTTGCAGGTGAAGTTCTATAGCTTGGTACAAGAAGCTTCAAGACAAAGTGAGCATTGAAAAAGCATCCCTGGACTTCAAGGAAGCTTTTCCAATCATTACATTGCACTGAAAGTCTCTCATTCTCCACATAGAAGTTCAGCTGCACAGGTAAAAGTTTGAATTCGTATCTCTCTTATTAGGCATATTTAGTCTTAAGTTTGTGAAGAAACAAAGTCCTACTCATAGCCCTGAACATGTACATAGCTTTACTTTTCATTTCTTTTGTCTGAGTGAAGAGAATTTTAGCTCTGAAAATGGTAGAAAAATTAGGTCAGAAAAGAGGGGGAGAGAAATTCTCCCTCATCTTGGAGAGATAGGTCATGTTCTTTATATGGTTAGAACCGTCTCTTCATGCTGAACATTTCTTGTGTTATGAGTTTTTGCTAAAAAGCCAGGAATCAAGAGTTAGAAGGGACTGAACATTGGCGCGCGTTTTTCAAATAACATGTGCTGGAGGTTGAAGAAGGAGTGAAGTGGGCTGGGCTTGGATTTGTGTTGCTTTTCACACCCCATTTTTTGGTTTACACCCCCCTGAGCCCATTTGTTTATTTTTCAACATTTTTGACTTTTTCTTTTTAGGTTGACTTTGTTTATTTTTTCTCATGCCATTAAAATTTTTAAAATATTTTTTCCATCATTTTTTGTATTTATGGCATATTTGTTTGTTCATTTCTTTTATTTATATACAAATATATATATACACTATTATTAAAATAAATAGAAAACAATGTAAATACATTTTTATTTTTATTTTTACTTTCTGAAAATATTCACACAAAAAAATACTTTTATTTATTTTATTAAAATATTAAATAAATATTTATTTTGTATAATACTCATTTAGGGTTTAATATATATATATACATGTTTATTAATATATTTAAGATAAAAAATATAAAATGCTTGATTTTCTTCATTTTTTATCAATATTTGATACAAAAATACTTTTTTCACAAAATACCCCATTTTATTTTATTTTTGTACATAATAAATAAATAGTAGAATTAAATTAAATAATAATACTTTTTATATAAAATTAGGGTTTCTTACCCTAAGTTTCAAAATACTAAAAATAAATACATTTTTATTTCTTTTTCCTTTTACATAACTATTTTCTCATACACATAAAAAACTTTCACTTTTTTTTACATTTTACATATTTATTTTATTTACATTTAAATTATGCAATTTATTTACCATGCAAATATCCAATTGTTGTAATAATTTAGATTTAAATTCTTGTCAATATCCCCATTTGAACATTTGTACCCCCCTTCCCATATTTGGTTGTGTAATAGCTTAGTAATTTTAATTTCGCACTTTATTGCTTTCTAAATAATAACATGCTAGAATTAGGGTTTGTATGCGAAAAAACGATAAAAAAATAGTTTGACCTAATACAAGACAAACAAGCATGAAAATGGACACACAAATCACACTTGCACCCCCTAGGGTATTCCACTTGTTGCCTTCAAATAAATGGGCCATATTGTATGTTGAACATCTTTGGGCAAAGCAAACAGTTTGAATGATCATAGTCCCTCGATAAAACTTTTCAAAACAAACAAAACAAATGATCAAGTCCCTTAGAGAAATTGCCCAAAGACATTTAACGTTGTTACAATTATGGTCTAAACGATGACCCGCGCCTGTCCCTTTCACATCCTAACACAAGGTTGCCCACCAAATACAATGGTGGTGCAAACTTGTTAAAAGGGTTAAAGTATAGCAATAATCTTTTGAGAAATTTAGGAGTAGATAACCTCTTAGTTACTTGAACCAACTTGCAAAACAAAACACTTGCCTATTTTTCAAACCACACTTCACTACATTTTCAAAACAACTTTCAAAAAATGAAAACCTTTTCAAAAGACATACATCTTTGTATACATCCCCACATGGATCATTGCAAAGGTTGCCACCACATTGGCCTCTTTTCAAAACATTTTCAAAACCCACACACTCAAGCACCATTTAAAACAATTGAAAACAAAAGGCAAGTGATCTAAGCAAGTAACTAAGAGCCCATGGATAACCATGGATAGAAAGGGTGCTAATACCTTCCCTTTCTATAATCTACTCCCCGAACCCAAGAAAACATCTCAAAAGGTTTTTGCTGTGCTTTTTAACCTTTCCTTAGGATAAAATAAAAAGTCGGTGGCGACTCTTGCTAACCGCAACATTTGCGAATACAAACGCAAACCTCAAGTCAGTTCTCCCACCGTATCACAGAACTGGCGACTCTGCTGGGGATAACTTAAAAGTGGAGTAACCTTAGGGTTTTTTAGATCATCTTTGTTTTCAATTGTTTGCTTTGTTTGCTTTTATATTTGTGGGCTTTGCATCGGAGTTTCATAGATCCTAACCCGGATTTGGGAAATACCTTTTTAGGTAGCATAATCTGTGAGGGACCTGTCCGGCGTAGACCGACATGGGTGAAGCAGTGGCTACGTTGGTGTGGCATCTTAGTCTGTACCTATATCCCTTGTGTTGTAACGGGGAGAATATAGGTCTTCTAAGGGGTCATTAAACACCAACCAACCTTAGAACCCTAAATTGACCAACTTGGCTATTAGGACAGTAGCAGCATGCTACACTCATTGAGGCTAAACTCTCGAGATGGTTCTGGCCGCGAGAAAAGATTGCGATGCTGGAGTTATGACCGATTGAGGGTAGCCAATGATTTGAGATCCTCTAGAACCCGGTTACTTTTGATAGGACAGGTTTTAACCAACAAAACCAAAAGAGGGTAATACCTGAAACTCATGCTGGCCTGAAACCTAAGGGTGTCTTGTGTGACTTGTGTGCCTTATTTGCCTATGTGAATACTTGTGATGTGCTTCATCATAGCATCATGCCATCATACCATTGCATACATAAAAAGCTAACCCATTTCAAAGACAAAAAGGTTTCATCTTTGCTCTGTTTTGCAGGACATCATGATGCCCGTGCGTAGAAATACTGTCCGGCTCAACTTTGTTCAACCACCAGTGTTACTCAAAGATCTGGTTGAAAGAATTCCAAACACTACCTCCTTCATCAACAAACATGGTTCCCTCCTTGGCTTGATCACTGCAAAATGGGACCAACAACTGATAAGTGTTCTGACCCAGTTTTATGACCCTCTGCATCATTGTTTCACCTTTCAAGACTTCCAGCTAGTTCCTACCCTGGAAGAGTTCTCTTACTTGCTTGGGATTCCTGTCTTGGAACAAACTCCTTTCACTGGTTTGGAAAAGACTCCTAGGCCTGAAGAGATTGCTGCAATTCTCCCCTTGACCAAAGAAGAGGTATTGTCCAACTGGGAAACTAGAAATGGGATCAAGGGCTTTTTGGTCAAATTTCTGGTTGGCAAGGCTAACGATTTCTGGGAAGACTTGGACTTCAAAGCATATGAAGATGTTCTGGCTCTCTTGATCTATGGTCTGGTATTGTTTCCCAACCCTGACACCTTCATCAGTATCCATGTCATAAGAATCTTCATGTCTCGAAATCCGGTACCCACTCTCTTGGGTGACATTCTACAACAACTCCATGCTCGTACTGCTCGAAAACGGGGAACTCCGTGGTGTTGTGCTCCTTTGCTGGTAAGGTGGTTTATTTCGCACCTTCCTAAGTCCGTGCTGAAGAATGAAGAAGGAAAAGGTTGGGCTCGGAGGTTAATGTCTCTCACAGATAAGGATATCACTTGGACTCTCAGAGGCTTGGATGAGGTAGCTGTTATCGACCGTTGCGGAGAATACCCTAATGTCCCGTTGATCGGTATCCAAGGAGGAATCTCTTACAATCCATGTTTAGCTCTCCGTCAGTTTGGAAGAGCCAGAGGAGATGGGCCCCATGAAATGCTGGTTCCTCACTTCCATTTTGAGTTCCAGGCAGGCAGTGACAAACTACGCCAGGGATTCATTAGAGCTTGGGACAGAATCCACAAAGCTGACCCACGTGAGTTAGGACCAAAGACTTCTTTACCATTGGAGCCCTATTGCAAATGGGTCCGCATCCGCGCCCAGAAGTTAGGTATGCCGTACGAAGCTGTCAGACCAATCATCCTTGAATCTCCCGATGAAGATGGGGTTCCTCCAACTATCCTCCCTCCTCAGATACCTACTGATTTTGACACCATGAAGAGGTCTTGGGCACAGCTAAAGGAAGAACGGGATTTCTATCGAGAGAAGTTCAACGAGCAGGAAAGGAAGGTCCAAAGACTGACTAAGCAATTGAAGGAAGAACGTGTCCTGAACAACTACATCAGCACTGAGAGGAGGAGGCCATGGGAGCATTGATGAGCTTTGATTATTCCCTTTTGTAGTTTTATTTCCTTTTCCGTATTTTTCATTCCTGTAATGCCTAAGGACAAATTGTTGAACAATTGAAAAATTTTAATCTAATGAAGTGTGTTTCCCTTTTTGTCTACAAAGTTGAATCTTATTTGTCTTTGAAAACATAGAACATACGCATTCCATTACACCATATGCATAGCAGGTACCCTATTTCACAGGTTGCTTATTTTTCTTCGCTGTTTATGTGCACAGTCATCATGAATTCGGAGTCATCCAGTGAACAAGCAATCAAGGCCCTTCAGGCCCAAAGTGCACAGTTTCAAGAGATGGTCCTAAGCCTAGCCCAGGGTCAGCAAGAGTTGAAGACTCTACTCCTGAAGAAGAAGAAGAAAAAGAGGACGGCGATGTTCAACACCGGACGCAGATTTGGGAACACACTCCACAATGAAGCTGATCCAACCACTTCTTCTGCTGAGAAAAACAGTCCCCAAGGGGGAGGAGCTCCTAGTCCCGCAGTCTCCGACAACGAGACGGACTATAACGAGGAACAATACCCACCTGCTGCTGACAGATACAAACAATTGGAGGACCGCTTGAGCGCTATGGAAATTCAGAACGTGCCGGGACTGGATTTCGGGGATTTGGGATTATCTTCCGGAGTAGTAATTCCACACAAGTTTAAGGCGCCTGCCTTCGCCAAGTATGATGGAGTCTCCTGCCCAAAGCTGCATCTGAGGTCGTATGTAAGGAAAATCCAACCTTACACGGCGGATAAAAACCTCTGGATTCACTTCTTCCAAGACAGCCTCTCGGGGTCTCAGCTTGAATGGTTCTACCAATTAGACGGAGCTAGCATCCGGCACTGGGAGGATTTGGCGACTGCTTTCTACAGACAATACCAATATAATTCTGATCTCGCTCCTACGCGTACCCAACTTCAGGGTATGTCTCTAGGGACGGGTGAGGGGTTCAAAGAGTACGCTCAAAAATGGAGAGATTTGGCTGGCAGGGTGCAGCCTCCATTAACCGATCGAGAGCTGGTTGATATGTTTCTGGGAACGTTGTCTGGTCCGTTTTTCAATCATTTGGTTGGTAACTCCTCCGCTGGGTTCACAGATTTGATATTAACGGGAGAGAGAATTGAAGCTGGCATCAGGTCAGGCAAGATACAGAAGGCTGCCTCTACAAGTGCTGAGAAGAGGCCATTTAAGAAAGAAGCAAGCGCCGTCTATGGCCCTAGAAGACAAGTCAAGCCCGAAAGTCGCCAAGCCGTTAATGCTTTGGTCATCTCTAAACCTGTTGCTGCTCCTCAGCAGTACAATCAGCAAAGAAGTGAAAGGCCCAAGAGGCAGTATACCCGATTGAGTATGACATTATCTCAAATTTTACCCCAACTGTTATCCACCAACCTGGTGACCCTCAAAGAAGCTCCTAAGGTCGTCAACACTGCGTCCCCTAAATACAACCCGAATGCCCGGTGTGCTTATCATTCTGATAGTCCCGGGCACACTACTGATGATTGTTGGGCCTTGAGAAACAAAGTACAAGATCTAATTGACGCAAAAGAAATTCAGTTTGAAGCGCCGGAAAGACCGAATGTTGTAACGGCTCCTATGCCCCAGCATAGGGTAAGTGCCATTGAGGAAGAAATGTATGCTGTTTCGTTAGATGAAGTTGTTACCCCTTTGAAGACTGTTAAGAAGAACCTACTGCGGGCCGGTTTATTTCCGGGTTGCGGCGAAGGTTGCCCATTCTGTGCTATTTCCCTATCCGATTGTCCCTTGCTAAGGTTAGGTATCCAAGGCCTAATGGATAGCAAGGAGATTTTATTCAAAAAGACTGCTGTTCAATTGGTTCCAATGAAAGAAGTTTCCGTGATTACCATCTTCAAAAATCCAATCAAGGCTCCCCCAAAGAAGCCTATTCAAATCTTGACAGTTGCGCCTGTGATCATTACTGTTCCAGGACCCCTCTCCTACGTATCTGATAAAGCTGTCCCCTGGCATTATGGGGCAGACGTATATGTAAATGGAATCAAGCAAGAATTTGATGCTAGTGCCAGTATCTGCGATGCGCAAAGAGAAGATTGGAAAGGCTCCGGTGTTTATTTCCAGCTCAAGGGTGAATGCTATCGAGGAGGATGTGGAGGAAGCTGAGTTTGATAATTGGATCTACCCGACTGCTAGCGACGGACCAAGCAACTGGACAGCAAAGGATTTTACCCCTATCACATTTGTCACGCAGTAATGGATTTCTTTTGATTGCCAAATTTGTAACAAACAATATGTTAAAACTCTGTTGGCTCGGTGTCCTGCCCGGGGCATCGTAGCTCCATTTGTGAGGGCTTTTTGTATGACATTTTCATATATCATCAATCAAAACATTGGACGTTTGTTGCATTTCAAATCTTGTGCTCCTTTTCTTTCTGTGTTATACATATTGCAAAACAGCTATATTTACACACACTCACTTATACAGGTTTCAATCCACTCTGGATCTCACTGGCAACAGCTCTGCTACCGCCAGTTATGACTTCGAAAATCCGATCAACTTGGCCGAAGACGAAGGTGAAGATGATTGCGAAGTGCCTGGTGAACTCGCAAGACTGCTACTACAGGAAGAGAGGGCTATTCAACCACATGAAGAGCCTGTGGAGACAATTAACCTGGGTACTGAGACAGATAGGAAAGAGGTCAAAATTGGTGCCAATCTAGAGCTCAGCGTGAAGCAACGATTGATCCAGATGCTGCAAGACTACATGGAGATCTTTGCCTGGTCTTATGAAGATATGCCTGGTTTGGATGCCGACATTGTAGTTCACCATTTGCCAACCAAGGAAGATTGCCCTCCAGTAAAGCAAAAAGTTCGACGAATGCGTCCAGAGATGTCTGAGAAGATTAAAGCTGAGGTGATGAAACAGTTTGATGCAGGTTTCCTTGCAGTAACTTCTTACCCTCAGTGGGTTGCCAACGTTGTGCCAGTGCCGAAGAAGGACGGTAAGGTCAGAATGTGTGTCGACTACAGGGATCTGAACAGGGCCAGCCCCAAGGATGACTTCCCCCTACCTCACATCGATGTCCTTGTTGATAATACAGCTCAACACAAGGTGTTCTCCTTCATGGATGGCTTCTCAGGGTATAATCAGATCAAGATGGCTCCGGAAGATATGGAGAAGACTACATTTGTAACTCAGTGGGGGACCTTCTGTTATAAGGTCATGCCATTCGGATTGAAAAATGCTGGGGCAACCTATCAGCGTGCCATGGTTGCTTTATTTCATGATATGATCCATCATGAGATTGAAGTATACGTTGATGACATGATTGCAAGGTCTCAAACTGAGGAGGAACACCTTGATCATCTGAGGAAGTTGTTTGACCGACTCAAGTTGTACAAGCTGAGATTGAATCCCAACAAATGCACCTTCGGGGTGAGGTCCGGAAAATTGCTAGGTTTCATTGTAAGTGATAAAGGTATCCAGGTGGACCCTGCCAAGGTTAAGGCTATTCAAGAGATGCCGACCCCAAAAACAGAGAAAGAAGTCAGAGGTTTCCTGGGACGATTGAATTACATTGCCCGATTCATCTCACATCTGACTGCTACTTGTGAGCCAATCTTCAAATTACTGAAGAAAGATCAAGTGGTACGCTGGAATGATGAATGTCAGGCCGCCTTTGAAAGAATAAAGGAATACCTCCAAGAGCCACCCATTCTTATGCCACCAGTGGAAGGAAGACCTCTGATACTATACTTGACAGTGCTTGATAATTCAATGGGGTGTGTGCTGGGGCAGCATGACGAGTCTGGCCGAAAAGAGCACGCTATTTATTACTTGAGCAAAAAGTTTACCGACTGTGAGTCTCGTTACTCACTGCTTGAGAAAACTTGCTGCGCTCTTGTATGGGCTGCTCGCCGGCTGAGACAGTATATGCTGACTCACACTACTTTATTGATTTCAAAGATGGATCCCATCAAGTACATATTTGAAAAGCCCGCTCTGTCTGGCAGGATAGCGAGATGGCAAATGATCTTAACAGAATATGACATCCAGTATACAACTCAGAAGGCAATTAAGGGGAGTGTACTGGCTGATCATTTGGCACACCAACCTGTGGACGATTATCAATCATTGAACTTTGATTTTCCGGACGAAGACATCATGGTGGTAACTGACTGTGAAGTACCTGGACCGGATGAAGGACCTGAGAAAGGATCCCGATGGTCTATGCATTTTGACGGAGCCTCCAATGCTTTGGGTAACGGCGTCGGTGCTGTAATCATATCTCCCAAGGGGACTCATACTCCACTCACCGCCCGATTATGTTTCAGCTGCACCAACAACATGGCAGAATATGAGGCATGTATCATGGGTTTACAAGCTGCGATCGATTTGAGGATCAAGTTTCTAAGTGTCCTCGGAGATTCCGCTCTCGTGATCAATCAGATCAAAGGCGAGTGGGATACGAAACACCCGAATCTCATTCCTTACAAGGAGTATGTGTCGACCTTGCTCCCTCACTTTGAAGAGATAACGTTTGAGCATTTCCCCAGAGAGGAGAATCAGCTAGCGGACGCACTAGCCACGATGTCTTCAATGTTCAAAGTTAAATGGGACAATGAGGCTCCTCAAATCACGATCTGGAAGTTGGATGAACCGGCTTACTGCTGCGAGCTCGAGGCTGAGAAGGTGACTGAAAAACCCTGGTATCACGAGGTGAAGAGGTACTTGGAAGCCCAGGAATACCCGGAAGGTGCATCTGTCAATGATAAGAAGTTCATGAGGAGATTTGCTGCAAAATTCTTCCTCAGCAACGGCATTCTCTACAAACGGAATCATGATTCAACTCTGTTACGTTGTGTGGATAAGGCTGAAGCAGAGAAAATTATGATGGAACTACATGAAGGTACATTTGGGACCCATTCCAGTGGACACACCATGGCTAAGAAAATCCTTCGGGCAGGATATTTCTGGTCCACGATGGAAGCCGATTGTTACCAACACTCCCGGACTTGTCATAAGTGCCAGATCTATGCTGACAAGGTGCATATCCCTCCGGTTCCTTTGAATGTCCTAACGGCACCTTGGCCTTTCGCAATGTGGGGCATCGATATGATCGGTGAAATCCGACCGACGGCATCCAATGGGCATCGTTTCATCTTGGTGGCGATCGATTACTTCACGAAATGGGTCGAAGCAGCTTCCTATGCCACAATAACCAAGAGCGTCGTGGCACGATTCATCCGGCATAATCTGATTTGTCGGTACGGAGTCCCAGAAAGGATCATTACGGACAATGGTACCAATCTCAATAACAAAATGATCACTGAACTCTGTGAACAATTCAAGATACAGCACCACAATTCTTCCCCCTATCGGCCGAAGATGAATGGGGCTGTAGAGGCAGCCAATAAAAATATCAAGAAAATTGTGCAGAAGATGACAGTGACTTATAAAGATTGGCACGAAATGTTACCGTTCGCTCTTCATGGGTACCGCACCTCAGCAAGGACATCAACCGGGGCAACTCCTTTCTCCTTGGTCTACGGCATGGAGGCAGTCTTGCCGATTGAAATCCAGATACCCTCTCTCCGAATAATGAAGGATGCAGACTTGAATGAAGATGATTGGATCCAGACTCGACTTGATCAACTAAATCTGATTGACGAAAAGAGGCTCACTGCTATCTGTCATGGTCAAACGTATCAAAAACGGATGATCAGGGCATTTAACAAGAAAGTCAGACCGCAAGAGTATCAAGTTGGGGACCTGGTAATCAAACGCATCATCCTTCCTCAAAGTGATCCCCGGGGCAAATGGACCCCTACTTATGAAGGGCCATTTGTGGTTAAACGTGTGTTCTCAGGAGGAGCCATGATCCTAACCACCATGGATGGTGACGACCTTCCTCACCCCGCCAATGCAGACATAGTGAAAAAATACTACGCCTAAATAAAAGACCCGCTAGGTTGACATACCTAGGCAAAAATAAGGGCTTCCCGGCGAACCAAAAGGGTTCGGGCAAAAATAAGGGATGAAATAAATAAAAATCTATACACCCGGCAAGTCGAAAACCTGAAAGGGCGGCTTGGGCAAAAAAGGGTATCCCGTTGGACTGAAAACCCGAAAGGGCGGTCCAGGCAAAAGTTAGGGATAAGAGCGTAACACTATGTCTCATTGGATCACTTCGCACCCGGAATCCGGCATCAACTATCTGGCCCAAATTTCGGCATTGACCAATCAGCTTCATCTTCAGATTAGGCAGTAAGGCGATGAGACGTTCGAAAACATAAAGGCGATAGCAGAGTTGGAACCCAGTGGGATTGTTCACATAGCTGTTTTCTTTTTCAAAATGTAAACTCTATACTATTTGGCGATGTCCTCTTACTAGGATGTCAGTCTCTTGTACAAAAAACGCCTATTTACAGGCAAAGTTTAAATCAATGAAAATTCACTTGTCCATACAAATTGCCATTGTTTTTCTTTTGTTGTTTTGTCTTGCGAAGAACGTCCAATGTTCATTTTTGATATATGCATTTGACATTAAATTGCCGATTCATAAATGTTTGCATATGAAAAGAGATTAATTACAAGTGACATCAAAGACAGGGACAACGTGGAGTTGTCTAAAGCGGTCTAGTTGTTTTGTCCGCCAAAGCACCAAGGCAGGTTCAACTGAAAATGTGACCAAATCATCTCAACTCCCCGCAGAGTAAAGCAATTCAGCAGTACTTTCCCCAAGCAGGAGTCGACTCCCCGTCGATCCTGAAAAAGGCACAACATCCCCCGGCAGGTCTTAAAAGCTCATCCCCAGTAGATTCTGCAAGCTCATCCCCGGCGAAGTACGAACGTCTCGCCCAAGTTTTATTTAGAGTTATTTCCTCACAAGGACTTATAACTGGGTTATCCTCAGCTAAAAGCCACGGAAGACCGTTCCCGGCAAAAGTTCCTTCAATCCCCAGCGAAATCTACCTTTGGTTTTCCCCAGCGGAGTTTATCATCATTATCCTCAGCGGAATCCATTGTTAAAGTCCTCAGCAGGCCTCTCATCAGAGCTTTGGTCAAGCATCTCTTCCGCAGAACAGCTTCCCGGTCATACGTCAAGGATTTATTTTCCTAAAATGAAATTACACTCATAAACATTTCACATTTTCATACATCTTGCTTACATACATGATGAGACACATACAATATCAAATGTTGAACATCATGACATCATGCATATCATACATCATGACATTGCATACAGCTTACGTCTTTGCCTTTTCAGGAAAAAGACAATCTCAAAAAAGACTACTTTCAACTGTCACAATTCCAGACTCGATTCCTGTATCTAGCCAGGGCACGTCTGAAGAGTTCAAAGATTCGACTCCTGTATCCAGCCAGGGCACATCTATCAACTACAACATTTCCAGATTCGATTCCTGTATCCAGCCAGGGCATATCTGTTGACCACATTTCCAGACTCGATTCCTGTATCTAGCCAGAGCACGTCTGAAGAGTTCAAAGATTCGACTCCTGTATCCAGCCAGGGCACATCTATCAACTACAACATTTCCAGATTCGATTCCTGTATCCAGCCAGGGCATATCTGTTGACCACATTTCCAGACTCGATTCCTGTATCTAGCCAGGGCACGTCTGCAGAGTTCAAAGATTCGACTCCTGTATCCAGCCAGGGCATATCTATTGACGACTATTTCCAGATTCGACTCCTGTATCCAGCCAGGGCACATTTGTGAGCAACCGATTGAAGATTCGATACCTGTATCCAGCCAGGGCATATCTGCATAAGGAGACTGAAGATCAAACACCTGTAACAAGCCAGGAAAACATCTGTCTTTCTTAAACACACAAGTTCTCGCTAAGGAACCTCTTATGCGATCAACACTTCCAAATGGCATCTGTAAGCCCATTCCCGACAAAGTTCTGTCACTTTTCCAGATGGCATCTATAAGCCCATTCCCGACACCACGTTGTTGAGACTCCAGCATGCGAGTGCAAATTTCCGGGCACTCTAGTGTCCAATCTCCTTTTACCCTCGAGTCACGAAAGGCAAACTTGCCAATCTAACTCTTCAGGTCCAAGAAGATTGAACAGGGGCAACTGTTGTACCCTAAAATTTGCCCTCCCATTTCCTCAACATTTTCTCATCACAAGACCTTTGAAGATCAAGATCCAATTAGGGTTTCCTCTGCTCAAGACTTCTCCTTGCACTGTGGACTCAAATTAGGGTTTGTGTTTGCCTAAAGATGTTTTGACCTAAAATGCCTAAGATGACTTTCATGCTTCATATTGGACTCCCAAGTTTACCTATACCAAGTTTCAAGTCTTGATTCCAAGTTTTACCCAGTCAATTGGACAGTTGACCTAGAAATCAGCTGTATTGGGGAAAAAGTCAACTGTGGCCAATTTACAGTCAAACCTCATAAAATTTGATCCACATCAACATTATGAACTCATATGAACCATTTGATCAAGTTTGGATCACAATTCCCCAAGAAATTTGATCAGATCACCAAAAGGGCAAAATGGTCATTTTTAGGGTTTTGACTGCACAAAGGCAATTTTTGACTGTTTGACCTAGCCAATGGCAAACCAAGCTCACATATGGACTCAAGGACCCCATGGAATTATCTTGACATGTTCATCAAGCTCAAAAGATCCCAAGTACACAAGATTGACAGTTGAATTTCCCAGTCAATTGATCAATTTTGACTGTATACTGAAAAGTCAAACTTTGACTTTTTTGGTCAAAATCAAGAGTCAAGATTCATTTTTCATCAAAACATGCCAAATTATGAAACTTGTTCACCAAGAAATCACAAAATGCAAATTAGGGTTTGAAAATGGCATTTTTCATAACTTAGAATTTTTCTAAGTTATGGAAAACCCTAATTTTTTCCCAACTTTGCCCCATCTTTTCACCATGATCCATTTGGATTCAAACAAAAGTCAAAACATGAAAGTTGTAGCTTGTTGCAAAATCTACAACTTTGATTCACAAAGTTTTCTCATTTGAAGCTTGTATCTCAAGTTATGATTTTTTGAATAAGGGCACTAAACCATCTTTTAACTTAGTGAAATTTGACCTATTTTGACAAGGTTTTCTACCCTACTTCAAGGCCACTTTTCATACCCTTCCACTTGGAATTTCAAATTGCATTTCAAAGATGGATTGTAGTACACATTACAAGCTTTCCAAAATGTCCAAGAACTCATCAAACAACCTCATAACTTGAGAGATTCGAATTTCACAAGTTGGCAAAAATTCACTTTTGTTCTTCACCAAGACATGTTCACAAATTTGCAAATTTGAATTCAGTTTGCTTTATGCTTAATTACAGGTCCTTGAACCAATCCATACTCAATAATTTAATGCATATTCAATGTGTTAAGGTCATGTTCTTTGTGTTCTAACATTGCATAATGGTTTAATCCTAAACTAGATAAAGTGGAATTTCCATTTTTGAAAAGTTTAGCTTTATGTCAAGTTTGTAATCCAACAAGTACAAAGAAGATCTGGTTAACACAAGATTATGGGCATAACACACTGATCAAGAGGAGTTGATGCAGCACATTAGGGGGTCCTATACTGACCTAGAACACCAATTTGCTTTTAGTAGCTTAAGTGTGAAGAAAGGTCCATAACATATGCTATCTCTCATATCAGCAAAAGAACACAACACAAAAGATATCAAACACATTCCATAGACCACATTGAAGCTTTTGCTCGAGCCATTTGCCTTTCAAACCCTCTCCATCTCAGAATCATCCTCAAACTGCACAAACAGGGGTGCCCCTGCAGTTTGAGTGCAATCTCTCAATCCCTTCAAGCATTTCTGTCCAAACCTGTTCCTCTACCTTCCTTACAACATATGCAAGCTATCCAGAAGCTAAGGCACGATCTGTAGTTGCTCTAACCACTTCCACCATTTTCACATCTTTAGCTTGCAGGTGAAGTTCTATAGCTTGGTACAAGAAGCTTCAAGACAAAGTGAGCATTGAAAAAGCATCCCTGGACTTCAAGGAAGCTTTTCCAATCATTACATTGAACTGAAAGTCTCTCATTCTCCACATAGAAGTTCAGCTGCACAGGTAAAAGTTTGAATTCGTATCTCTCTTATTAGGCATATTTAGTCTTAAGTTTGTGAAGAAACAAAGTCCTACTCATAGCCCTGAACATGTACATAGCTTTACTTTTCATTTCTTTTGTCTGAGTGAAGAGAATTTTAGCTCTGAAAATGGTAGAAAAATTAGGTCAGAAAAGAGGGGGAGAGAAATTCTCCCTCATCTTGGAGAGATAGGTCATGTTCTTTATATGGTTAGAACCGTCTCTTCATGCTGAACATTTCTTGTGTTATGAGTTTTTGCTAAAAAGCCAGGAATCAAGAGTTAGAAGGGACTGAACATTGGCGCGCGTTTT
Organism: Vicia faba; assembly: GCA_948472305.1. Classification (NCBI taxonomy): domain Eukaryota; kingdom Viridiplantae; phylum Streptophyta; class Magnoliopsida; order Fabales; family Fabaceae; genus Vicia; species Vicia faba. Next base: position 14,678,888 of record OX451740.1, read on the forward strand.
TCAAATAACATGTGCTGGAGGTTGAAGAAGGAGTGAAGTGGGCTGGGCTTGGATTTGTGTTGCTTTTCACACCCCATTTTTTGGTTTACACCCCCCTGAGCCCATTTGTTTATTTTTCAACATTTTTGACTTTTTCTTTTTAGGTTGACTTTGTTTATTTTTTCTCATGCCATTAAAATTTTTAAAATATTTTTTCCATCATTTTTTGTATTTATGGCATATTTGTTTGTTCATTTCTTTTATTTATATACAAATATATATATACACTATTATTAAAATAAATAGAAAACAATGTAAATACATTTTTATTTTTATTTTTACTTTCTGAAAATATTCACACAAAAAAATACTTTTATTTATTTTATTAAAATATTAAATAAATATTTATTTTGTATAATACTCATTTAGGGTTTAATATATATATATACATGTTTATTAATATATTTAAGATAAAAAATATAAAATGCTTGATTTTCTTCATTTTTTATCAATATTTGATACAAAAATACTTTTTTCACAAAATACCCCATTTTATTTTATTTTTGTACATAATAAATAAATAGTAGAATTAAATTAAATAATAATACTTTTTATATAAAATTAGGGTTTCTTACCCTAAGTTTCAAAATACTAAAAATAAATACATTTTTATTTCTTTTTCCTTTTACATAACTATTTTCTCATACACATAAAAAACTTTCACTTTTTTTTACATTTTACATATTTATTTTATTTACATTTAAATTATGCAATTTATTTACCATGCAAATATCCAATTGTTGTAATAATTTAGATTTAAATTCTTGTCAATATCCCCATTTGAACATTTGTACCCCCCTTCCCATATTTGGTTGTGTAATAGCTTAGTAATTTTAATTTCGCACTTTATTGCTTTCTAAATAATAACATGCTAGAATTAGGGTTTGTATGCGAAAAAACGATAAAAATAGTTTGACCTAATACAAGACAAACAAGCATGAAAATGGACACACAAATCACACTTGCACCCCCTAGGGTATTCCACTTGTTGCCTTCAAATAAATGGGCCATATTGTATGTTGAACATCTTTGGGCAAAGCAAACAGTTTGAATGATCATAGTCCCTCGATAAAACTTTTCAAAACAAACAAAACAAATGATCAAGTCCCTTAGAGAAATTGCCCAAAGACATTTAACGTTGTTACAATTATGGTCTAAACGATGACCCGCGCCTGTCCCTTTCACATCCTAACACAAGGTTGCCCACCAAATACAATGGTGGTGCAAACTTGTTAAAAGGGTTAAAGTATAGCAATAATCTTTTGAGAAATTTAGGAGTAGATAACCTCTTAGTTACTTGAACCAACTTGCAAAACAAAACACTTGCCTATTTTTCAAACCACACTTCACTACATTTTCAAAACAACTTTCAAAAAATGAAAACCTTTTCAAAAGACATACATCTTTGTATACATCCCCACATGGATCATTGCAAAGGTTGCCACCACATTGGCCTCTTTTCAAAACATTTTCAAAACCCACACACTCAAGCACCATTTAAAACAATTGAAAACAAAAGGCAAGTGATCTAAGCAAGTAACTAAGAGCCCATGGATAACCATGGATGGAAAGGGTGCTAATACCTTCCCTTTCTATAATCTACTCCCCGAACCCAAGAAAACATCTCAAAAGGTTTTTGCTGTGCTTTTTAACCTTTCCTTAGGATAAAATAAAAAGTCGGTGGCAACTCTTGCTAACCGCAACATTTGCGAATACAAACGCAAACCTCAAGTCAGTTCTCCCAACATAGTGCGTCCGTTAGCAAGTAACTATACATCCCCACATGTTTTTTCTCATGCCAGTTCTGTGATACGGTGGGAGAACTGACTTGAGGTTTGCGTTTGTATTCGCAAATGTTGCGGTTAGCAAGAGTCGCCACCGACTTTTTATTTTATCCTAAGGAAAGGTTAAAAAGCACAGCAAAAACCTTTTGAGATGTTTTCTTGGGTTCGGGGAGTAGATTATAGAAAGGGAAGGTATTAGCACCCTTTCTATCCATGGTTATCCATGGGCTCTTAGTTACTTGCTTAGATCACTTGCCTTTTGTTTTCAATTGTTTTAAATGGTGCTTGAGTGTGTGGGTTTTGAAAATGTTTTGAAAAGAGGCCAATGTGGTGGCAACCTTTGCAATGATCCATGTGGGGATGTATACAAAGATGTATGTCTTTTGAAAAGGTTTTCATTTTTTGAAAGTTGTTTTGAAAATGTAGTGAAGTGTGGTTTGAAAAATAGGCAAGTGTTTTGTTTTGCAAGTTGGTTCAAGTAACTAAGAGGTTATCTACTCCTAAATTTCTCAAAAGATTATTGCTATACTTTAACCCTTTTAACAAGTTTGCACCACCATTGTATTTGGTGGGCAACCTTGTGTTAGGATGTGAAAGGGACAGGCGCGGGTCATCGTTTAGACCATAATTGTAACAACGTTAAATGTCTTTGGGCAATTTCTCTAAGGGACTTGATCATTTGTTTTGTTTGTTTTGAAAAGTTTTATCGAGGGACTATGATCATTCAAACTGTTTGCTTTGCCCAAAGATGTTCAACATACAATATGGCCCATTTATTTGAAGGCAACAAGTGGAATACCCTAGGGGGTGCAAGTGTGATTTGTGTGTCCATTTTCATGCTTGTTTGTCTTGTATTAGGTCAAACTATTTTTTATCGTTTTTTCGCATACGAACCCTAATTCTAGCATGTTATTATTTAGAAAGCAATAAAGTGCGAAATTAAAATTACTAAACTATTACACAACCAAATATGGGAAGGGGGGTACAAATGTTCAAATGGGGATATAGACAAGAATTTAAATTTAGATTATTACAACAATTGGATATTTGCATAGTAAATAAATTGCATAATTTAAATGTAAACAAAATAAATATGTAAAAAAAAGAAAGAAAGTTTTTTATGTGTATGAGAAAATATTTATGTAAAAGGAAAAAGAAATAAAAATGTATTTATTTTTTTAGTATTTTGAAACTTAGGGGTAAGAAACCCTAATTTTTATATAAAAAGTATTATTATTTAATTTAATTCTATTATTTATTTATTATGTACAAAAATAAAATAAAATGAAGTATTTTGTGAAAAAAAGTATTTTTGTATCAAATATTGATAAAATGAAGAAAATCAAGTATTTTATATTCTTATCTTAAATATATTAATAAACATGTATATATATATATATTAAACCCTAAATGAGTATTATACAAAATAAATATTTATTTAATATTTTAATAAAATAAATAAAAGTATTTTTTTGTGTGAAATATTTTCAGAAAGTAAAAATAAAAATAAAATGTATCTACATTATTTTCTATTTATTTTAATAATAGTGTATATATATATTTGTATATAAATAAAAGAAATAAACAAACAAATATGCCATAAATACCAAAAAATGATGGAAAAAATATTTTAAAAATTTTAATGGCATGAGAAAAAATAAACAAAGTCAACCCAAAAAGAAAAAAGTCAAAAATGTTGAAAAATAAACAAATGGGCTCAGGGGGTGTAAACCAAAAAAATGGGGTGTGAAAAGGAAACAAATCCAGGCCCAGCCCAGATCACTTCTTCTTCAACCTCTGTACATCTTTCTTCTCACAGAACACGCGTTTTCTAACTCTGGATTCCTGGACTTTCAAGCAAAACTCATAACATGAAAAGTGTAGAGCATTAAGAGACGGTTTCAACCATATAAAGAACATGACCTATCTCTCCAAGATGAGAGAGAATTTCTCTCCCCCTCTTTTCTGACCTAGTTTTTCTACCATTTTCAGAGCTAAAATTCTCTTCACTCAGACAAAAGAAATGAAAAGTAAAGCTATGTACATGTTCAGGGCCATGAGTAGGACTTTGTTTCTTCACAAACTTAAGACTAAAGATGCCTAATAAGAGAGATACGAATTCAAACTTTTACCTGTGCAGTTGAACTTCTATGTGGAGAATGAGAGACTTTCAGTGCAATGTAATGATTGGAAAAGCTTCCTTGAAGTCCAGGGATGCTTTTTCAATGCTCACTTTGTCTTGAAACTTCTTGTATCCAGCTATAGAACTTCACCTGCAAGCTAAAGATGTGAAAATGGTGGAAGTGGTTAGAGCAACTACAGATCGTGCCTTAGCTTCTGGATAGCTTGCATATGTTGTAAGGAAGGTAGAGGAACAGGTTTGGACAGAAATGCTTGAAGGGATTGAGAGATTGCACTCAAACTGCAGGGGCACCCCTGTTTGTGCAGTTTGAGTATCTGCGAGGCAATTTTTGACTGTTTGACCTAGCCAATGGCAAACCAAGCTCACATATGGACTCAAGGACCCCATGGAATTATCTTGACATGTTCATCAAGCTCAAAAGATCCCAAGTACACAAGATTGACAGTTGAATTTCCCAGTCAATTGATCAATTTTGACTGTATACTGAAAAGTCAAACTTTGACTTTTTTGGTCAAAATCAAGAGTCAAGATTCATTTTTCATCAAAACATGCCAAATTATGAAACTTGTTCACCAAGAAATCACAAAATGCAAATTAGGGTTTGAAAATGGCATTTTTCATAACTTAGAATTTTTCTAAGTTATGGAAAACCCTAATTTTTTCCCAACTTTGCCCCATCTTTTCACCATGATCCATTTGGATTCAAACAAAAGTCAAAACATGAAAGTTGTAGCTTGTTGCAAAATCTACAACTTTGATTCACAAAGTTTTCTCATTTGAAGCTTGTATCTCAAGTTATGATTTTTTGAATAAGGGCACTAAACCATCTTTTAACTTAGTGAAATTTGACCTATTTTGACAAGGTTTTCTACCCTACTTCAAGGCCACTTTTCATACCCTTCCACTTGGAATTTCAAATTGCATTTCAAAGATGGATTGTAGTACACATTACAAGCTTTCCAAAATGTCCAAGAACTCATCAAACAACCTCATAACTTGAGAGATTCGAATTTCACAAGTTGGCAAAAATTCACTTTTGTTCTTCACCAAGACATGTTCACAAATTTGCAAATTTGAATTCAGTTTGCTTTATGCTTAATTACAGGTCCTTGAACCAATCCATACTCAATAATTTAATGCATATTCAATGTGTTAAGGTCATGTTCTTTGTGTTCTAACATTGCATAATGGTTTAATCCTAAACTAGATAAAGTGGAATTTCCATTTTTGAAAAGTTTAGCTTTATGTCAAGTTTGTAATCCAACAAGTACAAAGAAGATCTGGTTAACACAAGATTATGGGCATAACACACTGATCAAGAGGAGTTGATGCAGCACATTAGGGGGTCCTATACTGACCTAGAACACCAATTTGCTTTTAGTAGCTTAAGTGTGAAGAAAGGTCCATAACATATGCTATCTCTCATCTCAGCAAAAGAACACAACACAAAAGATATCAAACACATTCCATAGACCACATTGAAGCTTTTGCTCGAGCCATTTGCCTTTCAAACCCTCTCCATCTCAGAATCATCCTCAAACTGCACAAACAGGGGTGCCCCTGCAGTTTGAGTGCAATCTCTCAATCCCTTCAAGCATTTCTGTCCAAACCTGTTCCTCTACCTTCCTTACAACATATGCAAGCTATCCAGAAGCTAAGGCACGATCTGTAGTTGCTCTAACCACTTCCACCATTTTCACATCTTTAGCTTGCAGGTGAAGTTCTATAGCTTGGTACAAGAAGCTTCAAGACAAAGTGAGCATTGAAAAAGCATCCCTGGACTTCAAGGAAGCTTTTCCAATCATTACATTGCACTGAAAGTCTCTCATTCTCCACATAGAAGTTCAGCTGCACAGGTAAAAGTTTGAATTCGTATCTCTCTTATTAGGCATATTTAGTCTTAAGTTTGTGAAGAAACAAAGTCCTACTCATAGCCCTGAACATGTACATAGCTTTACTTTTCATTTCTTTTGTCTGAGTGAAGAGAATTTTAGCTCTGAAAATGGTAGAAAAATTAGGTCAGAAAAGAGGGGGAGAGAAATTCTCCCTCATCTTGGAGAGATAGGTCATGTTCTTTATATGGTTAGAACCGTCTCTTCATGCTGAACATTTCTTGTGTTATGAGTTTTTGCTAAAAAGCCAGGAATCAAGAGTTAGAAGGGACTGAACATTGGCGCGCGTTTTTCAAATAACATGTGCTGGAGGTTGAAGAAGGAGTGAAGTGGGCTGGGCTTGGATTTGTGTTGCTTTTCACACCCCATTTTTTGGTTTACACCCCCCTGAGCCCATTTGTTTATTTTTCAACATTTTTGACTTTTTCTTTTTAGGTTGACTTTGTTTATTTTTTCTCATGCCATTAAAATTTTTAAAATATTTTTTCCATCATTTTTTGTATTTATGGCATATTTGTTTGTTCATTTCTTTTATTTATATACAAATATATATATACACTATTATTAAAATAAATAGAAAACAATGTAAATACATTTTTATTTTTATTTTTACTTTCTGAAAATATTCACACAAAAAAATACTTTTATTTATTTTATTAAAATATTAAATAAATATTTATTTTGTATAATACTCATTTAGGGTTTAATATATATATATACATGTTTATTAATATATTTAAGATAAAAAATATAAAATGCTTGATTTTCTTCATTTTTTATCAATATTTGATACAAAAATACTTTTTTCACAAAATACCCCATTTTATTTTATTTTTGTACATAATAAATAAATAGTAGAATTAAATTAAATAATAATACTTTTTATATAAAATTAGGGTTTCTTACCCTAAGTTTCAAAATACTAAAAATAAATACATTTTTATTTCTTTTTCCTTTTACATAACTATTTTCTCATACACATAAAAAACTTTCACTTTTTTTTACATTTTACATATTTATTTTATTTACATTTAAATTATGCAATTTATTTACCATGCAAATATCCAATTGTTGTAATAATTTAGATTTAAATTCTTGTCAATATCCCCATTTGAACATTTGTACCCCCCTTCCCATATTTGGTTGTGTAATAGCTTAGTAATTTTAATTTCGCACTTTATTGCTTTCTAAATAATAACATGCTAGAATTAGGGTTTGTATGCGAAAAAACGATAAAAAAATAGTTTGACCTAATACAAGACAAACAAGCATGAAAATGGACACACAAATCACACTTGCACCTCCTAGGGTATTCCACTTGTTGCCTTCAAATAAATGGGCCATATTGTATGTTGAACATCTTTGGGCAAAGCAAACAGTTTGAATGATCATAGTCCCTCGATAAAACTTTTCAAAACAAACAAAACAAATGATCAAGTCCCTTAGAGAAATTGCCCAAAGACATTTAACGTTGTTACAATTATGGTCTAAACGATGACCCGCGCCTGTCCCTTTCACATCCTAACACAAGGTTGCCCACCAAATACAATGGGGGTGCAAACTTGTTAAAAGGGTTAAAGTATAGCAATAATCTTTTGAGAAATTTAGGAGTAGATAACCTCTTAGTTACTTGAATCAACTTGCAAAACAAAACACTTGCCTGATTTCAAACCACACCTCACTACACTTTCAAAACAACTTTCAAAAACAAATGAAAACCTTTTCAAAAGACATACATCTTTGTATACATCCCCACATGGATCATTACAAAGGTTGCCACCACATTGGCCTCTTTTCAAAATATTTTCAAACCCACTCACACTCAAGCACCATTTAAAACAATTGAAAACAAAAGGCAAGTGATCTAAGCAAGTAACTAAGAGCCCATGGATAACCATGGATGGAAAGGGTGCTAATACCTTCCCTTTCTATAATCTACTCCCCGAACCCAAGAAAACATCTCAAAAGGTTTTTGCTGTGCTTTTTAACCTTTCTTTAGGATAAAATAAAAAGTCGGTGGCGACTCTTGCTAACCGCAACATTTGCGAATACAAACGCAAACCTCAAGTCAGTTCTCCCACCGTATCACAGAACTGGCGACTCTGCTGGGGATAACTTAAAAGTGGAGTAACCTTAGGGTTTTTTAGATCATCTTTGTTTTCAATTGTTTGCTTTGTTTGCTTTTATATTTGTGGGCTTTGCATCGGAGTTTCATAGATCCTAACCCGGATTTGGGAAATACCTTTTTAGGTAGCATAATCTGTGAGGGACCTGTCCGGCGTAGACCGACATGGGTGAAGCAGTGGCTACGTTGGTGTGGCATCTTAGTCTGTACCTATATCCCTTGTGTTGTAACGGGGAGAATATAGGTCTTCTAAGGGGTCATTAAACACCAACCAACCTTAGAACCCTAAATTGACCAACTTGGCTATTAGGACAGTAGCAGCATGCTACACTCATTGAGGTTAAACTCTCGAGATGGTTCTGGCCGCGAGAAAAGATTGCGATGCTGGAGTTATGACCGATTGAGGGTAGCCAATGATTTGAGATCCTCTAGAACCCGGTTACTTTTGATAGGACAGGTTTTAACCAACAAAACCAAAAGAGGGTAATACCTGAAACTCATGCTGGCCTGAAACCTAAGGGTGTCTTGTGTGACTTGTGTGCCTTATTTGCCTATGTGAATACTTGTGATGTGCTTCATCATAGCATCATGCCATCATACCATTGCATACATAAAAAGCTAACCCATTTCAAAGACAAAAAGGTTTCATCTTTGCTCTGTTTTGCAGGACATCATGATGCCCGTGCGTAGAAATACTGTCCGGCTCAACTTTGTTCAACCACCAGTGTTACTCAAAGATCTGGTTGAAAGAATTCCAAACACTACCTCCTTCATCAACAAACATGGTTCCCTCCTTGGCTTGATCACTGCAAAATGGGACCAACAACTGATAAGTGTTCTGACCCAGTTTTATGACCCTCTGCATCATTGTTTCACCTTTCAAGACTTCCAGCTAGTTCCTACCCTGGAAGAGTTCTCTTACTTGCTTGGGATTCCTGTCTTGGAACAAACTCCTTTCACTGGTTTGGAAAAGACTCCTAGGCCTGAAGAGATTGCTGCAATTCTCCCCTTGACCAAAGAAGAGGTATTGTCCAACTGGGAAACTAGAAATGGGATCAAGGGCTTTTTGGTCAAATTTCTGGTTGGCAAGGCTAACGATTTCTGGGAAGACTTGGACTTCAAAGCATATGAAGATGTTCTGGCTCTCTTGATCTATGGTCTGGTATTGTTTCCCAACCCTGACACCTTCATCAGTATCCATGTCATAAGAATCTTCATGTCTCGAAATCCGGTACCCACTCTCTTGGGTGACATTCTACAACAACTCCATGCTCGTACTGCTCGAAAACGGGGAACTCCGTGGTGTTGTGCTCCTTTGCTGGTAAGGTGGTTTATTTCGCACCTTCCTAAGTCCGTGCTGAAGAATGAAGAAGGAAAAGGTTGGGCTCGGAGGTTAATGTCTCTCACAGATAAGGATATCACTTGGACTCTCAGAGGCTTGGATGAGGTAGCTGTTATCGACCGTTGCGGAGAATACCCTAATGTCCCGTTGATCGGTATCCAAGGAGGAATCTCTTACAATCCATGTTTAGCTCTCCGTCAGTTTGGAAGAGCCAGAGGAGATGGGCCCCATGAAATGCTGGTTCCTCACTTCCATTTTGAGTTCCAGGCAGGCAGTGACAAACTACGCCAGGGATTCATTAGAGCTTGGGACAGAATCCACAAAGCTGACCCACGTGAGTTAGGACCAAAGACTTCTTTACCATTGGAGCCCTATTGCAAATGGGTCCGCATCCGCGCCCAGAAGTTAGGTATGCCGTACGAAGCTGTCAGACCAATCATCCTTGAATCTCCCGATGAAGATGGGGTTCCTCCAACTATCCTCCCTCCTCAGATACCTACTGATTTTGACACCATGAAGAGGTCTTGGGCACAGCTAAAGGAAGAACGGGATTTCTATCGAGAGAAGTTCAACGAGCAGGAAAGGAAGGTCCAAAGACTGACTAAGCAATTGAAGGAAGAACGTGTCCTGAACAACTACATCAGCACTGAGAGGAGGAGGCCATGGGAGCATTGATGAGCTTTGATTATTCCCTTTTGTAGTTTTATTTCCTTTTCCGTATTTTTCATTCCTGTAATGCCTAAGGACAAATTGTTGAACAATTGAAAAATTTTAATCTAATGAAGTGTGTTTCCCTTTTTGTCTACAAAGTTGAATCTTATTTGTCTTTGAAAACATAGAACATACGCATTCCATTACACCATATGCATAGCAGGTACCCTATTTCACAGGTTGCTTATTTTTCTTCGCTGTTTATGTGCACAGTCATCATGAATTCGGAGTCATCCAGTGAACAAGCAATCAAGGCCCTTCAGGCCCAAAGTGCACAGTTTCAAGAGATGGTCCTAAGCCTAGCCCAGGGTCAGCAAGAGTTGAAGACTCTACTCCTGAAGAAGAAGAAGAAAAAGAGGACGGCGATGTTCAACACCGGACGCAGATTTGGGAACACACTCCACAATGAAGCTGATCCAACCACTTCTTCTGCTGAGAAAAACAGTCCCCAAGGGGGAGGAGCTCCTAGTCCCGCAGTCTCCGACAACAAGACGGACTATAACGAGGAACAATACCCACCTGCTGCTGACAGATACAAACAACTGGAGGACCGCTTGAGCGCTATGGAAATTCAGAACGTGCCGGGGCTGGATTTCGGAGATTTGGGATTATCTTCTGGAGTAGTAATTCCACACAAGTTTAAGGCGCCTGCCTTCGCCAAGTATGATGGGGTCTCCTGCCCAAAGCTGCATCTGAGGTCGTATGTAAGGAAAATCCAACCTTACACGGCGGATAAGAACCTCTGGATTCACTTCTTCCAAGACAGCCTCTCGGGGTCACAACTTGAATGGTTCTACCAATTGGACGGAGCTAGCATCCGGCACTGGGAAGATTTGGCAACTGCGTTTTACAGACAATACCAATACAATTCTGATCTCGCTCCTACGCGTACCCAACTTCAGGGTATGTCTCTAGGGACGGGTGAGGGGTTCAAAGAGTACGCTCAAAAATGGAGAGATTTGGCTGGCAGGGTGCAGCCTCCATTAACCGATCGAGAGCTGGTTGATATGTTTCTGGGAACGTTGTCTGGTCCGTTTTTCAATCATTTGGTTGGTAACTCCTCCGCTGGGTTCACAGATTTGATATTAACGGGAGAGAGAATTGAAGCTGGCATCAGGTCAGGCAAGATACAGAAGGCTGCCTCTACAAGTGCTGAGAAGAGGCCATTTAAGAAAGAAGCAAGCGCCGTCTATGGCCCTAGAAGACAAGTCAAGCCCGAAAGTCGCCAAGCCGTTAATGCTTTGGTCATCTCTAAACCTGTTGCTGCTCCTCAGCAGTACAATCAGCAAAGAAGTGAAAGGCCCAAGAGGCAGTATACCCGATTGAGTATGACATTATCTCAAATTTTACCCCAACTGTTATCCACCAACCTGGTGACCCTCAAAGAAGCTCCTAAGGTCGTCAACACTGCGTCCCCTAAATACAACCCGAATGCCCGGTGTGCTTATCATTCTGATAGTCCCGGGCACACTACTGATGATTGTTGGGCCTTGAGAAACAAAGTGCAAGATCTAATTGACGCAAAAGAAATTCAGTTTGAAGCGCCGGAAAGACCGAATGTTGTAACGGCTCCTATGCCCCAGCATAGGGTAAGTGCCATTGAGGAAGAAATGTATGCTGTTTCGTTAGATGAAGTTGTTACCCCTTTGAAGACTGTTAAGAAGAACCTACTGCGGGCCGGTTTATTTCCGGGTTGCGGCGAAGGTTGCCCATTCTGTGCTATTTCCCTATCCGATTGTCCCTTGCTAAGGTTAGGTATCCAAGGCCTAATGGATAGCAAGGAGATTTTATTCAAAAAGACTGCTGTTCAATTGGTTCCAATGAAAGAAGTTTCCGTGATTACCATCTTCAAAAATCCAATCAAGGCTCCCCCAAAGAAGCCTATTCAAATCTTGACAGTTGCGCCTGTGATCATTACTGTTCCAGGACCCCTCTCCTACGTATCTGATAAAGCTGTCCCCTGGCATTATGGGGCAGACGTATATGTAAATGGAATCAAGCAAGAATTTGATGCTAGTGCCAGTATCTGCGATATCACCGGTCCGGCTAAAGTCACCCGCAGTGGCAGGCTCTTCTCGCCTGACATTGCGCCTCCCGCTATTCGAAAACCCCTCCTCATAAAACCTGCAAGTTTACCAAGTCCTGTTGCTGATCAAATTGTGTCCCCTGCTGCCGAGTCATCAAATGCTCGGGGCAAAGGGATTGAAGAAGAGCCTGCCCGGATGGAGGCACCAATACCCGTAAATGCTGAGGCCTCCCGACAAGAAATGGAGGAGATTCTGAAGATAATAAAGAAAAGTGATTTTAATGTTGTTGAGCAGTTAGGGCATACACCCTCCAAGATCTCCCTGCTCTCCCTATTGCTATGTTCCGAGGCTCACGCTAAGGCATTAATCTCATTTCTCAAAACGGCCCATGTGCCGCAGGAGACGTCTGCAGTTCAGTTCACTGACTGCATAGCAAATCTGACGGCGGACAACGGCTTGGGCTTTTCAGATGCTGACCTGACCGCAAAAGGGAGAGACCACAATGATGCCCTGCATGTCTCTATTGAATGCAGGGGCACTACTCTGGCACATGTATTGGTGGACACTGGTTCTTCTTTGAATGTTCTTCCGAAAAAGGCTTTGGATCGTCTGGATTATGAAGGCCTGGAGTTGAAACCCAGCAATATCATCGTCAGAGCCTTTGACGGTTCCAAGAGGATGGTTCATGGGGAGGTTAACATCCCTATTCGTGTGGGCTCTCAAGTGTTTGACTCTACCTTTTACGTGATGGATATACGTCCATCGTACTCCTGTCTGTTGGGTAGACCTTGGATCCACAAAGCTGGGGCAGTGACCTCCACCTTACACCAAAAGCTGAAGTATCCCGTCAGGGGGAAAATTGTCACTGTGCAAGGAGAAGAGGAGTATATGGTGAGCCATTTGAATTCCTTCAGGTACATCGAGATGGACGGAGAGTTTATTGAAACTCCCTTCCAACATTTCGAGGAGGTACATCCAATTTCAGCAGCTGCGGAGACAATGGCCGAAGAGAATGATTCCTTGAAGATGGTTTCCCTAAGGGATGCCCGGGCTGTGGTTCAGAAAGGCAATGGTGCACACTGGGGTCAGCTTCCTGACTTCACTCAGAAGAACGACAAGTTTGGGCTAGGCTTTACTGCAGAGGCTCAGAAGGCGGTGCGCAAAGAGAAGATTGGAAAGGCTCCGGTGTTTATTTCCAGCTCAAGGGTGAATGCTATCGAGGAGGATGTGGAGGAAGCTGAGTTTGATAATTGGATCTACCCGACTGCCAGCGACGGACCAAGCAACTGGACAGCAAAGGATTTTACCCCTATCACATTTGTCACGCAGTAATTAATTTCTTTTGATTTCCAAATTTGTAACAAACAATATGTTAAAACTCTGTTGGCTCGGTGTCCTGCCCGGGGCATCGTAGCTCCATTTGTGAGGGCTTTTTGTATGACATTTTCATATATCATCAATCAAAACATTGGACGTTTGTTGCATTTCAAATCTTGTGCTCCTTTTCTTTCTGTGTTATACATATTGCAAAACAGCTATATTTACACACACTCACTTATACAGGTTTCAATCCACTCTGGATCTCACTGGCAACAGCTCTGCTACCGCCAGTTATGACTTCGAAAATCCGATCAACTTGGCCGAAGACGAAGGTGAAGATGATTGCGAAGTGCCTGGTGAACTCGCAAGACTGCTACTACAGGAAGAGAGGGCTATTCAACCACATGAAGAGCCTGTGGAGACAATTAACCTGGGTACTGAGACAGATAGGAAAGAGGTCAAAATTGGTGCCAATCTAGAGCTCAGCGTGAAGCAACGATTAATCCAGATGCTACAAGACTACATGGAGATCTTTGCCTGGTCTTATGAAGATATGCCTGGTTTGGATGCCGACATTGTAGTTCACCATTTGCCAACCAAGGAAGATTGCCCTCCAGTAAAGCAAAAAGTTCGACGAATGCGTCCAGAGATGTCTGAGAAGATTAAAGCTGAGGTGATGAAACAGTTTGATGCAGGTTTCCTTGCAGTAACTTCTTACCCTCAGTGGGTTGCCAATGTTGTGCCAGTGCCGAAGAAGGACGGTAAGGTCAGAATGTGTGTCGACTACAGGGATCTGAACAGGGCCAGCCCCAAGGATGACTTCCCCCTACCTCACATTGATGTCCTTGTTGACAATACGGCTCAACACAAGGTGTTCTCCTTCATGGATGGTTTTTCAGGGTATAATCAGATCAAGATGGCTCCAGAAGATATGGAGAAGACTACCTTTGTGACTCAGTGGGGGACCTTCTGTTATAAGGTCATGCCATTCGGATTGAAAAATGCTGGGGCAACCTATCAGCGTGCCATGGTTGCTTTATTCCATGATATGATCCATCATGAGATTGAAGTATACGTTGATGACATGATTGCAAGGTCTCAAACTGAGGAGGAGCACCTTGATCATCTGAGGAAGTTGTTTGACCGACTCAAGTTGTACAAGCTGAGATTGAATCCCAACAAATGCACCTTCGGGGTGAGGTCCGGAAAATTGCTAGGTTTCATTGTAAGTGATAAAGGTATCCAGGTGGACCCTGCCAAGGTTAAGGCTATTCAAGAGATGCCGACCCCAAAAACAGAGAAAGAAGTCAGAGGTTTCCTGGGACGATTGAATTACATTGCCCGATTCATCTCACATCTGACTGCTACTTGTGAGCCAATCTTCAAATTACTGAAGAAAGATCAAGTGGTACGCTGGAATGATGAATGTCAGGCCGCCTTTGAAAGAATAAAGGAATACCTCCAAGAGCCACCCATTCTTATGCCACCAGTGGAAGGAAGACCTCTGATACTATACTTGACAGTGCTTGATAATTCAATGGGGTGTGTGCTGGGGCAGCATGACGAGTCTGGCCGAAAAGAGCACGCTATTTATTACTTGAGCAAAAAGTTTACCGACTGTGAGTCTCGTTACTCACTGCTTGAGAAAACTTGCTGCGCTCTTGTATGGGCTGCTCGCCGGCTGAGACAGTATATGCTGACTCACACTACTTTATTGATTTCAAAGATGGATCCCATCAAGTACATATTTGAAAAGCCCGCTCTGTCTGGGAGAATAGCGAGATGGCAAATGATCTTAACAGAATATGAAATCCAGTATACAACTCAGAAAGCAATTAAGGGAAGTGTACTGGCTGATCATTTGGCACACCAACCTGTGGACGATTATCAATCATTGAACTTTGATTTTCCGGACGAAGACATCATGGTAGTAACTGACTGTGAAGTACCTGGACCGGATGAAGGACCCAGAAAGGATCCCGATGGTCTATGCATTTTGACGGAGCCTCCAATGCTTTGGGTAACGGCGTCGGTGCTGTAATCATATCTCCCAAGGGGACTCATACTCCACTCACCGCCCGATTATGTTTCAGCTGCACCAACAACATGGCAGAATATGAGGCATGTATCATGGGTTTACAAGCTGCGATCGATTTGAGGATCAAGTTTCTAAGTGTCCTCGGAGATTCCGCTCTCGTGATCAATCAGATCAAAGGCGAGTGGGATACGAAACACCCGAATCTCATTCCTTACAAGGAGTATGTGTCGACCTTGCTCCCTCACTTTGAAGAGATAACTTTTGAGCACTTCCCTAGAGAGGAGAATCAGCTAGCGGACGCGCTAGCCACGATGTCTTCAATGTTCAGAGTTAAATGGGATAATGAGGCTCCTCAAATCACGATCTGGAAGTTGGATGAACCGGCTTACTGCTGCGAGCTCGAGGCTGAGAAGGTGACTGAAAAACCCTGGTATCACGAGGTGAAGAGGTACTTGGAAGCCCAGGAATACCCGGAAGGTGCATCTGTCAATGATAAGAAGTTCATGAGGAGATTTGCTGCAAAATTCTTCCTCAGCAACGACATTCTCTACAAACGGAATCATGATTCAACTCTGTTACGTTGTGTGGATAAGGCTGAAGCAGAGAAAATTATGATGGAACTACATGAAGGTACATTTGGGACCCATTCCAGTGGACACACCATGGCTAAGAAAATCCTTCGGGCAGGATATTTCTGGTCCACGATGGAAGCCGATTGTTACCAACACTCCCGAACTTGTCATAAGTGCCAGATCTATGCTGACAAGGTGCATATCCCTCCGGTTCCTTTGAATGTCCTGACGGCACCTTGGCCTTTCGCAATGTGGGGGATCGATATGATCGGTGAAATCCGACCGACGGCATCCAATGGACACCGCTTCATCTTGGTGGCAATCGATTACTTCACGAAATGGGTCGAGGCAGCTTCATATGCCACGGTAACCAAGAGCGTCGTGGCGCGTTTCATCCGGCATAATCTGATATGCCGGTACGGTGTCCCGGAAAGAATCATTACGGACAACGGTACCAATCTCAATAACAAAATGATCACTGAACTCTGTGAACAATTCAAGATACAGCACCACAATTCTTCCCCCTATCGGCCGAAGATGAATGGGGCTGTAGAGGCAGCCAATAAAAATATCAAGAAAATTGTGCAGAAGATGACAGTGACTTATAAAGATTGGCACGAAATGTTACCGTTCGCTCTTCATGGGTACCGCACCTCAGCAAGGACATCAACCGGGGCAACTCCTTTCTCCTTGGTCTACGGCATGGAGGCAGTCTTGCCGATTGAAATCCAGATACCCTCTCTCCGAATAATGAAGGATGCAGACTTGAATGAAGATGATTGGATCCAGACTCGACTTGATCAACTAAATCTGATTGACGAAAAGAGGCTCACTGCTATCTGTCATGGTCAAACGTATCAAAAACGGATGATCAGGGCATTTAACAAGAAAGTCAGACCGCAAGAGTATCAAGTTGGGGACCTGGTAATCAAACGCATCATCCTTCCTCAAAGTGATCCCCGGGGCAAATGGACCCCTACTTATGAAGGGCCATTTGTGGTTAAACGTGTGTTCTCAGGAGGAGCCATGATCCTAACCACCATGGATGGTGACGACCTTCCTCACCCCGCCAATGCAGACATAGTGAAAAAATACTACGCCTAAATAAAAGACCCGCTAGGTTGACATACCTAGGCAAAAATAAGGGCTTCCCGGCGAACCAAAAGGGTTCGGGCAAAAATAAGGGATGAAATAAATAAAAATCTATACACCCGGCAAGTCGAAAACCTGAAAGGGCGGCTTGGGCAAAAAAGGGTATCCCGTTGGACTGAAAACCCGAAAGGGCGGTCCAGGCAAAAGTTAGGGATAAGAGCGTAACACTATGTCTCATTGGATCACTTCGCACCCGGAATCCGGCATCAACTATCTGGCCCAAATTTCGGCATTGACCAATCAGCTTCATCTTCAGATTAGGCAGTAAGGCGATGAGACGTTCGAAAACATAAAGGCGATAGCAGAGTTGGAACCCAGTGGGATTGTTCACATAGCTGTTTTCTTTTTCAAAATGTAAACTCTATACTATTTGGCGATGTCCTCTTACTAGGATGTCAGTCTCTTGTACAAAAAACGCCTATTTACAGGCAAAGTTTAAATCAATGAAAATTCACTTGTCCATACAAATTGCCATTGTTTTTCTTTTGTTGTTTTGTCTTGCGAAGAACGTCCAATGTTCATTTTTGATATATGCATTTGACATTAAATTGCCGATTCATAAATGTTTGCATATGAAAAGAGATTAATTACAAGTGACATCAAAGACAGGGACAACGTGGAGTTGTCTAAAGCGGTCTAGTTGTTTTGTCCGCCAAAGCACCAAGGCAGGTTCAACTGAAAATGTGACCAAATCATCTCAACTCCCCGCAGAGTAAAGCAATTCAGCAGTACTTTCCCCAAGCAGGAGTCGACTCCCCGTCGATC
The DNA here is from genome assembly GCA_948472305.1 of Vicia faba. Lineage (NCBI taxonomy): Eukaryota > Viridiplantae > Streptophyta > Magnoliopsida > Fabales > Fabaceae > Vicia > Vicia faba. The sequence continues at coordinate 14,696,798 of OX451740.1, forward strand.
CTGAAAAAGGCACAACATCCCCCGGCAGGTCTTAAAAGCTCATCCCCAGTAGATTCTGCAAGCTCATCCCCGGCGAAGTACGAACGTCTCGCCCAAGTTTTATTTAGAGTTATTTCCTCACAAGGACTTATAACTGGGTTATCCTCAGCTAAAAGCCACGGAAGACCGTTCCCGGCAAAAGTTCCTTCAATCCCCAGCGAAATCTACCTTTGGTTTTCCCCAGCGGAGTTTATCATCATTATCCTCAGCGGAATCCATTGTTAAAGTCCTCAGCAGGCCTCTCATCAGAGCTTTGGTCAAGCATCTCTTCCGCAGAACAGCTTCCCGGTCATACGTCAAGGATTTATTTTCCTAAAATGAAATTACACTCATAAACATTTCACATTTTCATACATCTTGCTTACATACATGATGAGACACATACAATATCAAATGTTGAACATCATGACATCATGCATATCATACATCATGACATTGCATACAGCTTACGTCTTTGCCTTTTCAGGAAAAAGACAATCTCAAAAAAGACTACTTTCAACTGTCACAATTCCAGACTCGATTCCTGTATCTAGCCAGGGCACGTCTGAAGAGTTCAAAGATTCGACTCCTGTATCCAGCCAGGGCACATCTATCAACTACAACATTTCCAGATTCGATTCCTGTATCCAGCCAGGGCATATCTGTTGACCACATTTCCAGACTCGATTCCTGTATCTAGCCAGAGCACGTCTGAAGAGTTCAAAGATTCGACTCCTGTATCCAGCCAGGGCACATCTATCAACTACAACATTTCCAGATTCGATTCCTGTATCCAGCCAGGGCATATCTGTTGACCACATTTCCAGACTCGATTCCTGTATCTAGCCAGGGCACGTCTGCAGAGTTCAAAGATTCGACTCCTGTATCCAGCCAGGGCATATCTATTGACGACTATTTCCAGATTCGACTCCTGTATCCAGCCAGGGCACATCTGTGAGCAACCGATTGAAGATTCGATACCTGTATCCAGCCAGGGCATATCTGCATAAGGAGACTGAAGATCAAACACCTGTAACAAGCCAGGAAAACATCTGTCTTTCTTAAACACACAAGTTCTCGCTAAGGAACCTCTTATGCGATCAACACTTCCAAATGGCATCTGTAAGCCCATTCCCGACAAAGTTCTGTCACTTTTCCAGATGGCATCTACAAAGCCCATCTCCCTATCCGCCATCTCTCCAAATGGCATCTATAAGCCAATTCCCGACATCACATTGCTGATACTCCAGCATGCGAGTGCAAATTTCCGGGCACTCTAGTGTCCAATCTCCTTTTACCCTCGAGTCACGAAAGGCAAACTTGCCAATCTAACTCTTCAGGTCCAAGAAGATTGAACAGGGGCAACTGTTGTACCCTAAAATTTGCCCTCCCATTTCCTCAACATTTTCTCATCACAAGACCTTTGAAGATCAAGATCCAATTAGGGTTTCCTCTGCTCAAGACTTCTCCTTGCACTGTGGACTCAAATTAGGGTTTGTGTTTGCCTAAAGATGTTTTGACCTAAAATGCCTAAGATGACTTTCATGCTTCATATTGGACTCCCAAGTTTACCTATACCAAGTTTCAAGTCTTGATTCCAAGTTTTACCCAGTCAATTGGACAGTTGACCTAGAAATCAGCTGTATTGGGGAAAAAGTCAACTGTGGCCAATTTACAGTCAAACCTCATAAAATTTGATCCACATCAACATTATGAACTCATATGAACCATTTGATCAAGTTTGGATCACAATTCCCCAAGAAATTTGATCAGATCACCAAAAGGGCAAAATGGTCATTTTTAGGGTTTTGACTGCACAAAGGCAATTTTTGACTGTTTGACCTAGCCAATGGCAAACCAAGCTCACATATGGACTCAAGGACCCCATGGAATTATCTTGACATGTTCATCAAGCTCAAAAGATCCCAAGTACACAAGATTGACAGTTGAATTTCCCAGTCAATTGATCAATTTTGACTGTATACTGAAAAGTCAAACTTTGACTTTTTTGGTCAAAATCAAGAGTCAAGATTCATTTTTCATCAAAACATGCCAAATTATGAAACTTGTTCACCAAGAAATCACAAAATGCAAATTAGGGTTTGAAAATGGCATTTTTCATAACTTAGAATTTTTCTAAGTTATGGAAAACCCTAATTTTTTCCCAACTTTGCCCCATCTTTTCACCATGATCCATTTGGATTCAAACAAAAGTCAAAACATGAAAGTTGTAGCTTGTTGCAAAATCTACAACTTTGATTCACAAAGTTTTCTCATTTGAAGCTTGTATCTCAAGTTATGATTTTTTGAATAAGGGCACTAAACCATCTTTTAACTTAGTGAAATTTGACCTATTTTGACAAGGTTTTCTACCCTACTTCAAGGCCACTTTTCATACCCTTCCACTTGGAATTTCAAATTGCATTTCAAAGATGGATTGTAGTACACATTACAAGCTTTCCAAAATGTCCAAGAACTCATCAAACAACCTCATAACTTGAGAGATTCGAATTTCACAAGTTGGCAAAAATTCACTTTTGTTCTTCACCAAGACATGTTCACAAATTTGCAAATTTGAATTCAGTTTGCTTTATGCTTAATTACAGGTCCTTGAACCAATCCATACTCAATAATTTAATGCATATTCAATGTGTTAAGGTCATGTTCTTTGTGTTCTAACATTGCATAATGGTTTAATCCTAAACTAGATAAAGTGGAATTTCCATTTTTGAAAAGTTTAGCTTTATGTCAAGTTTGTAATCCAACAAGTACAAAGAAGATCTGGTTAACACAAGATTATGGGCATAACACACTGATCAAGAGGAGTTGATGCAGCACATTAGGGGGTCCTATACTGACCTAGAACACCAATTTGCTTTTAGTAGCTTAAGTGTGAAGAAAGGTCCATAACATATGCTATCTCTCATCTCAGCAAAAGAACACAACACAAAAGATATCAAACACATTCCATAGACCACATTGAAGCTTTTGCTCGAGCCATTTGCCTTTCAAACCCTCTCCATCTCAGAATCATCCTCAAACTGCACAAACAGGGGTGCCCCTGCAGTTTGAGTGCAATCTCTCAATCCCTTCAAGCATTTCTGTCCAAACCTGTTCCTCTACCTTCCTTACAACATATGCAAGCTATCCAGAAGCTAAGGCACGATCTGTAGTTGCTCTAACCACTTCCACCATTTTCACATCTTTAGCTTGCAGGTGAAGTTCTATAGCTTGGTACAAGAAGCTTCAAGACAAAGTGAGCATTGAAAAAGCATCCCTGGACTTCAAGGAAGCTTTTCCAATCATTACATTGCACTGAAAGTCTCTCATTCTCCACATAGAAGTTCAGCTGCACAGGTAAAAGTTTGAATTCGTATCTCTCTTATTAGGCATATTTAGTCTTAAGTTTGTGAAGAAACAAAGTCCTACTCATAGCCCTGAACATGTACATAGCTTTACTTTTCATTTCTTTTGTCTGAGTGAAGAGAATTTTAGCTCTGAAAATGGTAGAAAAATTAGGTCAGAAAAGAGGGGGAGAGAAATTCTCCCTCATCTTGGAGAGATAGGTCATGTTCTTTATATGGTTAGAACCGTCTCTTCATGCTGAACATTTCTTGTGTTATGAGTTTTTGCTAAAAAGCCAGGAATCAAGAGTTAGAAGGGACTGAACATTGGCGCGCGTTTTTCAAATAACATGTGCTGGAGGTTGAAGAAGGAGTGAAGTGGGCTGGGCTTGGATTTGTGTTGCTTTTCACACCCCATTTTTTGGTTTACACCCCCCTGAGCCCATTTGTTTATTTTTCAACATTTTTGACTTTTTCTTTTTAGGTTGACTTTGTTTATTTTTTCTCATGCCATTAAAATTTTTAAAATATTTTTTCCATCATTTTTTGTATTTATGGCATATTTGTTTGTTCATTTCTTTTATTTATATACAAATATATATATACACTATTATTAAAATAAATAGAAAACAATGTAAATACATTTTTATTTTTATTTTTACTTTCTGAAAATATTCACACAAAAAAATACTTTTATTTATTTTATTAAAATATTAAATAAATATTTATTTTGTATAATACTCATTTAGGGTTTAATATATATATATACATGTTTATTAATATATTTAAGATAAAAAATATAAAATGCTTGATTTTCTTCATTTTTTATCAATATTTGATACAAAAATACTTTTTTCACAAAATACCCCATTTTATTTTATTTTTGTACATAATAAATAAATAGTAGAATTAAATTAAATAATAATACTTTTTATATAAAATTAGGGTTTCTTACCCTAAGTTTCAAAATACTAAAAATAAATACATTTTTATTTCTTTTTCCTTTTACATAACTATTTTCTCATACACATAAAAAACTTTCACTTTTTTTTACATTTTACATATTTATTTTATTTACATTTAAATTATGCAATTTATTTACCATGCAAATATCCAATTGTTGTAATAATTTAGATTTAAATTCTTGTCAATATCCCCATTTGAACATTTGTACCCCCCTTCCCATATTTGGTTGTGTAATAGCTTAGTAATTTTAATTTCGCACTTTATTGCTTTCTAAATAATAACATGCTAGAATTAGGGTTTGTATGCGAAAAAACGATAAAAAAATAGTTTGACCTAATACAAGACAAACAAGCATGAAAATGGACACACAAATCACACTTGCACCTCCTAGGGTATTCCACTTGTTGCCTTCAAATAAATGGGCCATATTGTATGTTGAACATCTTTGGGCAAAGCAAACAGTTTGAATGATCATAGTCCCTCGATAAAACTTTTCAAAACAAACAAAACAAATGATCAAGTCCCTTAGAGAAATTGCCCAAAGACATTTAACGTTGTTACAATTATGGTCTAAACGATGACCCGCGCCTGTCCCTTTCACATCCTAACACAAGGTTGCCCACCAAATACAATGGGGGTGCAAACTTGTTAAAAGGGTTAAAGTATAGCAATAATCTTTTGAGAAATTTAGGAGTAGATAACCTCTTAGTTACTTGAATCAACTTGCAAAACAAAACACTTGCCTGATTTCAAACCACACCTCACTACACTTTCAAAACAACTTTCAAAAACAAATGAAAACCTTTTCAAAAGACATACATCTTTGTATACATCCCCACATGGATCATTACAAAGGTTGCCACCACATTGGCCTCTTTTCAAAATATTTTCAAACCCACTCACACTCAAGCACCATTTAAAACAATTGAAAACAAAAGGCAAGTGATCTAAGCAAGTAACTAAGAGCCCATGGATAACCATGGATGGAAAGGGTGCTAATACCTTCCCTTTCTATAATCTACTCCCCGAACCCAAGAAAACATCTCAAAAGGTTTTTGCTGTGCTTTTTAACCTTTCTTTAGGATAAAATAAAAAGTCGGTGGCGACTCTTGCTAACCGCAACATTTGCGAATACAAACGCAAACCTCAAGTCAGTTCTCCCACCGTATCACACTCAAGGATTGTTGGTTTGACATAAAGCACACTTTTGCAAAAATGGAAATGTGCCTTTTACCATTTAGGGATTAATCTTGTGTACAATGCTCCAATGACCAAAACAATGTATTAGACTAATGGATTTGCATTAAATTATGGAGTGTGAAGTGGTTTAGAGGCCTGCAAACTAGTGTAAGGCATGCTGGTTTGAAAATGCAACTTGTATGAACATGAATTGGCCATGGATGAAAATTGAGTTTTTGCCAACTTCAAGCTTTCGATTCTCCCTAAACACAAATGTGTTTGAGGAGTTCTTGGATAATTTTTAAAGCTTGAAACATGCTCTATAATCCATATTTGAAATGAAACTTGAGATTCAAAGTGGAACTATGTGGAAAATGTCCAAGAAGATGGGTCAAAATCCTGCCTAAACTAGGGCAAAATTTCACTAAGTTAAAAGTTTTAGGGACCCTTGTTCCAAAAATCATAACTTGATATCCAAGCTTCTTTTGAAAAAACTTTGTGAATAAAAGTTGTAGACTTTGTGGAGGAATACAACTTTAATGTTGGAGGTTTTGTTTGAATCCATTTGCATCATGGTGAAAATGTGGGACAAAGTTAGGAAAAATTAAGAAAATTTCATAACTTAGAAAATTTCTAAGTTATGAAAATTTTCAACTTTAAACCCTAATTTGCAATTTTGGGTTTCTTGATGAACAAGTTTCATAATTTGACACAACTTGATGAAAAATTACCCTTGGCACTTGATTTTGACCAAAAAGTCAAAGTTTGACTTTTCAGTGTACAGTCAAATTTTAATCAGTTGACTGAAAAATTCATCTGTCAATCCCATGCATTTGAGATCTTTTGAACTTGTTGAATAGGTCAAGATGATGCTATTGAGTCCTTGAGTCCTTGGTTGAGCTTAATTTGCCATTGGCTAGGTCAAAAAGTCAGAAATTGCCTTTGTACAGTCAAAACCCTAAAAATGACCATTTTGCCCTTTTGGTGATCTGATCAAATTTCTTATGGAATTGTGGTCCAAACTTGATCAAATGGTTCATATGAGTTCATAATGTTGATGTGGGTCAAAATTCATGAGGTTTGACTGTAGATTGGCCACAATTGACTTTTTCCCCAATACAACTGATTTATAGGTCAACTGTCCAATTGACTGGGCAAAAATTTGATTCAAGGCCTGAAACTTGGTATGGACAAACTTATGAGTCCAATATGAAGTATGAAAGTCAATTTGAGCATTGAAGGTCCAAAAATCCCTGTGCAAACTCAAACCCTAATTTAGGTCATCAGTGCAAGGAGATGTCTTAAGCAGAGCAAACTCTAGCTTGATCTTGAGTTCAAAGAGCCTTGTGATGAGAAATGTTGATAAAATAAGAGGGAAAATTTTGGGGTACAACAGGTATCAACACTTCAAAGCCTTGGAACCAAAAGTAATTTACGTGTCGAAAACAAATAAACACCTCGAAATTTGATTATGATACATGAATTTAAACAAATTATCAACAAATCTAAAATCAGAATCAAATTACGACGTGTAAATTATAACACAATTGGACAATTAATTTCGACGCGTAGATCTCAACAATAAACAACAACTAAATCAATCGATTCTGCATTTATTCATCACCAAGCTTCAAGAATCAATTAATTTCATACTTCAATAATCCAATTCAAGCATAATCACTTAATTCAAATAAGCACTTATTCTTCATAGTTCAAGATTTTATTTATGCAAAATTCAAATAATTCAAGAATTCACAAAGAAATATCAACACAACAATTGATGCAAGCAAGATCAAAGAAGTTACCGAAAACAATGTGAAGAGGAGGTTAACAAAGAGATCGAAAGGAGTAAATCTGGGTGGAGCTACCGATTGGAGGGGAGTATCGGCCGTGGGAAGGAGTTCCGACCGAGCTCAAAGGCGGAAGACTGAGGGGTAGGCGCACGGAGACTGTCCGGTTGGGGAAAGCGCCAGTTAATTGGTCGGTTGGCCGGGGAAGGGTGGTTTGGCGGAGGAGCCTGAGAGGAGGAGGGAGGAAGATTTGAAAGAGTTTAAATTCTTGACTTTTGTTCTTGAGGGAGAAGAGAGAATATAGATCTTTTGAGGGATTTTTTATAGATTGAGCAAAAGTTATTTTGAATTTGAATTTCAAAAATATATGGAAAAGCCTCTAAATCTTGTTTGGCAAGTGAATTTTTGAATAATGCAGAAATTTTGGCTTATTTTGGTGTATAGCTCGAGAGCAAACCATAAGCTCATGACTTTCAGTGCATAATCTAGAACAAGAAACCTGAAACAAAATCCCTGATGATGAAATTTGTGACACAGTGTCGAAAGAATCGCCTCGATACGATAAAAATTAAGAGAGTTATGAATTTCGCAAAAGCGAGAAACTTGCACCGATATTTTTGTCCTTTTGGTTGTGCAGATTTTTTAGCTTATTTTTGTGTACAGTTTGAGAAAAACCCACAAGCTCATAACTTTGGATGCATAATCCTGACGCGAACACTGAAGCAAAAATCGTAGATGACGAAATTTGTGACGTTGTGCCGAAAGAATCGCCCCGATACGATAAAAATCGAGAAAGTTATGAATTCCGCAATAGCGAGAAACTTTCAGCCAAATTTCCGTCCTTTTGGTTGTGCAGAATTTTCAGCTTTATTTTTGTGTACTGTTCTAGAAAAACCCATAAGCTCATAAATTTTGGTACATAATCTGAACCTGAGCCATAAAGCAAAAACATATATGACAATATTTGTGACATCGTGCCGAAAGAATCATCCCGATACAATAAAAATCGAGAAAGTTATGAATTTTACAATGGTGAGAAACTTGAGACAAAAAAACCCTTTGTTTTGGTTGCACGACTTTTCCACTGTATAGATTGGAGAAGTGAACCATAAACTGAAGCCTTTGAAGCACAATCCAAACTCGGGACCTAAAGAAAAATTGCAGCTAACACAATCTATGACATCATGCTTCAAGAGTTGTCTAAAAATGTTGAGAAACGAGAAAGTTATGATTTTTTGAATATCGTGAAAACAGTTGACTGAACATTCGTTTCACTATGGAATTTTCAGGTAATTTTCACTTTCAAATATCTTCTTCACATAATTTGCTTCCGACCCAAACATATGAAATGTAAAGGATGTCAAGACGGACTTAATGCCCAAAGAATCACTAGAAGATAATTTTTCGGTCACAAGTTATGAATTTTTGAATATCTGAGAAAGAGTGAATTAGCAAATCCAAATTTCAGGGTATTTGCAAATTCGAAGATTTTATTCAAAGAATTGGATCTCGATCCGAACATATGAACTGGAGAAAATGTCAAGATGGTTCTTATGACTGAAGAACCGCTAACAAATAATTTTCCAAACATAAGTTATGAATTTTGAAGTTACATGTGAAATACTGCTTTTCTGCTCAAACTGTTCCGAATTGACTAGAACACTTAATTTTCTCTGTAATTCAAGGCATGCTGAAACAAATGAGAGTTTATCATGATGAGGAATTAGCGACCCACTGATTAAATATCCTGAACGTTAGAACATAGTTTGATTCTACATCTTAGTAATAGTTTTGATGATCACAAATACATGATATATATAAAGAACAAATATGCTCTTTAATAATATATTTAAATATGTAGAGAAGTTATGATGAAAGAAGCATAAAAGATGATGAGAAAATTACTTTTTACAGCTCTGATTAGATGGAGCATATAGACTTAAAAATAAATCTGTGTAACACGCTCAATAGAAGAAGTTATGATATTATAACTTCTGAAGCACCAAAGCTGCAAGATAAATTCTAATACTCTGATAAGTGAAGTTCTGGAAGAACAAAAGACTCATCACTTAAGCTCAAGCTATACTCTGATAAGAAAATATTCTGAAAGTTCAAAGAAGCTTCAACGTGTCTGTCTCATCCAAGTTCTAATCATATGAATATCAAGAAACTTCTCATTTTGATAAGATTTCAAAGAAGCAAAGTTCTGATGCGTTACAATTCATTCATTACAAACCAAAGAGTAACGGCTGAAACAAAACAAGATCTGTATTTTTGGAAAGTGAATTAACAACACTTTATCAACCTTCCAATTCATCTTCTCATGTCTCATATGCCTCTCTTATATAAAGGAATCTTGACGATATGATGAAACACACTTTTGCGCATACAAATATATATCTTCACTAGCTCTCTCTTGTGTTTTGATCTTGTGTATAAATCACGGTTGTGATATTGTTTTTCTAGAAACACCTTTGTACACATTTTTGATTTATATTTTGTAATACATTTAGAAACTGAGTTGTGGTTTAGTCTCAAGAAGACATTGACGATAGTCATTGTGTTTGTGTAATCAAAGTTTTTGATTAGTGGATTAAGACCTCGTTTGAAAGAGGCGAAATCACCTTGGCGGGTGGACTGGAGTAGTTGAAGCTCAAAAGAACCAAGATAACCAAACGCGTCTTACTGTTTTAATTTTTGAAAACCCCAATTCAAACCTCTTTTCTTGTGTTTTTCTATCCTTCACTGGAGAATACTCTGAGTGCATTGACTGACGAAATAAACATCTTATATAACCTGACGAAGCTTAACAGAAGTGCCTTGATCCCATAACCATAGAACCAATGATTTGTATGCATGCATGTCATGATGAAATATAAGCCAAATAGTGTTGAAATGAAGTGGGTAAATTTTGAGGTATAACACAAGTCAATAAAAATTAAGTGCAAGTCTTGTTGGTTCATCTGATACTACTTTATCACATGTTGTACTAGATAGATCGCTTTCATGGATTACCTTCCAAACATAAAACCAAATTGATTATCTGTGACTTGAGTCTTCGTTCAATCACTCTTTTCCTTTAACTTCATGGTATGAATCATGTTTTTAATCCCTCTATAGTCTACACAATTTTGTATACCCCCTTGTTCTTATAGATTGAAACTAAAATGATTCTTTTTCGTTAATCCGAAATTTTCTTTGTCATCATAATTTCATTAAAGAGTTTGGTTAGCCAATCAATACCTCTCTCTGTAAGTGTTTGTTGGCATCAATTTTGGTAAAATAATGACTTGTTAATGTTTTTCTAAATGTCTTGACATTTGGAACAAAACTGTTTTGAATGATGTCAAAGCAGATGTCTTGACATCTGCCTACTGAATTGATCTCAACCCAAAATCAGTTAAGTCTTTTGTTTCCTGTTTTCATGCATGGTATAATTCAGGATTTGTGATCTACAGGCTGTGAAAAATATGGAGGAATATTTTTCAAATTGCATAATTTTATTTTTGCCTGTTTTTATGGAAATATTCAAAAGATTTGAATATTTGTTTTTAAGACCAAGTCCAAAGCTTCGCATATATAAGGACTTGCTTCCTTATTCAAAGTCAAGCAACTTTTGAAGAAGAATACTTTCTTTCTGATTAGAAGTCTAGGCTTTTTATTTGTAATACACTCTAAGTATTAGTTTAAATACTTGAGTTATTATTTGAGTTGTTAATTGTGTATCATTCATAAGCTTTTAAGCATTGAATGATTGAAGTGGTTCAAACTTATTATTTCTGTTAAGTTCTTCACTGTAAGTGATTGAAGGGATTTGAGGATGGCCTCATACCTAGGTGAGTCTTAGGTAAAAGTTTATCTTGGGTAATGATTAAGTGATTAGATCCTAAACTGGTTATTTACTGGGGATCTATGAATTGATACTATTTAGTGAACTTGTCTCTGGCTTGGTAGCCCTCAGAGTAGGTGTTGTTGTACACTGAACTGGGTGAACAATCTATTGTGTTTTTATTGCTTTTGATTTTACTGCACCTTACTTGTAAACAGATATTTGTGTCGTGACATCTCATTCGACATCACATATCGGATACCAAAATTTCACTCTCTACAAGAATTTTTCATACTTCAATTGATACATTGTCTGACCCAACTTCCTTACTGTTACTCATCCTTTTCAACACTTTATTTTCCTCTTGTTTTTGAATCTGACAATAAGAATTATATTTTCGGTCCTCTTCTCTAATGTCAAGCATGCTCGAGTCCGGTGGGATATCACATCCTTCATTAAATAAATTATGGAAATATGTGTTCCACTTATATCCTTTATATCTTTTTTGAAATTCTGATATTCATATCACATATGTCCTAAGAGATGTCAAGACACCAATCTCTAAATTTGAATACAATGACAAGGTAAACGATAAATACAGTGCAGGAAAGTAAAGAATATACAGAATTGTTAACCCGGTTTGGTGTACAATAATACCTACTCTGGAGGCTATCAAGTCAGAGATCAAGTCATCTAGATAATATCAATTTGTAGACCCACAACAAACTTTCACCTGGTTTACAATCTACTCACTTAATCACTATCTGTGCTTAACTTCTATCCAAAACTCACCTAGGTATGAGACGCTTCTCAAATCCCTTCCAATCACAGAATAGTTTCTGAACAATTCTAAACACTTAGAAAAGAAACAGAAGCCACACTTCAAAGACACACAATCATTCAGTGCTTAAAAGCTTTAGAATGACAAACATAACTTACAACTAAAAAAAAACAGTCATACTCTTTCATCAAGATGATAATCGAGAGACTCATAATAAACATACAAACCTAACAAAATACAATGTAAGTTCCAAACTTGTACTAGGTTGAAGCCTTCTTTTTATAACCTTCAATGGACTGGATTTGGGCTTCACACACGCAGTTGGATATGAAAGAGGCGCTGCAAAATTATCTCCTCAAAGATAGGACATCAATTATTAGTTTCCTAAATTATTTATATAATTAGAAACTAAAAATACTCATTGAATTCAGCTTGAATATTTTTAGTCTTCAAACTGTGTGCCACATAGTCCAGCTGTAGAGAATCACAATGTCGGAAGAAACTGTATAGGACATCACATTCGACATATTTCTCTAGTTGATAGAACATCTAATTTCAACATGTCTATGCTAAGTTAGTTTTACCAAACATAATGCCAATCAACACAAAATAGAGAATTAACATTTTTCCTGAACCAAAACTTTACCTTCTTCATCTTTAACACACTTCACTTGATCCAAATCTCATATTTTTTCCCTTCCCTTAGCTAATAATATATATATATATATATATATATATATATATATATATATATATATATATATATATATATATATATATATATATATATATATATATATATATATATATATATATATAGAGAGAGAGAGAGAGAGAGAGAGAGATTTTTCTCCCTCCTTAGTTCCTAAACATTGGTATAATTTGTCAAAAGTTTGGATTCTTGCTTCACACACCGCCTTCTTGGTCGAATTCTTAGCTTATACTTTTTCCAAGTTTCGGTATTTTTACACCTACATCATTCTTTAAAACAGTCATTTTTACTCTAACTTTACTCTTAACACTTTCATTCCACCACCACGATTCTTTATCCCTAGGTCTAAAACCTCTTGATTCTTCCAACATATCTTTATTCACTTTTCTAATCTCTTGGACGATCATATTTCACATATTATTTTCACTTTATTGTGGTTGTCTAAACCCTCCCTCCAAGATCTTGTTAAAACCATTTTCTTGTTTTTCTCTCTTCAAATGCCACCACTTTATTTATGACGCTCCCACGTGACTTCTTCTCTTGGAATAACTTTAGAGTCCAAACAAATCTTTCTATCTGACTTCCTAATAAGAAAGAAATTTATCTGAAAAAATGTTACCCCCATTTTTATATGTGATAAGATGTTCATCTCTTTTCCTAAATCAAGTATTTGCTATAGTAAGATCCAAAGCCGACCAAATAGTCTATAATTTAGGCATTTGACCTTATGTAGAAAAATGTCATTAATTATTTATGTTTCTTTGATTGTTGTTGTTTTTTCCCCTCGTTTTTACAGGTTGATTAGCGGGCTGTTTTCGCTAAAACTTTGTGGAGTTTATGGAAAAGTAAGAATAACTAGATTTGGAACCAAGTTATTGATACTCAAGACACCACCTATAGTCACGCTCCGTTTCTTACTAGTGGTTGGAAAAACGCCAATCAATCGAAGGTTATCAATACTTCTCAGTTTCTACCAATGTCTGATACTAAGTGGAGCAAACCACCGACAGGCCGCTTTAAATGTAACATAGATGTTTATTTCTCCAATAACAAGGTTGGTATAGGTTCCTGCATAAGAGACGATTCATGTGCATTTATTGTAGCCTGTACATAATGGTTCTCTCCAATTACAGAAATAGTGGTGGGGGAGGCTCTAGGTTTGATGGTAAAAATGGGTGTATAGTTTGGGTTATGATAATGTGGATTTTGAGATGAACGCAAAAAATGTAGTGGATTGTGTGCACAGTAACTATCAAAATTCTATTGATGTTGGTTATATTTCTCGAGAATGCAGTCGATTGTTAGCTCACTTATTTACGAACTCTCATGTTAAATTCGCTAGGAGACAAGCGAATGAAGTTACTCATGCCTTAGCAAGAGTGGCTCTGTTTTATGTTAGTTTTCATACTTTTTACCGATATTTCAACATGTATACAACTTCTCATTATTAAATAAATGAATTATGTTTTCTCTTGTAAAAAATCACATATTATCAAATAAAAATGTTTATATTTATAAATTTAAACATATTATCTCAAGCAATAACTAGCTTGAGATTATTTTAACTATGTTTATATTTATAAGTTTATTTATATAAAATTATTATTTCCTCATACATTTTATGAGTTGTTTGGTTTAAAATTTGTGTAAAATTATAACAAAAAATTGTTTAGCCATTGAATGCAAAAATTTGTAGGAAAAATTAGATCCGACAACAAAAATTTGTGGAGGCATGATAGGGAATATACAAGTAACTAGAATTTGAAGACAAACTAGAATACTAGCTTTTCCCTATTCATTTTCCAATGTTACTTACAAATTTGATTAACACCAGATAGAAAATTTATATTGCAAAACTTGATCTTCATTTGTAAATAGATATATATTTGATTTGTGTGTTTGGATTAGCGGTTGACAGAAATGAGTTTGATAGAATTGATTTTAATAGATTTGAGTTTGGCGGAATTGATTTACGTAAAAATTTCTAGTATAAAAATCACTTTTAAACTCAGAAGCTACAAATCAATAATTTCTAATAGAATCAATTTTAAAAGTAGAATCAATTTTGCTTTAAAAGAATCAAACACTTCAAAATCATTCCGCTTAGAATTGCCTTTAGCTCTTCCAAAAACCAAACCAAACATGCACTAAGTGGTTACTCTAAGAGCTGCATGGGATTGGAAGTCATAGTTATCATGTATAAAGTCTCATTCATCACCTTTCCTCAACAAGTGAGTGTGAATCAATTTCATGAGGATGAATCTGCAAACACTCATGATTAAAAGAAAAAATGAGAAACACATTTTTTAGAGAAAAAAACAAAGGCATTAATTTCCAATTCATCCAAATAAGCAACAGTTGCATTGTGGTTACCTGTTGACTTCTTTCATCAATAAAGCTAGTAAGTTTTGACCTTCAACTCCCCTCTGTTAGTGGTTAACTTCGTCTAATATTTCAGCACTATCTATGTCTGTTGATCCATCTTTAGGTGATTCAACCTCCTGGTACAAAGTAAAGAACCTCTTTAATATTTGAGATTTAATGCGTAAAACATAGTTGGGATGAAAAGAATAATCGAAAAATATTTGATTTGGTTTGCTTGCCGTTACAATCCCACACATTTCCATGTAGTCAGTACATTAGTAGTCGTTTTGTCGAGATCAGACAGTGCATAAAACATCATAAAATTAAGCTTAACATACCTTTAAAGGATAAACTGAGACTTAGTTTTGGAGCACCAGGAATTTCTTCATATTCAGCTGCATCTAGTTCCATAAGATGGTTTGGACTGAAGAACTTGGGGAGTATATGTTGTCTCAATATGATTAACAAAAAAAATGGCAAAGGGAACAACATTCCAAGCAATTGGAATCCATGTCACTCCAAAGCAAATTAAGAATACAAACATTGGATGAGTGTAAACAAGACTATGTTTTTGAAAGGTACCGACTCAACAAAGGAAGCATGATCACCTTCCAATAATCTGCAATGATAGTTTGGATTTAGAAAACATAATTCAATGACAATCAACAGGGAAAATTGTCAGTGTCGATCTGTCAATGTCGTGTATGTATAGGTAATTCATGATTATGTTAAAATGGCGAAATCGAAGTAGCTTCACTTACTTGTACCACCTACTAGGTCTTACAAAAGAAGGAGTATTCTTTCCCAGAATTGATTCCCTGGAAGACTATCAATAGCCATGTAAGCAAAGTATCCCCACAAAACTGAAGTTGGTATCAAATTTATGGCAGGTATAGCAAACACTGCTGCTCCTACAAAGAGTGACTGTAAAAGGTTGCTCACTCTTTGCTCCTTTACTCTTACAGGCAAATATGTATCAATGTGTTTCTCAGGATCAAAAGTGCTCTTATTGTTCTCTCCTTTATCTTCGCCATTTAGGACAAACTCTTTCAAGTCCTCTAGTTCTTTTTACCACTGACTGTTTCTGCAAACAACCAAGTTCAGGAACAATTAGTAATTTAATTGTTATTTGTGTTGTGTTTGATGTCTGTGTCAGCAGGTTCGGAGCCAAAGTTTTATAATATGATGAACTAATAATAACAAAAATATAAACCAATTGTCAACTAGTTTTATTGGCAAAAGTAAGATGATAAAAGGGCTTATGCTTACATTAGGATTATTATCCATTTCGATAAACACTGCTTGCATCTTCCCATATATTTCAGAGTTGCTAGCTTCCTGCCTTATGCTTTCCTTGGCACTTTTAACCATCTTTCTTCTGATCAACTACCATTCAAAGATCAACAAATCACCATATTTAGCATAAAATTTTAATCTTGATACTTACTCTACAAATTTCAATACTCATTTACTCACCTGTTTCTTGAGAAACAGACAGACTCTTAGTGTGCATAGGGGATTGAGGCAGAACTCCATTTGAAGGAGGCAAGCCGATTAGTCCACAAAGCAAAGTCTGAAATTTTGATTCAAAGAAAAACCTTAGTTCTGTTTGAACGATTAATATGAGTAACGGTTTTTATTCTTATTTGGAACCGAACTCGGTAACCTATGCTTTACAATACTATAGACCCTGACATAACGGAATGACAATAAACAACTATGTACAATATATACCATGAATCCTAGCAACAATATGTCATAGTGATATGCAGAAGGTTTCCTGAGATTGAATTCCTTTTGTTGTGCCAATTGGGATGCAACACTATGGTCAAAGAAGTAAAGCCCTGCTATCATTATGGCAGGAATAAAAGCTTGAAAAATGTGTGTTGGAGAAACCTTGCCCATATCCTGCAGTAGAAATTATGTCATTAACATCCAAAACTACTAAATCAAGAAATGGTGTAATTGACTTCATGCAAGATGGTTTTACTTTGATTACTGTCCAGTGATGTAACGACGCAGATTCCCAAGCCAAAGGTGCAACGAGTCTTCTTGGAACACCAGAAGGTACTTTACTCGATACTACTACGAATGATAAAGCTGTCCACACCACTACCATGAAAGGAACTCCATAGTCTGCAATGAAACCCCTTAACGTTTCTGCTCAATAAACAAACAAAGTCAGATTCTAAACTCGAACAAACCTGCTCTGATACTATTTACTCGACAAACCTGTTCCGTATAACCACGACCTTGCTCTTCTGCTTTTTAAAGAAGTATAGAGAAGGCCAAAAGTGAATATAACACCAAGCAATCCATTTGCATACAACCAATGAAATTGAAAATTGTCCAATTTTGGATTCCCTTCTTTAGGAACTTGAAACTCAGTTACCATTCCCTAAAACAATAAAATACAATAATAACTTGCATCAAAGTCTTTCTCCCATGTGTTATGCCAAATTCAATTTTCATTTGATAATTGATATCTAACTAACCTTGATAGCCTCTTGAATGAATAAGACTGTAATCAACATGCCATAAAACCTCACCAGCAATCCCTTGTAAATCTATTGATGATATTGCCAGCATTGAATATTGCTAAAAGAAACAGCAGTAGAGCACTCCATACACAAACCCTGAAATATTATTGAACATCCATCAGTCAATGTTACACCACGAATTGACATATTTGAACTTATCTACTAGTAGTATAAGCACACACGAGAGCTTGTAAAAAACAACATAAAACTAATCAGTATACTTTGACTTTCTTATATTTGTTATAGGAATAACTCTTTTACTTAAGCCAAACAGGAGAGCATGTTTTTCTCACCATCCTACCCAAGCCAAATAGAGTTCTCGTCCCAAGCCCTCCGTATTTTTGGCATAATTGTACAAATATGTATACATAAGAATAGTGGGTTCTGCAACTCCTAGAACTAGTAGAGGTTGTCCACCAAAAATGGAGTGTATGATTCCACAAATTGCTGTAGAAGCCAATGTCTCTACAACACTCAAGCTTCCATCTACATACATACAAACAACAAATTGTTAAATCCTATTACCAAAAAAAATGTGCATAGGGCGAGAACACAACACAAGAGCATTATCAGCGTTATTCTTCGCTGTATAATACAATCGTACATAATGATCAAGAAAGAATCAAGACGACAATGAACCAACCTGTGTCTCTACTGAGCTGCGCGCCGAAAGCAATAACAGGTAGAGCAGAAGCAAAGAAAAATATATGTAGTTGGTGCCAATATCCTGTCATATCATATTATCATATTAGATAATAATCATTACAAAGATAAACAAATGTACTCGTAACACCTAGTTCTAAACTGCAGTCTGCAACTGTAATTGCATACTGCATCCAAATAGTAGACCCTAAATTTGAAGCGGCATTTTATCAGTAATTTAAAACACAATCACATGCATGTAAAGAATCTAACCCATTTCCTGAAGTGAAAACCAGAAAGCCAATCATCTTTGTAGTGCAATGCTCTTCCCTTACAATCATTCACAATCCCTCTGAAAGGTTTTCTCAAGCTCTCCATATCTGTATTCATCCATAGAAACAGTCATCATCACAAAAAATTCTAGTGTACTAGTTTCACACGTTCAAAACACAATAACACAAATACTACAAAATCTATGTCTTTAACATGCAATTCAATGCAATGATATGAAAAAAAACAAACTATAGTTTTCTATACCAAAACTTCATAGAACAATGAAGCCGTGAAAAATATCAGTTTAACAGTAGGTAGCACGAACCTAGCGGAGATATTGTTGTGGCCGTAGCCTAAAGAACGTTACAGCATGTATTTGAAGAGAATTAGGTAAATGAATTAACGTGTATTTTTATACTAACAAGTCTATATCAAATATATTTTTGTAATATTAGTTTATAATAATTTATTTCTATATTATTTTCAAATTAGATA